>CM027395.1:50316385-50349191 GCA_015711505.1 Sylvilagus bachmani
GGAGGCGTGGGGTGGGGACAGGAAGGCGTGGGGGTGGAGCAGGAAGGCCTGGGGGTGGGGACAGGAAGGCGTGGGGGTGGAGCAGGAAGGCCTGGGGGTGGGGACAGGGAGGCGTGGGGTGGGGACAGGGAGGCGTGGGGGTGGGGACAGGGAGGCGTGGGGGTGGGGACAGGAAGGCGTGGGGATGGGGACAGGAAAGGCGTGGGGTGGGGACAGGAAGGTGTGGGGTGGGGACAGGAAGGCGTGGGGTGGGGACAGGGAGGCGTGGGGTGGGGACAGGAAGGCCTGGGGATGGGGACAGGAAGGCGTGGGGACACGCCTGGGGTCAGGGAGCAGGAGACTCCTCCTGGGGCAGGCGATTGGAGTCAGTTGGGTTGGGCCGTTCATTCTTTCTCCCTGCCCTGGCCGTGTCATTGGCACCCTCATCTCAGCATGGTGAGCCTTCCCCGAAGTCTTCAGCTGTCCTGCCTTATTTATTTATTTATTTTGATTGATTGATTTGAAAGGTAGAGTCACAGACAGGAAGAATTTTCCATCCAGTGGTTCACGCCCCACATGGCCGCAATGGTCAGAGCTGGGCCAGGCCGAAGCCAAGGGCCTGGATCTCCATGCAGGTCTCTCAAGTGGGTGCAGGGCCCCAAGCTCTTGGGCCATTTTCCACTGCTTATCCCTGGCGCATTAGCACAGAGCTGGATCGGGAGTGGCACAGCCGGGATTCGAACTGGCACCCAGATGGGATGCCAGCATCGCGAGAGGTAGCTGAACTCACTCCACCGCAGCACCAGCCCAGGGCTGTCCCACTTCTAAGACGGGCAGTGCGGGCTGGCCATTGCATCGAGGTGGAAGCAGGAGAGATGGGAGCCCTGGAAGGAAGAAGCCGGCGGACAGGCGTGGGCACTGCAGCAGGAGAGGTCAGCGGCAGGAGAGTGCCCTCCTGCACGAGGGGACCACCAGCGAGCCAGCTCTCGGGGAGGGCGTTACACACGCGTGGCCAGTCCCTGCCTTAGGGACTGGGGGCAGGGGGGTGCTGAGCCTGTTTCTAAAACGCTCCCAGGGCTGCTGATGGGAGAGTGCCAGGAGCAAGCCCACCCTGAGCCCTGAGGCTGCCACAGCCCCCGCCGGGGTGGGCAGGAACAGAACCAGGGGGGACCCGAGGTGGGCAGGAACAGAACCAGGGGGACCCGAGGTGGGGAGGGACCTGAGACAGGCGGATGGCTCGCTCAGGTGGGAGGGGGGAAGAAATAGGCAGATGGCTCGCTTGGGTGGGGAGGGACCTGAGACAGGTGGAAGGTTTGCTCGGGTGGGGAGGGACCTGAGGCAAGGTGGATGGCTTGCTCAAGTGGGGGGAGGGGCGGGAGGACCCGAGGCAGGTGTGGCAGTGCGGAGTGAACCTGGAAGCTCGGGGAGGCCTCCAGAGGAAGGCGGAATGTGGGCAAACCTCCCTGAAGTAACGCCTGTGTTCCGTCTCGCAGTACAGGCAAGAGAGGGCTGACTGTGTGCAGAATAAAGAGCGAGACCTCTCTGCCCCCCGCCCCCCCAGGCTAGCTGTCTCCGGTCCTGACATTCCTCTTCATCTGCTCCCCCACTTGATGCACGGAACACTTGCCCTTGAAAGAAAACATGTGCTCCGTTGAGTCGTTGCAGTTTTTGTCAGGTTAAAGTCACCCCGAAACCGGGGAATCAGAAGGTAGGCTTGGCAGGAAGGCCAGGAAGATTTTCTAAAATAATTAAAATGAGGAGACTTTTCTTTTTGAAGATTTGTTTATTTGAAAGGTAGAGTTGCAAAGAGAGGGAGCGACAAAGAGGTCTTCCGACAGCTGGTTTGCTTCCCAAATGACTGCAATGGCTGAAGCCAGGAGCTTCTTCCGGGTCTCCCACGAGAGTGCAGGGGCCCAAGGACTTGGCCATCTTCCACTGCTTTCCCAGGCGCATTAGCAAGGAGCGGATCGGAAGTGGAGCAGCCAGGATTCGAACCAGGGCCCCTATGGGATGCCGGTGCCACAGGCGGCAGCTTAACACACACTGCCACAGTGCCGGCCCCAAGAGGATTGTTCTTTTAGAAACTTTGTCCTAATTCCCTGTGACACTGACAATGATCCAAGGGACTTTTCCTGGTCATTGGGGATCAGTTTTTACTGCTGTGAGCTTAAGGAGGTGCCTGCCGGGAGGGGGCGCGTGCCCGCCCCACACCCCGCGTGTTTGACAAGTGCGTCTGGCCAGCCTGTGCCATAAAGCCACGCAGAGGGCCTGAAGCCAGGCACAACCCCTTGGCCAAACTCTGTAATCTCGGCTTCTAGAGCTTGTCTGCGTGTCTGTGGTCCCGGAGCCAAGGCTGAGCATCTGGGCACGGGGTTTCTTCCGATTCCGAGACGCGCGATCCTGGTCACCTCGTGACTCCCCTGGAATCAGGCTGTGCTCGTGGGCGCCGTGGCAGCCAAGCACGCCACTGCGGGCGAAGTGGCGGTGGGCGTTGGTCGTGTTCTTTCTCAGCGCTGTGCTAAGCCATGGCGGCTTCCTTGGCCTGCACCCCTGTCTTTGTTCGTCCCGGGGACAGTTACTGAATACCGACAGCGCCTGGCTGGGTGTCCGAGTGCCCAGGGGCCCCACGGGGAGCTGTGGCCAGGAAGCAGTCGTCTGAGCTGTGCCACTACTAAAATAATTGGAGGTCGCGTGTGAGAGGCGCTGGGTTTCTGGTTCCTCTAGGGCTCCAAGGAGCGGGGCTCCCCTCTGTGCTGTGGGCGGAGACTGGGCGCAGCCCCGCCCCAGGGCCTTGTGCCGGGCAGGCTTGGTTCTCTGGGACACATTTCGTGGGGCTGCCAGGGTCCCCGTCCACAGCTGGGAGTGGCCCAGGAGCAGGGGCGGCATGAGGCCCGCCTAGGCACTGGCAGCAAACACAGGCGCTAGTTCCCACTGGGATGTGAATGTCTGGGGGAGGGTCTACGGGGGGGGGTGCACCCCAGGTGGGTGCTGACGGGGGAGGCAGGCGCACCCCGGTGGGTGCTGACGGGGGGGGGGGGAGGAAGGGGAGGCAGGCGCACCCTAGGTGGGTGCTGATGGGGGGTGGGGGGGAGGGGGAGGCAGGTGCACTCCAGGTGGGTGCTCACCAGGGAGGCAGGTGCGCCACAGGTGGGCCGTGCAGCCTGGGAGGGGGATGCTGGGGGAGCAGCAACGTGCTTCACCCCATCGTCCCCAAGTCCATGGTCATGGGGCCCCTCTGACCTCCCCCAGCCTGGCCGTGGCAGCCATTCCTGAGGGTCTGCCCATCGTCGTGACAGTCACCCTGGTCCTGGGAGTGCTGCGGATGGCCAAGCAGAGGGTCATCGTGAAGAAGCTGCCCATCGTGGAGACTTTGGGTAGGGCCCTGCCGAGGGGGCTGGATGGGGTTCCAGGGGCCGACAGTGGGGGTCAGCAGTGACGGCCCCCTGCCCCTCCCCCACCAGGTTGCTGCAGCGTCATCTGCTCTGACAAGACGGGGACCCTGACAGCCAATGAGATGACCGTGACCCAGCTGGTCACCTCCGACGGGCTCCACGCCGAGGCCGGTAGCAAGCGTGTTTGTGAGGGTCGGCCCGGGGGCACCTGCAGAGCCTCTGCTTGCTGGGTGATGAGGAATTAGCTGGGTGGTTGCCCCCTATAACCTGCACAGGGCCCCGCTGGCTTTTGCCCCCCCCATTACCTGCACAGGGCACAGGGTCCTGCTGGCTTCTGGCCCCACCCCCCATTACCTGCTGGTGCTGAGCGCATGGCATAATTGGAGGGCTCACAGTGCCCCCTCTGCTCCTGGGGTGACTTGACCATGACCTCCCTCTGCATCCATGAGCTCCTGAGTGTGGTTTTCTGTCCTGGTAGGTTTTTTTTCCCACAAAATTTTCCAGAGCAAGGGGCCAGCAAACGATGGCCCCAGGCCAGTGCTTATTTGTGGAAATTGCACCTTGTGGGCACCCTGTGTGGACGCACAGCCCAGGGCTGCTGCACGCTGCTGCTGCTGCTGCTGCTGCTGCGGGGTTGAGTGTCACAGCCTGCAGGAGCTGCACCTGTCTGCCTTCTGGCTCTGTGAGCAAACGGCCCCACCCTGCTCTGGGACTCGGCACTCTGCCAGGCCTGGTCCCCGTGCTGCTCACGGCCGCCTGTGCTGCCTGCAGTGTCCCGCAGAGTGACCTTGCTGCCGCTCACCAGCGGCCCCCTGCTGGCCAGGGAGGGACCCTCTCTGGGCGATGCCTCTGATCCTCGGAGGGTTTCCTTGGGCCGCATCCCCAGGCCGGAGGGTATGGACCCCACGGGAAACACGTTGCTGGCTGCTGGTGACCCCGCTTCCCCCGTGTGCTCTGCAGGTCAGCGGTGTTGGGTACAGTGGCAAAGGGACTGTCTGTCTAGTACCGTCCAAGGAAGTACTCAAGGAATTTTCCAACATCTCCGTGGGAAGGCTGGTGGAGGTACGTGTGCAGTGCACCATGGGAGGAGATGGGGCTACTGCCAGGGTGGCAGGGAGACGCGGTCAGTCCCCCTGGACCTGGGCGAGGACTGGACCACTCCAGAGTTAGGGTGTCAGCACTGGCTCGTGGCCCCTAAACAGGTGGGAGGGTGGGGGTAGGAGGGGAGCCAGGGCCCTCTGTCCTTGTCACCACCTGCTGGGGGTGCTGCCGAGTCACCTGCTCAGGAGCTCGGGGACCGTGATGGACCGCTCCCTTCACCCCACCCCGGCAGCTCACCAGGGCCCTCCCAGCTGGGCCCCGCCTCTCAGGGCCACTGCACACCCCCAATGCTGCAGGTCGAGATGCAGGGGCTGGGAGAAGGGATGTGAGTGTCCCGCCCACCCAGCCACGGTAGGAGGAAGCCGGAGCCCCCGTCTCTCACTGCCCCTGTTTTTCATTTCCTGAATGTTGATGGTTAATTGAGATGCACTCCATCCCTAGACCACCCTTTTTGAAGTCTGCGGTTGGTGGGTGCGGTTAGCACAGTCGCCACACGGTGCAGTCAGCACTACTCTCTCCTGGGGGCTCCATCCCAGGTGGAGACCCCGCCCCACCCCCCACCCCCAGAACCCCAGCGCAGCTGCCCGCAGCCCGAGTGGGAAGTAACTCCCTGCTTCCCGCGGGCACCACGGCTGTCCTCCCCAGTCCCCGGGCCCGGCTCGACAAGCAGGCCCGGCCTGCAGATCCGACGCCCTGCGCCCCGCGGGCTGCCCGCTCCCGCACTAACTGCACGCACTTGGAACATCGCTCCTCAGGCCGGCTGTGTCGCCAGCAACGCCGTCATCAGGGAAAACTGCGTCCTCGGGCAGCCCACGGAGGGCGCCTTGCTGGCCCTGGCTGCGAAGGTAGGGGAGCCGGGGCCAGTGCGGGGCGTGGGGAGTAGGCCGGAAGCTCCCAGCCGAGCCCGGAGGAGGGCACCCTGGGTGCTCTGTGCTCCCGGAGGCTCTGCAGGGCTCTGCCCCTGCAGCCGGGTTCCAGAAGAATCCCCGGCGGGTACGGGGGAGACAGACGCGGGCACCTGTCCCCACCTGTCCCCAGGGCCTGACTCCTTTGGCACATCGGATGCTTCCCGCTCTGTGGCCCTGCACCCCGGGCTGGCACTGGCAGGTGGGCGCCCCGTGATGGCCCAGCTAGGTTACAGGAAGAAGGGGTGGGGGAACGCAGGGGAGAGGGGGAGAGAGGAGGCAGGGGAGGCACCTTAGGAAGCTCGGCACCTGTCCACACTGCACCCGTTTCCACGGCCGGCCTGACACAGACCCCCCTTCAGCCAGGCCTGTGGGCTCCGGAATGCTGGGCTGGGGTGAGGGGCGGCTCAGCTCCCCCTGCCTGGCTCCGCCCCACCCATCATCCCGCTGCCCAGTGGCTTGTCTCTGGCACAGCTCCCTCCCTGCCTATTCTCAAGGTCGGCGGAAGCCCGGTTCGGGTGCTCGTGCTGAGTGACCTGAGCGCCCGCCTCCCTCTGTGCTGTGAGCCTTGTGTCCTCTGCCCGGCCGCTCCAGCTCCCTTCAAGTTCACTTCACTGTCCCCTGTCCCTGTTTGAATCAAGGCCTTGATTGAGGCCTGGATGCCACATAGCTGCACACAGCTGGCGTTCACATCTGGGCAGTCCTGGGGACCCTCAGGGTGAGCCATCGCTGCCAGCCAGGCCACAGGCAGGTCGTCACCCCGCTTGGAACCCGTGTGTGTGTGTATAACACGTGAGCCATGAGGCCCCGCTGGCCCTGCACATGCGGCAGGATCGCTGCCCTGCCTCGGTCAGCATGCGGCCTGAGAGCACACTCGGAGCCCCGAGCCCTGTGTGCTGTGTGCGTCCCGGGTGTCTGTCCTGAGGGTGCTGGCTGTACCTGTTGAGATCAGATCGGTGATGGCCGCCGTGGCGATGGGCACTGCGGTGTCTGCTTCTCACCTTGGGCAGGGCCAGGGCTCAGCCTGTCCCACCTCTGCCCCCATGCTGCTGCCCCAGGGTGGCTGAGCCGGCATGCCACACACGGGGGCTTTCAAACCATTTTTGCACTAAACAAATGCATCTCTTAAATTCTTTTTTTTTAAAAAATTTATTTGGAAGGCAGAGAGACAGAGATCTCCCATCCACTCGTTTACTTGCCAAATGCCGGAAGCAGCCCAGCCCAGGCCAGGCCAGGTTGAGGCCATGAGCCGGGAACTCAATCCAGGGCCCCCCATACTTGAGCCATCACCTGCCGCCTCTTAGGGTGTGGGTTAGCAGGAAGCTGCATCGGAACTGGAGCTGGGACTTGAACCTGGGGCTCTTGTTGGGGTACAAGCATCAGCTACTGCACCCAGCACCCTCTCCCAACACCTGCACCCAGCACCCGACACCTGCACCCAGCTGCCTCACTGAGTCTTCCTTAGGCACCCTCATCCATACAGGAATGGTTTCTCGCTCCCTGGAGGCCGTGGGCTGGGTTAGGGCCAGCGACACTCATGGAAATGGAAGGTCTGAGCCATTGAGCAGGTGGCCCAGGAGCTGGGAAGGAGCAGAGGCCGGGCCTGGCCAGGTGCCCAGGCTGTGGCCAGCGGGAGCCCCTTGCTGCCCCGGGGTTTCTGTGGACACCTGCCGTCTCCCCCTGTAGGCAGCGCACTGCCGTGTGTCCCCAGACGACTGTCAGGTCGCAGCCACGGCAGAGACCGTCACTCCGCCCCTTGCTCTTTCTGGGCGGGGCATTGGAAAACGGACGGCCTTCTGGTCCAGTGAGCCAAGTGCTTGGGTTTCCCGGCCACTGGAGACGGCGTCCGCCGTGGGAGATGTGCGTGGCCACAGATGGGGAGTGGCTTCCGGTGGCTCACGAGTGCCCGTTTCCTGACCCAGATGGACTTGGGCGACAGCAGAGACGCGTACGTGAGGAAGCAGGAGATCCCGTTCAGCTCCGAGCAGAAGTGGATGGCAGTGAGGTGCAGCACCAAGAGCAGGGTGAGCCTACCCCACCCCCAGGGGACGGAACCCCCCACCCCAAAACCAGACGGCGGCCATGAGGTCTTTGACTCAGTTGGACCTGTTCTGGGCGGTTCTGAAGTTGGGGTCCCTGGAACCAGACCCACAGAGTCAGAAACGGGTGCGACCCGGCCACCTGGGTTCCTGGTGCCCGCGCTATGGGCCCAGGTGTGGCCAGTCTGTGGCTGAGTGTTTGGCTGGGTGGCTTGTGTCCCCGCCATTGACCTGACCCAGCCCGAGCTGACCTGGCGGCTTCCTGGCCGCCCATGCTGAGTCCCGTCCTTGTCCTATTGACTCAGTTACCTGTCGCATTGGGGCAGGCTCCTCCCTGCCGACAGGCACCCGCAAGTGGTGTGAACCCTGAGCCCGCGTGTGCCCCCTCCCACGGGCACAGACACGCATGTGCGTGCGGGCAGTGACTGCTGGCCGCTGTGTCCTCTCCCCGCCCCGGCCGGCTGTGGTCTCGCGTCCCCGTGTCGTCGGGAGCGGCCGTCGGCAGCCACGAGCTCCTGCCCCCGTGCCTCCTAGGACCAGGACGACGTGTACTTCATGAAGGGGGCCTTGGAGGAGGTGCTGGGCTCCTGCGCCAGCTACAGCCACGGGGGCATCGCCCTGGCCCTGACGCCACAGCAGCGGGCCTTCTTCCTGCAGGAGGAGACGAGGATGGCGTCACTGGGCTTGCGCGGTCAGTGCGGCCGCGGGCAGCAGGCAGCCCACCGGGCAGGGGGGTGCTCAGGCAGAGCAGAGCAAGCTCTGGAGCCGGGGTCAGACAGAGCCCCTCCCCCCCTACGCACGCACACAAGCACGCGCGCGCGCGCACACACACACACACACACACACACGGGTGCTCAGCAACACCTGTTCATCCCCCGTGGCTTCCGCATAGGAGGCTCTGTGCCCCTCACCTCCCCCTGCCCCACCAGGGGACCCCCAAGCCCCCAGAAACCCAGGAAGGCGATGCCACTCCTGGACCCACGCTTCCCAGGTTGTCACCATCCCCCTGTTGGCACCGCGGTGACACTCGTGCCTCCAGGGGAGACGCAGCCACTGGGCTTCCAGATCAGCCAGCCTGCCGCAGGCTGGGCGGGGCAGCTCCCGGAGCGGGCAGCAGGCTATGGTCCCTTCCCCAGGGTGGGTCTCCCCGAGGCAGGGGCCCTGAATCGGTCAGTGCAGCGCCAGGTCTCTGCTAGCCCAGGGTGGACACCATGACTCAAGCTCCTCGGACAGGCCCGATGGCCGCTATGTGCCACAGAGGCAAAGTCAGGGTCAAGGTTGGGACCGCAGCCGGAGTCCTCTCAGCCGCCTCGCTGTCCTGGGCGATTTCTTCAGGCTCTGAGCAGCAGGCGCACGTCTGAGAGGTGGCGCCATGAGCGAGCCCTGGCAGTAGTGGGCGCTGTCCGCAGTCTCTCTGGCTGCCCTGCCCATGGGGCCCGGCTCCCATACCTGGAGTGGGCGGTCCTGGGTTCTCCCCTGCTGAGCAGCCCGCAGGAGGGATCTCCACGTCCCCTGGTGGCCCAGGAAGGTGGCGTCCAGGAGGATGTGGGCTCCCACCTGCCAGCCCACTGACCCCTGCTCAGGTCCCGGTCTCTCCGCAGTGCTGGCCCTGGCCTCTGGGCCCGAGCTGGGGGCTCTGACGTTCCTGGGTCTCGTGGGCATCATCGACCCCCCGAGAGCCGGCGTGAAGGAGGCAGTGCAGGCGCTGTCCGCCTCGGGCGTGGCGGTGACCATGATCACGGGGGACGCGCTGGAGACGGCCTTGGCAATAGGTAGGCGGGGCGTGGGCGGGGCTGAGCAAGAGGAGCAGGGAGCTGCTACAGCCTTAGGGGCTGGGTGAGCCGGGCCCGGAGCGCTGACACAGGATTCTAAGATTCAAACCCAGACCCCATCCCACCTCCCTGGGGGCTTTGTTCCCCACAGGGGTGGTGTTCTCTGCGGCTGATGTCCGGGGTGATGCTGGCAGGTGGCGGGGTGGGCAGGGCAAGCCTGGGGACCACCGTCTCCACCCAGGGGTGGCCTCAGACCTGCTTCTCCCCGAAGGCAGGAACATCGGGCTGTGCGGTGAGAAGCCACAAGCCATGTCCGGTGAGGAGGTGGCTGGCATGGAGCTGGGCGAGCTGGCCGAGCGTGTCCAGCAGGTGCGGCTCCTGGGACTGGGGTGGGGTGGGGAGGGGGGCTCCGGTGCCGAGCCCTCTGACCCTGCCCCTCCTGTGTCCAGGTGTCTGTGTTCTTCAGGACCGGCCCAACGCACAAGCTCAAGATCATTAAGGTATGCAGGGGAGGCGGGCACACCCTGGACACCGTGGCCGGCAGCTCCGTCCTGGTCTAGGTCACGGGCATGGCTCCCAGGGTCCCCTTCCACCGTGTTGGCAGGAGGCTGAGCAGGGCAGGGCGGGAGCTGCACAGGCCTCTTGGCCCGCACCCCACTGGCCGGAACATTGGCCACAGCCCTCTGTAGCTGCGGGGGGTGCCGGTAAGGCGACCAGGGCCCTGTGAAGAGGGGAGACTGTGACTGTAGCCCCGGCCCACTGAAAACGAGGGACAGGAACGGAGAATGGCACAAGGCAGCTGAGCCGCCAGCCAAGTGCTCCCAGTGTTGTTATTGCTATTGAACTCCCTGCCTCAGCTTCCTCATCTGTGAAATGGGGGTCCTCCTAACGACAGCCGCTCACCCACAAGGCTGGAGGGAGGGCCCAGGCTTGGATGGCACCTGGTGCACGGCTGGGGCCAAGAGCCCCTGTGGGGGTGCGTGCCCACGTGCCAGCTGTGCCAGAGGCGGCACCTACGCCCACTACCTTTTATACACTGTTGGTGTTTGGGGGGCACTGCCCTGTTCCGGGACGCTCACGGAGGGCAGCGGCTACCACGCAGTCGCTCCTGCGTGCAGGGCCTGTGGCCCATTGCTCCAGGCACTGCTGCTCCCACTTCTCAGATGAGACTGAGGGGAGCGGCTCAAGGGCTTGCCGGTCCCGCTCGTGCAGGTGGAGCTGGGGTTCTGCCTGGGGCTGGCTGAGTCTGGGGTCCTCTGGATGGAGCCCCCCATGCTCCGCCACTCCGCCTCTCCCCCACACAGGCCCTGCAGGAGTCGGGGGCCGTCGTGGCCATGACGGGCGACGGCGTGAACGACGCGGTGGCCCTGAAGTCGGCTGACATCGGGATTGCCATGGGGAAAACGGGGACGGACGTGAGCAAGGAGGCCGCCAGCATGGTCCTGGTGGATGACGACTTCCCGGCCATCCTGTGAGTGCCCCTGTGGGCCACGCGGGCTCCTGCTGGGACAGTCCCGCGTCATCCCCGGCCAGCTGCAGGCTGAGACACGTCTCAGGGCCGTCCAACCCCAGGACGAGCTGCTCTTGACAGATGCTTACAGCTCTGTGGTGGGACCTTTAGTTTTATTTATGTGAAAAGCAGAGCAACGGGGAGAAAGAGCGAGCGAGCGCTTCTGTCCCTTGGGTCACTTCTCAAATGGCCGCCACGGCCAAGGCTCAGCCAGGCTGAATGCAGGACCTCCCCCCCCCCACCCCCCGGCTCTCGGCGTGCGTGCAGCGGCCCAAGCACTTGAGCGCTGCCACCCAGTGCACAAGCAGGGAGCTGGGCAGGAACCAGAGCAGTGGGGACTCGAACCCGTGCCGATACAGATGCCCGCATCACCAGGAGGGGCTTCACCTGCCTGCTGCCTCCGTCCCACCACAGGAGCTTTGGACCCATTTTTAGTGCAAGTCGGGGGCAGGGCCAAGAAGGTTCTGCACGGGGCCCCCAGGGCAGGGATGCTAACTGGGGAGGGGGATCTGCAGAAATCCTGGAGACCCCCACAGACGAGGTTTCTCAGCCCCACTGCTGGCCGCGGGGCTGTTCTGAGCTCACAGGAGTGGCGGCCGGGGTCCGCTCGCAGGCAGGACCAGGGCTCGGCCCCAGCCGCCGACAGCGTGGGGACAGCAGGGGCATCCAGGCCCAGCCCGCCGTGTCCCCTCTCGCGCAGGAACGCAGTGGAAGAAGGCAAGAGCATCTTCCACAACGTCAAGAACTTCGTGCGGTTCCAGCTGAGCACGTGAGTCCACCACGCGCCTGCCGTCCCCGGGCCCCGGCCGGCCGGCGGTGCTGACCAGTCCCCGTGTCTGCCCGGCAGGAGCATCTCCGCCCTCAGCCTCATCACCCTGTCCACGGTCTTCAACCTGCCCAGCCCCCTCAACGCCATGCAGATCCTGTGGGTCAACATCATCATGGATGGGCCACCGGCCCAGAGGTGAGGCCCACCCAGGTCCCCGGGGCGGTGATGGGGGGCCAGCACCCTGGGCTCCGGCAAGGCTCATTCCTGCTCTGTACGCAGGTCTCCACTTCCGAGAAGTCCTCCCTGATCACCCCCAGAGCAGCCTCCTTTACCCTGCTTTCTCTGGAGGAAACTGATCCTAACCCTTAGTCTGCCCTCAGCTGCAGAGTTGGGCACTGGTTTGTTCTCTGCTGCACCCCGGCTCCTAGGACAGTCCTGCAGGGGACCAGGCTGCATGGATGTCACAGCACAGGGGGCTTTGGGCGAGTCCAGGGGTGCAGGAGCAAGTGCGGGCTTCGGGGTCGGGGGCAGTAGTGAGACCGAGGGAGGCACGCGCTGAGCTCAGTGAGGGGCGTGTGCAGTGGGGCTGGCCGGGGCGGCTGCCCAGGGAGCGCACGTCACCCCTCGTACAGGCACCTGTGGGAGTGGGGTCTCGGCTGTACCGTGCACAGGGGTGGGCAGCCACAGGGGTGGCCTCTCCCCTCAGGCTTCATCTCCCACCACCCGCCTTGTTCTGAGCAGCCTGGGGGTGGAGCCCGTGGACAAGGACGCGCTCAGGCAGCCTCCACGCCGCGTGCAGGACACCATCCTGGGCCGCGCCCTGCTCCTGCGGATCCTGCTGTCGGCCGCCGTCATCATCAGCGGGACTCTCTTCGTCTTCTGGAAGGAGGTGAGCACCGAGCGCTCGGGGAACGGTGTCCGGGCACCGCGGGCACAGGGGTGCAGCAGCAGATGCCGGGGCCAGGGCGTCCCTGCCAGCCCCCGGGGCTGACCCCGCGGGGAGCTGGAGCTTCAGGCAGAGGCGAGGTGGGCCGGGGAGCTGGGAAAGGAGGCATCTGCCCCACCAGGCGGCAGCAGAGACGCTGCCTCGGGGCCAAGGCCCCGCTTGGCCCAGTCTGTGCGCTCAGCCTCAGACCTGCCTCGTCCCACCCCGCTGTCCCCCCGTGGTCGCTTGTGAGAAATGCAGCTGCTTAGGCCCCTCCTCTGCCCCGAGTGGGACTGCGTGAGCCCACACGTGGGGCACTTGGGCTCAATGGGGGGGGCACCCGCCTGGACCCCCTCCCTGTGAGCCCTTCACCCCTGCCTCTGTGGCAGCAGCCCGCTGGAGCTGCTCTCCCGCGCCCACAACGCCACAGCCGCTGCCCCAGCCTCCGTGTTCCCTGCAGGAGGCGACACCAGGTCACCTCCCAGGGGCCTCTCCCGGACTGTGCGTCCCAGGCGCCAGGGCCTCGCGGGCAGCCAGGCAGCGCGTGGCCACCAAGCACTGCCACCTGGCCTTCCTGTGTGCTGTGAAGGCTGCGAGCCAGAGAGCGCCAAGCGCCTCCTTCCATCCGGGTAACCCCAGGCAGAAGCCAGCCCTGGGGGCTCCACGCAGGGCTTCCCCACAGGAGGCAGTGCCCGCTTCCTCCCCGGGGTGGCCTGAGCAGGAAGCTGCATGTGGAGCCAGGACTGGGACCCAGACATTGGACAGGGGACACAGGGGTCGACAGCGGCAGCAGCCACTGTGCCAGACACCCACCCAGAAGGAAGCCTTTAAAAAAAATTTGAAAACCCAAATTTGAGAGGGCTTCTATCCACTGAATGACTCCCTAATGGTCGCAACAGCCAGGCTGGGCCAGGCAGGAGCCAGGAGCTGGATCTCGGTCTCCCACATGGGCGCAGGCACTCAAGCACTTAGGTCATCTGCTGCTGCTGTCCCCGGCGCATTAGCAGGGAGCTGGATCAGAAGGGGGGCAGCTGGGACCTCAACCAGTGTCCCTCTGGGATGCTGGCACTGAAGACGGCAGCTTTACCTGCTACGCCACAGCGCCGGCCCTGGAAGGAAGCTTTTAACATCAGTTCCTCTCGGCCCCTGGTCTGGCCCTTGGGGGGTGTCCCATACCACAGCTGCCCCTGCAGGCTGGCAGGAACCTCAGGCAGGGGCGGCCGAGGTACGCCCTCACCTGGCCGTGTGCTGTGTTGCAGGTCCCTGCGGATGGAGCCAGCACCCCGCGCACCACGACCATGACCTTCACCTGCTTCGTGTTCTTTGACCTCTTCAACGCCTTGACTTGTCGCTCCCAGGTGAGTCGGCTGCCCGGGCCTGGCCCACCCCACGCACGTGCTGGGTCAGACGCAGACGGGCGGCAGCCCCCCCACCGCTTCTCCTCCCCGCAGACCAAGCTGGTGCTCGAGCTCGGCTTCCTCAGGAACCGCATGTTCCTCTACTCGGTGCTCGGCTCCATCCTGGGGCAGCTGGCCGTCATCTACGTCCCGCCGCTGCAGCGCGTCTTCCAGACCGAGAACCTGGGCGCGCTCGGTGAGCAGAGGGGGGCTGGAGCTGGGCTCACCCTGAGCTCCCCGCGGGCCAGTCAGAGAGCTCCGAGGCTGCAGACACAGTGCGCTTGCCCTCCTGGCCAGAGCAGGCACGGTCAGCTCCCCGTGCGCCGAGGTGGACCCTGGTGAATAGCTCCCACCAGCCCTGTGTCCAGTGGTGTCCCCGCTGGGCGGGCGGGTGGCAGCTTCCCAAGTCCCAAGCACCTGAGCTTGATGGACCCGCCCAGGGAGCAGTGACGACACTGCCACCACAGGAGGGACAGGGCGGACCCCAGGAATGAACCCCGGGGGCGCGGGTCAGGCAGGGCTGGGAGCCTGAAGCCGTGGAGGGTGGGGGTGCATGGTGCTGGGCCCTGGGGCAACCCCCAGAGACGGGCGCTCAGCAGGGGCACAGCTCCCCTCTGTGGCCAGCGCGGGCCCTGAGCCACCCCGAGTTTGCTTCTGAAGCCGTGGGCTCCCGGCTGGACTGCCCTCTGCCCCCTCGGGGGAAGCAGCAGGCTGGTCCTCTGCTCCCAGGAGCCCCGGGCCCCGCCGCCTGTGGCTTCCTTGGGATAAGGCAGAGGGAAACGAACGTCACGGCGCGCTGACCTGCTTCTCTGCTCCCCTTTCGGCAGATCTGCTGCTTTTAACGGGCTTGGCCTCGTCTGTGTTCATCGTGTCGGAGCTCCTCAAACTGTGTGAAAGGTACTTCTCGGCGGCCAGGAAGCGCCCCAAGGACGCCGAGGACGGCAGCCCGCGGCCGGGCCCCTAGCTCGTCACGTCCCCTGCGCACTCCGAGACCGGGGGTGGGGCTGTGCTCCCACGCTTTGCTGTAGTTCTAAGAACTGCGTCCACCTCCCTCTCACGGACACTGCCCACTCGTGCCCAGGCAGGAAGCGGCCCCCACGTCCCACGGCGGGACAGGCTGCCCTGACAGGAAGACCACCGGTCACCCAGAGGAAAAGCCAGCAGCAATCGAGCAACCCAGAAACAGAGGCAGACGGAAACCCTTCAAGAGCGAGAGGGAGCCGGAACATGGTCCCCTGGGGCGGGGCGCAATCCAGGAGAAGCCAGGAGAGGAAGGACCCACTCGGAATGATGGGAGACACTGTCTCCCCCACCCTGCCCCCAGGGCAGCCAGGATCCCAACACCCCGCTGCCTGTACAGCTAGTTCTCAGAAAACCACACCCACCGGGACGCACCGTGGCCCTGCCAAGCCGAGGCCGGAAAGGGGGTCGCCCACAGCAGGCAGCCCCACCCAGCCTTCCTACAAACCTCTGAGCCAAGAACCAAGGGGAGGGGACGCGTTCAGACCAAGATGGGCAAAAACAGCCGGGGCCCGGGACCCCTCGTGACCGTCACTATGAAACCCAGATGTCAGATCTGGCCCTGGTCACACAGGGAAGCTGGGCCGGAGCTGGGACCGGGCACCCCTCGCCGTCTGGAGAAGAGAAACCATGGGCTGCAGGGAAGGCGCTGGGGAAAGCCCCCCCTCCGCAGGCCCGGGCAGCACAGCCGCGGCCTCTGCCTGAGAGACTCCTGCCCTCCCTGCTGGGAGGCCCCCACCCGAGAGACCCCATTCCACAGCTGGGGTCAGGAACTGGAGGATGCGACCTCCCCGAGCCAGCCCACGGGGCGGAACCCAGCCAGCATCAACGTCCCCGCACGGCTGTGTGCGGCCTCAGATAAGCTTGTACTGAAATGCGGCTGGAGGCACGGAGAAGCTGAGATAGCTCAAACAGTCATGCCCGGAGGAACGGAACCCAACGTCACAGCGTTCTTACAAGCAGGGTGGCGTGGGCGCAGGCACCGGCAACACGAGCAGCCGTGGGAGAGGACGGGGTCCAGCAGAGGCTCCCGCACGCCCGCAGACGGCCGACAAACACCCAGAAGCGACTTGGGCAAAGACGGATGCTCAGCTGACAGAGCTGGAGCGAAAGGACACCCACAGGAACCAGAATTGCCCCGAGCCAAAGTCTGCAAGAATTACTCTGGAACAGGCTGTGCACACAACAGAAGCAAACCCAGAGAGTCCGGGGGACTCGGGAAGCGCCGCCCACCAGAGGAGCTGCCTCAAAATCAAGAGACTGAGCCCCGCATTTGACTTCAAGAGGTGGTTCAGAAATGAGCTGCGGCCTTGGACCGACTCCACCCAGGGGGACGTGCAGACAGACGGCAGGCGCAGGCCACAGTCTGGCCACCCGCAGCCGCAGTGAGCCACCTCTCCCCGCGTCGGCACGGCTGTGGAAGATACGCCGACGATAGCACCAGGGCAGGGCCACGGGCAGGATCCCAGGCCGGCACGCACTGGGCAGGTGCGATTCAGAGGCGGCGCTGGGAGGAGCAGCTCCGATGCCCGCATCCCCTACAGAGTCAGGGGCCAGCTCAGGCCCCTGCCTGCTTCCCACCAACACAGACGCGGGAGGCAGCAGCCATGGCTCAGGGACTGGATTCCCGCCCATGGGCCGAGTTCCCAGCCCCGGGCTTCTGGGGCGTAGAACACTACCCGGGAGCTCTCGCTCTCTCTTTTTCTCTCTGCCTCTCACATAAATAATTTTAAAATAAAAAGTTTATTTTGGTGCAAAAAATTTTGGAAATCCACATGTGCTTTTTTCAGTGATACACATTTCCCATGAATCTCTGATAACGCCTTCCACGGGTGAGAGCTAACTACTAGCAACGGCCCGACGTCCTCAGGTGGACGAATGGATTAGACAGCCACGTGAGGGCGCAGAGGGTGAAGCCACCGCCCGCAGTGCCGACGTCTCATGTGGCCTAACCAGAGGATTCAAGATCCCTCTAACTCTGCCTTTCAGATAACTAAATGAACGCAGTGGCTGCCAGTCAGCCCCATTCAACAGAACAGGTGACACGGAGTGACAAGAGGCGGCCCTGAGAGTAGCACGCCATGCTGCCCACCGCCACTCTGCGGGAGCCAGGCTCAGCAGGAGGGTGTGCCGACGGAGGGGTGACCCGGGCCGCGTCTGGGAAGTGATGGGACCATCCTGAGTGCTGCCCATGCGGGTCAGTACCCAGACCACCACGTCCTGGACTCTGGGCTGCGCCGGAGGGCTCCCGCACTCAGTCCCGGTGCTGCGTCGGCGCCCTCCCCAGCCTCGGCACCGTGCACTCCAGGGGTTCTGTGGGGCTCACAGACCAAAAGCAGGTCAGTGGGCAGTGCCAGCAACCCACCAGCGACGCTGCCCACGCTGACGAGATGGAGCCCGAGGCCAGGCAGGCTTCAGGGAGACGGAGAAGGGAATGGAACGGGGACCGGTCACAGTCCGGCTGTGTCCCAGCGCAGTGTCCGAAACGCAAGCACAGGTAACACGAACTGCAGGCGAATCCACGGCAGGCTCCCTGGGAGGCACGGCTCAGGGCAGGCAGGACCAGCAGCCCCAGGGGGAGCAGGCTCCGGCCACTACCAAGCGCCCCGAGTCTCCGGGAACTGGATAATCGCTGCACCGCCGGCGAGGCACAGCAGCGCTCAGAGGGGAGGAGCTGTCGCTAACCATCTGCCTCCACCCTCTTCTATTTAACAACCAACTCCGGCGTTAGAAGAACACACCTAAGACCATGCCGGGCAACCCGATCCGGGGGACGGACCCTCAGGTAGAAGACGTGAAGCAGCAGCACCGATCCGCGCAGGCGCACGGAGGACAAAGCTGGACACGGTCCCGAGAAACACTCAACAGGTAAGGCAGGCCCCTCGGCCCTTGCCCTCCACGCCCCCAAGTCCCAGGGCATTCTAGTGAATCCAGGCCTTCCGCTCGTCTCTCCTGGGACGTGCAACAAGGGAAGGCCCAGCGTTCATTTTTGAGGCCAGAAAAACGAAACTGAAGCACGATTTACAAACCCAGACAAAAGCAGAGGCTGCAGACCGTCCCTGGCTCCAACAACGCCCCACGGGCGGGGGTGACCCAATCCCACTACGCCACGGCGGTCAGCGCCCAGAGTCCAGCGCTTAGAAACCTGCTCACTTCCCGTTCCTCATATGACTCCGAGGAAGAAAAACGCAGGTGCTAAAAACACGCAGCACGTTCTGCAGGAATGTCTGCGTCTAGCCTGGCAGACTCTCCGGCATAGAGACGAGCAGGCACTTCTCAGCACGGCGAACCCACACGCACCACCCCAAAGCAAGCGCCAACACGTGCCACCCAGACCACGCTCCCGGCTCCCGGCTTCAGCCCGGCCCAGCCCTGGCCGTTGCAGGCCGCTGGGGAGGGGAGCAGCACATGGGACTTCTCCGTCTCTCTGCCTTTCCAGTAAAGACTGCCGGAGCTGTTCTGGAGTTGGCCAGTCAACGCCGTCACAGCCGCTGCAAACCCACTGTGGCCTGGCCAGCGCGTCGCTCCGCGGTCAGCCCTGACCCGGCCTCGCCCTGCAGGGGCTGACCTTTCTCACCGCGCGCTCCTGCCCCTTTCTAACTGCTAAACTGCTGGGGAGTATCAGTCCTGTTGGCAACATGGGCCATTTTTTTAACCTCTTCCTTCCAGCACTTTCTGGGGGCCCCATCGGTCTGGCAGGAAGACCTCATGTCCTTACCCTGCCTTCTTCCAGTTTCACAAAGACCCAGAGTTCCCGTCTTCAGAGGAGCACCGCCAGTCCCTCAGGCCCAGGCCTGTCACCATTTGCCAGGTCCGACAGCCCCGGCCAGGTGTGTGCGCTCCCACGGGAAGCGCCCCACAGGGCAGCCTCCTTCCCGGGTGTGGGCACCGTCCTGGGAGGCAGCGGGGGGCTCTCTGCAGCCTGCACTCCCGTTAGAACGAGGAGGGGGAGGCACGCTGCTGCCACAGAAGCCGTCAACAGAGGCAGCTGCCAGCGGTGGTCAGGTTCGCACGCCGCCGCCTGCGGTGAGGTATTTAATCATAGATACACACACAAATATATAACCCAAACCAGCCTGACCCAGGAGCTCTGATCCTCTGGGTGTAGAATCCTCACTCTGTGATCGGGCAGACAACACGACGTACCCAGGCACTTATAAAGCCCGGCTTCAGGAGCGCAGTCCATGCTGACCGGGTCCCTGCCTCACCTGCACCCCACGCACCGAGCTTCCCTTCTACACTGGCAGGCGGGAGCTCTGATGAGCCTCCAGCCTGGTTTCCTGGGCTCTGCTCCAGTAAGTCCATGAGAAAAGGCACAGCTCATCGCCCAAGACCAGAGGGAGCCGCGTGCGGGCGGCTTAGAGCTGACCCAGTGTGCGTGTGACTCGCGGGGCCTGCAGGGGCTGGGGCAGGCGGGGAGGGGGCCCAGCACACACCCCCGCCCCTTAGCCTCTCGGGAACAGTGGAGCTTGTTCACAAGCAGTCTGCACGGTCCACTTACTCACGACTCCCTGCAAGGGGTGAGATGGTGTGCCAGAGCTGGGGGCCCGGCTCTGTGTGTGTGCACCAGCCACAGCTCCCGGGACACGCACCTCAGCAGCAGACAGAACGGCACTCTGCGGCGCCGCAGGTCGACCTCCCTTGGCTTGTGATCGCAGCCCAGGTTCTGTAACCACAGCTGACTGCAGGACCACGGTGACACGGCCCTGCCGAGGGCCCGGGTTACGGAGACCGTGGCCCTCTCGGTCACACGCTGTCCCCGCTGGGTGTGTACAAACACACGTCCTGCAGGGATCTCAGGCTGCCGGAGCTGTCTGCAAAGCTGTCCAGAGCCCGTCCAGTCGAGAAGAACCATCGAGGCACGCTTCCCACCAGAACGGCTCCGGGCGCAGGAACCGTCAACAGGTGCAGCCCCGCCGACAGGCCCCTGCCAGCCACTGCGTCCTGCCTTCACTGACAGGAGGGACACTGGGGGCCTCTTGGGGACACTCAAGTGCACTGATGGGGCACGTTCAGGACGGCCCAGACGTGACCCTGGGGGCCACATTCAAGTTAAAGCAGCGCGGGAGGAGGAGAGGGTCCACAGACCAGGTGCAGTCTCAGGAGTCCACGCGCAGCTCCACGCAGGCCCCTCACTGGTCATCCTCGGGGACTGGGCGGAGCCCCTCACTGTGGCGGGATCGCCCAGTGATCTCCAGCAGCGCCTGGGCCTCGGGGTCCACGTCCAGGATGCTCTTCTTGCTCTGGGCCTTGGGAGGAAGAGGGGAAGGGGTGACAGGGCTGGGCCAGGCACAGAGAGGAGTGGCTCCCCGAGGACCCGGGACCAGCAGTGACTCCTGTGAGCCCTCCAGCTGCGTTGTCTACTGGCACACCAAGGAACCAGGCGGGGCATCACCGCCTAAGCCCCGCCCACTGTCAGATGGCTTCATGGGGAGGGGTCCAGCGCGAACTCAGCTGCAGGACCAGAGAGGCCCGGGACCCCGGCACGGAGAGCCTAGGCCTTGCCTACTCTCAGTACCCAGCATGCCATGCAACCGCAGCTGCCAGAAACCAACCCAGCACAAAGCTGTTCCAGACGGAGGAACCAAAGGGGTGAAGCCCGCAGCGCTGACAAAGCCCCGCCCCCAGGGTCCCTGCGCCACTCACCAGCTGCGACTCCTCAGGGTCCCCGACCGCCCACACCTCCATCTTATCAAACCGGAAGTCCTCCTGGGCCGACAGCTGTGGGCTGCTGTACGTGGTGCACGTGGGCTTGGCTTTGCTGTGTCCCTTCCCAAAATTGGTGTCCACCCAAAGCCCAAAGTAGTGGTGCTGCCCGCCCATGCCCTGCAGAGAAGTCGGGACAGCACCGCGTCGGCCGCCGCGCCAGGCTGCATGCGGCAAGCGCCCGGGCCTGCGTCTCGCCTTCATGCGTTCCTCTCTGCCTTACCACGAAGGGGCCAGCCGGCTGCAGCGTGGTGATCACAGCAGCCACGGCTGTCAGCCCACGTCCACCCGGGACTGTTTCCCGGGGCCTACGCTGGCTTGAGGCACAGTGAGAGCCAAGAATATGAATCCATGGGAGTGTCAGGGCCCAGAGGTAGGTCCAGACCACGAAACCAAGAGAAAAGACGGACACGGGCACTGATCCGGGCCAGCCGCCCCCTGCCCCCAGCAGGTCCTCTCACCCTCGCACAGGCCGAAGTGAGCTCAGGGCGTGCGGGTAACACACCCGGAGCTCCTGGCAGCAAGCACAGAAAACGGAAGTGGACCTGGAGGGGTGACCCCCACACCGCTCAGCCCAGCTCCGGCCGGTGGGGACACGTGAGCAGCTTTGACTCTCCCTCCCCAAGCGTGCACATGGGCACCTTCAAGCCCTCTGTCGCTTGGCCCGTGACCGGGCACCTCAGGGCTCTGCTCGGAGGCCGGAGCCCCAACCCTCTCTGGGAGGTGGCCTCAGGTAGCCCGGCCACCTCCTTCCCGTGGCAGCAGCCTGGGAACCCTGGTGTCCACAGGGGCCCAGCGTCCCCTGCCTGTGGCTCTGGGGTGCCAGGTTCCCTAGAGGCACTTTGTGGGCAGAAGCAGAGAAGAGGGGGTCGCGGGCGTCAGGCTGCTCCCCACGGTGGCCTGTGCCCCAGCCCCTGCCTGTGTCCTCTTGCTGCAGAGGTCCAGTCAAGCCCTGGGAACCCCCTCTGCAGCCTCAAGAGCTCCCCAGAGACCACCCCAGCAGTCCAGGGACCCCAGCCCGGGACAGCCCCACCATGGTTCATTCCCCAGGGCGGGACAGGGCAGTGGTGCCTGGTGACAGTCTGCCGCTGGCCACAAACCAATCTTGTGAGACAGGAGAGGGCCACGTCCGCCACCTGCACACAAACCCCTGAGGGGCCCAGCAGAGACCACGCCCCTCCCCATGGGATGCCTGGCCCTGGCCACCATGCTCCCGGCACTGCGTGCCACGCACCAGGCGCCCGGCCCTTACCAGTCCGTTGGGGATGGTCTGCTGGCCGTGGTTGAGGTACATGTAGTGGTCGTTGTAGCCCGTGTGCGTGTACACGGCCATGCTGGGGCAGACAGAGAACAGGAAGCACCTGCTGTCCCCTGAAAGTGACCAGAGAGCAGCACACACGGGGTCTGGATCAGTTCAGGCTGACCAAGGCCGTGATGGTGGAGAAAGCACGTCTCTGCCTCCCAGGGGGCAGCAGGCTCAGGCAGGCTATGTCGCTGTGTGGGGCTGTCCCCAACCCACCACCCAGGAGAGAACCTCCAGGCACAGAGCTGCCCCGAGGCCCGCACCTGTGGGAAGGGGGTGGGGGGAGGGGCCGCCCGCCTTCCTCCGAGGCACAGGTGGCACGAGGTGCCAGCCGAAGCCGGGCCGTGCCCAGGGTCTGCAGTCTCGGGACTCCCCCCCATCCTGAGCTCACTCAGCACCAGGGACCCCACGAGGGCTGCCTTCCAGAGTGAGCCGAGCTCCCGGCCCGGGGCACCGCCTGCCCAGTGCTGCGGCATCACTGCCATCCCAGAGCTGTTGCCTGACCCAAAGCTGCTGGGGCCCTGGGCTGGGTGAGGTCAGAGCAGACTGGGCCCCACATCCAAGCCTCCCCGCACCGGGGTCTGCTGGCCATGGGCAAGGCCACGTGCAGGGCCGACGATGCCACGCAGCCGGCGGCTCCTCACACCACACGGTTTACTGTTCCTGCAGGGCTAGCAACCGGCGCCCGGGAGTTCTGCACCTCGCCAGGGCCACGGCAGGGCTCCAGCACCCAGCGGCTCGACCTGAACTTCGGGTCTGCACTACAGAGAACACGACCGCAAAGGAAGCATGGCTGTGGCTGCTGAACTGCTCAGGGTGCCGATGCCGGTACCGGAGGCGATTCAGGGCGAGCGGAGAGAACCCCAAGGCCAGGGCTGGCAGCCCCTGTGGTGCAAGGCTGCCCTCTACTGGAACCCCCAGCCCACGCCTCAGAAGACAACTCCAGCGAGCACTTGTCAAGAAAACGTCAAGACCCAGCAGTGGAATTTCAAGTTACAGGAAGACGCTAAGGAACCCGGATCCCTGATCCCTGGGGGTTCTCGCAGCCTTCTGGGGGATGGGGGGGAAGGCGGGCAGCTGCACTCGGCCCTAAGCCTGGGTGGCCACGCTGGAGGGGAGGGCCTGCGGCAGGCCTGGGAATGCTGTTAAGGACCCTCAGGTGGCATCTGAGAACCTGGATCTGGGGAGAGACCCTGCCATCCTGGAACTAAACATCCCAGAGATAATTCAAGCCTGAAATAATGGGCCCCAAGGGACCGAGCACCCACCCCTCCTGCACCAGCTGCTTCCACCCAGCCCTGCAGGTGCTCCAGAGTGGGGACCCCAGACAAGGAGCAGAGAGCTCCCGCATCCCCAAGTGGCCACACAGCCAGAAAGGCCACAGCGGCCAAGCACTGGCACACAGCTCCCAGGGAAGGACGCCTGCCGGAAGCACCCAGTCCATTCACCACCATCGGGCTTCCGCGTCCTCACCCGAGCACTGCCAGGTCAAGCCAGCGATCCCAGACATGAGAGACGATGGGAAAGCAGCAGCCGTGACCGGAAGCGGCTGGCGAGGCTGCAGCCCCCGCTCGCTGTCAGTGCAGCTCCCTGCCGGCCCCCAGGTCTTACCTTGGAACTGAGGCTTGACCTCCCAGGAGCAAGAGGCAAAGCCCCCGAACACATGGCCGTCGTGGTCCTCGAGGACAGCCACGCAGGGCCCACGCTGGGTGATGCGCCCACAGAGCTGGGAGAAGCTGTGCCCGTGAAGCTCGGCTGAGAAGAGCAGCCGCCAGCGGCGCTGCCACTCCCGGGGCAGGTGGGAGTTGATGTAGATGACCGACAGGACGTCCAGCACGCTCTCGACCTCACGCCCCTGCTCCACGAGGCGCTCGGGGACCAGCGTGGCCAGATGGAGCGAGGAGCAGAGGACGAGAAGGCCTTTGTGCACAACCACACTCAGGAACGTGGCCACGTGGGGGACCCTGGACACCCAGTCCTGGATCATGGCTTGGTCACACTCGCAGTCCAGCCACTGAGGGCTCAGAAACGCCTCGCCACCTGTGGGGGGGTCAGTGTGAGCTGGGCTGCTGGCCACCGCTACCTGCACGTGTGCCGCCCACAGTCAGGAACCACAGGGCCCTGGCTACGGAGTCCCGGCACAGTGGCCGGCCTGCAGCGAGATGCGCTGCACATGTGAAACGCACACCCGAATGCAAAGACTCGCATTGGAGACGGGGATGGATGAACAACAGCTCCGTGTTTTTTTTTTAATATCAATTACATGTGAACAGTTTGGAGGGAGACACATTAAAGTTAATCTCACTCATTTCTACTATTTTCATGTGGCTCCTGGCAGACGCAAAGCCCTCCCCGGGAGCCCAGCCAGAGCCCCCTCAGCGGTCACCACATGCGATGCCCCACCAGGAGCAGCGGCTGATGGCGGAGGGGGCTCGAAGTGCACGGCTCCTCGCACACGGCGGGCTGCGGGCTGCCCACTAACAGGGCCCCCCAGCTCGCCTGGGAGTTTCATTAGCTATGAATTACGTGTGCTTTCCACCCATCTGCCACCCCCATGGCCACGTCTCAGCCCTGCGAGAACAGGGCGACATCCTGCACTCCAGCAGCCCCGGCCTCCCACGTGGGAGTGCGGATGACGCGAGGACCCAGCCCGTGTGGCTGCTGCGGGTCAGGGGAACTGCTGCTCGGATCTCAGGCTCTCGCAGACACAGGGACAGCTCAGGGAGACACAGGGACGGCCCAGGGAGGCGCAGGGATTGCTCACGGAGGCACAGGGACGGCCCAGGGAGGCACAGGGACGGCTCTGTGAGACACAGGGACGGCCCAGGGAGACACATGGACGGCCCAAGGAGGCCCAGTGACACCCCAGGGAGGCGCAGGGACGGCCCAGGGAGGCGCAGGGACGGCTCAGGGAGACATAGGGACGGCCCAGTGACAGCTCCTGCTGCCCCCAGCCCATGGGAATTCTGGCTCTCAGCACTGATGCCCCCTCGAACCCAGGCCCAGGCACTAACCGGACAAGGACCTGGGCCACCGAGTCTCTGCTCCCAGCCGCCGAGCTGTCTCACCCTGCCAACCCAGCCCCCGTCTCCCAGAAGCTCTCCGTCTCTGGCTGGGCTTTCCCGTGGCCGAGTTCTTTCTGTCTTTATGATTTGCTTTAAGCACTGACCTACACTAATGAGATTAGCCAGCCACGGTGCAAACCCTCAATACTCACCTAGTTTTATTCTGTCCAAGTTCCAAATTCCTCACCTAAATGTTTGAAAGATAACTTACTTTCAAATGGTGCTATAAAATTCTGGCTTTATATTAAAATACGTTTATAAAATAAGTTTACTGTGCAGAGACCTGCCAAAATGTTTTTTAGAATTCCAAATATATTTAAATATACATTTGTCCCCCTCTGATAGCAAACAGACTCTCCCTCCACTGCACACTGAACAAGACGCCATATTTTAGGCCTCAGCAAATTTTAAAAGAGTGAAAATCGACAAAGCTTGTTCTAACGCAATAAAGTTATAAATCGGTAACAGAAGGCAATTTGAGAAAAATCTCAGGCATGAAAAAATTGAGCAGCACACTTCTAAACAGCCAGAAGCCCCAGTAACACCGTGAGGGCATCGGTGACACAGGTGACGGAGAACGGGAACATGGCCGAGACGCATGCCATGCGGCTCACGCAGGGCTCAGGAAATTTACAGCCGTAAAGTGAAAAAGAAAGGCGATCTCGGACTGATATCTCAACTTGCACTTCAAGAACTAGGGGGAAAAAACCAAAGCAAGGGCCGGCGTTGTGATGCAGCAGGTAAAGCTGCCGCTGCCGGCATCCCCTGTGGGCACCAGTTCAAGTCCCTGCTGTTCCACTTCCAGTCCAGCTCCCTGCTAATGCACCTGGAGAAGCAGTAGAAGACGGCACAAGTGTTTGGGCCCCTGCACCCCTGTAGAAGACCCGGAAGAAGCTCCTGGCTCCTGGCTTCAGCGTGACCTAGCTCCGCCCATTGGGGCCATTTGGGGAGTGAACCATCAAATGGCAGACAGACAGATCTCTCTCTCTTCTCCTCCCTCCCTCCCTCCCTCCCTCCCTCCTCCCCCTCCTTCTCCCTCAGTAACTCTGCCTTTCAAAAAAAAAAGTAAAAAAACAACCAAATCAAATCAAATTGAAAGCAAGCAGAAGGCAGGAAATAAAAGGCCAAGGCCACAAGAAGAGGAATCAAGAGAAAAACCAGTAAAAGCCAAAACCACTTCTTCGAAAAGAGAAGAACACCCTGAGGAACCCTTTGCTCCACCAACCAAGGCACAAACAGAGGTGGAGACACCACTACTGCTCCTGTAGAGACGGGAGATGGGGAGACGGAGACAGGGAGATGATGGGGAGACGACGGGGAGATGGAGACGAGGAGACAGGGAGATGGAGACGGGGAGACGATGATGGGGAGATGGGAGGACGGGGGGTGGGGAGATGGAGACGGGGGATGGGGGGACAGGAGGGTGGGGAGATGGAGACGGGGGATGGGGGGACAGGGGGGTGAGGAGATGGAGACGGGGGATGGGGGGACAGGAGGGTGGGGAGATGGAGACGGGGGATGGGGGGACAGGGGGACGAGGGGACGGGGGGACGAGGAGACGGGGGACAGGGAGATGGGGAGATGACAGGGAGATGGAGAGACGCCAGAACAGGGACCAAGCAGGGCGGGGGGGCTGACACCCTGCAGGCTGGGGGCTGACACTTGCCCGCAGGAGCAGTGGCTGGGGCCAGGCCGGGGCCCACTTGCCTGGGAGCTTCAGCTCGGAGAGCAGCCGTGCAGCCAGTGCCCGGACCCTGGGCGAGGCCCCTGAGGCCTCCTTCGCCGACCAGCCTCTCAGCTCCTGCCTGTGCACCAGCACGTGCGCCACGGAGCCCACCAGGTCCTCTGTGAACTTCAAGAACAACACTCGGTGTCAGACGACCCGCGGCGGCAGGAGCCCTGGGGACCGCAGCACAGCCCCGGCAGTCTCTCAGACAGACCCGTGCAAAAACACCGCCCAGCGCACAAGGCCATTGGATCCAACCAGGCACCCTGCTGGCTTCGAGGCCCATCAGCCGTGCGGTGTGGGGTTCCCCATGGTGGGCGTCCCCACCACTCCACCATCAGCCGCGCAGTTGTCCCAAGTCCCCCCCCCAAATCGGTGTCTGCTCAGGAAACCTGCCCAGGGCCGCAGCCTGCCCACCTTGAGGACGTCTCGGGCCCTCACGGGACCGCCTGCCCCAGACATCATCTTCAGGACCATGGCGCTCTTTTCCTCGGAGTCTCCCTTCAACAGGTGCGACAGCGACACGGTGAACTGCTCCTGGGAGACGCGCTGGCCGGGCACCTGCGCCTTCCCGGCCAGGTCAACCCTGCACATGCCCTCGTACAGCCTGGCCACCATCCCTGCGGGCAGCGCTTCCCCGACGTGGCTCTGTCGGAGACAAGGCCGGACGGGGAGGCAGGGTCAAGTCAGCAGGGCCGAGAAACAAGCCGGCGCAGCCGGCTCCTTACCTGTCTCACACCCCCGAGGGCCTCCCCGCCCCCACTGCAAGGCCGCATGCTCCCCAAGGACCTCCCAGGAGCATCCTGGTTAGGCCCACTTGGGCCACGGGACACCTTCCCGCTGCTACCATTCTGCCCTGCGCACTGTCCACTCTCCCCGTGTGGCCGTGGCCGTGTCCCTCCGGCCTCTGCCATCAACTACGCATCACACCTTTGTTCTGGGTCCCAACAGCCGCCATGCGCGGGTCTGAATGTGTCGGCAGCCGCGCCACGCGTCTCTGTACAGCTGCGGGGTCTCCGGGCATTCCCAAATGCTTGCCCGAGTGCTCTAGGCTCCACGCGCGACTTAATGAATTTGTGTGTTTCTAGCTGTTTGTACAGAAAGGCGTGCTTCCTTATTTGCTCATTAGAAAGCCAGAGAGGTAGAGACAGGTCTTCACCTGCCAGGTCGCTCCCCTCCAACCTTGCAAGCGCCCGGGCTGGGCCGAGCTGGCGCCAGGAGTGAGGAGCTCCACCCAGGTCTCCTGTGTGAGGGCAGGGACCCGAGTGCGGGAGGCATCCCTGCTGCCCCCACCCCAGGGTGCACCAGCGGGGAGCTGGACCGGAGGCAAAGGCGGGACTCGATCCAGGCGCTCGAGTGCAGGGTGCGTCTCCCTCTTCCCAAGTCTGACCCTCCTAACGCCCTGTCCATGACCTTCTGTGAATATTGCTTTCCTTTTTGACTCCAGCATGAAATCTGATTTGAGGTGGGATTACAAGTAATGGAGGGAGGGGCTGGCGCCGTGGCTCACTCGGTTAATCTTCCACCTGCGGCACCGGCATCCCATATGGGCTTCGGGTTCTAGTCCCGGTTGCTCCTCTTCCAGGCCAGCTCTCTGCTGTGGCCCAGGAAGGCAGTGGAGGATGGCCCAAGTGCATGGGCCCTGCATCCACATGGGAGACCAGGAGAAGCACCTGGCTCCTGGCTTCAGATCGGCACAGCTCCGGCCGTGGCGGCCATTTAGGGGGTGAGCCAACGGAAAAGGAAGACCTTTCTCTCTGTCTCTCTCTGTCTAACTCTACTTGTCAAAAAAATAAGATTAAAAAAAAAAGTCACGGGAGCCAAACAGTCTCCATTCAAAAAAACAAGTAATGGGGGGAGAGCGCACGCTGTGAACCAATCACAGACTGCCAGGGCGAGGTCCAAGGGCTGGATTCCGACGCAGGCGCCGTGCAGGCCACCTGACGTGGACGCTGCAGTCCCTGTAAGGCAGCGGCGCTCGGCCACCTTCTGCGGTGCCTCTGAGCTTCCACCAGAAGGCAGCCTCCAGTCCCTCCAAGGGAGGCCCGAATCCAGCCGCTCAGGTCCCCGATCAATGTTTAACCACCTTTATCTTGATGATGCGGAACAATGCGGCCTCCCATTCCACACAGCAGTCACCTGTCTGCTTCCGCTGGCTCCAGCCCAGCCCAGCCCCGGCCAACTGGGGGCAGACACACGGGCACGCACCACGCGTGCACCACCCCACCCCCACCCCAGGGCTGTGACCGCTGCCACACACAGCCCCTCCCCAGAGTTCCAGAGGAGGCAGGCAGGAAGTCCTCACAGCTGGGTCCCTCCCCACGTCCCAACCAAGGTTGTCACTCTACCCGGGTCCCACCTCATGCCGGCCTGAACCTGCCCTAAGAGCCCCCAAGGGACAGGGCAAAGGGCGAGGCAATGGCCAGTTGACGCCGAGCTCGGAGCTCCACTGTTCTGTTCGGAGCACCGTGAGGCTCCTCGGCCATCAACACTACCAGCACAGGCGAAGGGGCCTTGAGGCGTCCTGGGCAGTGGACCCGAGTGACGCAGGCTGCCCCCTCCTGCACGCAGGGCCCCTGGTGTCAACCTCAAGATGGCAGCGTTCCCAGAACAGCGTGCGCGTCACTCATGATCCAGTCCCAGCCCCCCTCTTAATACAGATGAGGCCCTCCACTGATTCTTCTCAAAGATTCATGTGTTTCATTTGAAAGGCGAGGGGGGGGGAGAGGGAGAGAGGGAGAGAGGGAGGGAGGGAGGGAGGGAGGGAGCGAGCGAGCTCGGTCTTCCATCCGCTGGTTCACTCCCCACATGGCCGCAATGGCTGGAGCTGGGCTGATACAGAGTCAGCAACCAGGAGCTCCTTCCAGGTCTCTCACGCAGACGCACGGGGGCACAAGGACCTGGACGATCTCCACTGCCCTCCCAGGCCACTGCAGAGCCAGATTGGGAGAGGCAGCCAGGACTCAATCCAGCGCCCCTATGGGCCGTCAGCACTGTAGACGGTAGCCTTATGCTACAGCACCGGACCCACTACTGATTTTAAAAAGGAAGGTTGGGGCCAGTGCTGTAGTACAGGAAGTTAAGGCCGCAGCCGGCAATGCCAGCACCCCAAATGGACAGTGGTTTTTGTCCCGGCTGTTCCACTTCTGCTCCAGCTCTCTGCTGTAGCCTAGGAAAGCAGCAGACGATGGCCCTAGTCCCTGGACCCCTGGACCCCTGCGGCAGACCTGGAAGAAGCTCCCGGCTTCAACCCGGAGCAGGCCTGGCTATTGCTGCCCCTTGGGGAGTGAACCAGCAGATGGAGGATGTGTGTGTGTGTGTGTGTGTGTGTGTGTGTGTGTGACTCCTTCTCTTTCTCTGTAACTCTACCTTTCAAATAAAAAAATAAATCTTTTAAAATAAATCTTTTTGTAAAAAAAGAGGGAGGAGGGTTGGGGCCGGCGCTGTGGCGCAGTGGGTTAACACCCTGGCCTGAAGCTTCGGCATCCCATATGGGGGCCGGTTTGTGACCTGGCTGCTCCACTTCCGATCCAGCGCTCTGCTGTGGCCTGGGAAGGCAGTGGAAGATGGTCCAAGTGCACCTGTGTGGGAGACCTGGAGGAAGCTCCTGGCTCCAGATCAGTGCAGCTCCAGCCGTTGCAGCCAACTGGGGAGTGAACCAGCGGATGGAAGACCTCTCTCCCCCCGCCCCTCTCTTTCTGCCTCTCCTCTATGTACCGAGCAGTAGCTCTGTCTAAAAGGGGGGGGCTGTTTGGCTTTGTCTCCGGCTACTTTCCCACTGGAACCGCAGGTGGAGCAGCCGCCTCAAGGCCACCGCGTGTACTCCCCGGCCCTTTGCAGGCAGCAAACCTGCCCGTGCCCCAACTCAGCCCTTGGGCCGCCATCTCCAGACCCCACGCCCACCGCACTGCTACACTTGCCTGTAGCGCCTGCAGAGAGAAGGCTCGGGCTGAGCCGCCGGGGCCACTCGCCCCTGATGCCAGAGCATCGAACAGCTGGTCGACCTCAGCCTGCTCCTCGCGAAGAAGTTTCGAGTGGCCCTTCGGCCCGGAGCGGCTCCTGCTGTTGCCCATCCCGGCTCCTGCCTGGCCGGACTCTGCAGAGGGAGGAGGAGGAGCAGGGCTGGGGAGAGAAGCCAGGGCGTGATCAGCACGGAGAATAAACATGACAACTGCACGGGCAGCTCTTCTCAACGCCGCTGTACCGGGAGGCGGGAGGCGGCTACACCGCATCGGAACCATGTGCGGAACGGTGTTCCAGTGTGGGGGGTCCCACGTCCACGCAAATCCAGTGCCAAAGCCCCATCTGCCCCCCAGGATCCGCCCAGGTGCCTCACAACGGCCAAGCGACTGTCCGGGTCTATCTGAAAACCTAGCTCCCAAGCTAATGGTAACTAGGTGGTCGGGAGAAATCTCTCATCCATTTAAATAAAGACGCTTTTCCTTTGTGACCCTGGCCCCAGCTACCAGCTGTGTAACCTCGGGCCAGCGACACACTCTCCCCGTGCCTCAGTCTGCTCATCTGTAAAATGGAACAATCACAGCCTTGCTGCAGGGGGCTGTTGTGATAAATGAACAGAGAGCCCAGCAGCCCGCTGGGCACTGCCTGGTGCCGGCCCTGCCCTGTCTGCCTGAGCAGCCGGAGGGGCAGTGACACTTTCTCCTCCCCTCCCTTCCTCCAGGAGGCAGCAGCCCCTGGGCCCAAGCCTGGGGCAGTGGCCGGAATACAGGAGGGGACCCCACCGCGTTCGGACAGCAGGGCGACCCTGGGAAGGCACCTGCGGGGCACAGACCGAGTGACAGGAAGGGACTCTGAGTGACTGCTCCCTTCCCCCCTCCCCTGTCGGGTGCCACTCCTGCCCCCTATCCTGGGGCACAGATGGGCGGGGAGGGGCAGAGCCGGGACCACTGGGACACAGTCGGCCCCAATCCCACCCGAGCCGGGCCTGCTCCCCGCCCAGCCGCTGCGTCCCGTCCAGCTCACCGCAGCCCTGGCCCCAGCACCGACCCAGAGCCGCCTTCCGGTAGGCAGCGTCAAGGATTTTCCCCCGGGAGCCGCCTCTGCCCAGGTCCCAGGCAACGGCGCTGACGGATGGTCCCTTGGCCCAATTGCGGAAGCAGAAGCCTGGGGCGGAGCCCTAGCGAGAAGTCAGCCAATGGCGTTGCCCTCACGGAGAGTGGGCAGGGCCCGGCAGGAGGGGGCGGAGCTGGGGACCCGCAGGGAGGAGCTGCTGGGTGCCCGGTGCTGGCCGCAGCCAGTGGGGAATAGCTGGGGGCATGGGGGAGGCAGGGCCTGGGCCTGCGGGAGTGCCTGGAGGCGGGGCCGTCTGGGCTGGGGACTACCGCGGAGTAGCTGGGCTGCGGGAGAAGCTGGGAGAGGCTGGGGGCGGGCTTGAAGCCCTCCAGAGGAGGAAGTGAGTGGGAGTCCATGCTCTGGGCACCTGGCCCTGCTCTGTGACGCCCCTAACCTGGGGCTTCAGACCACCCCCTTCACACCCACAGCCTGTGCCCCACCCTCAGCTTCCTGGGGCCCACACCCCCCTCACCTTCTGATCACCCCTCAACCCCTCAGAAACCTGGTCTGGGCCCCCGGGGATAAAGGCCAGAGGCACTGTCAGCCCCAGCACGTGGGGCTGACCAGGCCTCCGCCTCCTCTTAGCCCTCTTTCCTCTGGGGGTGCCCCTCGGGGTTCCGTCTCCCAGGCCCGACCCCGAGCATCCTAGCCCGGACCATCATGCGCTGCATTGTCCTCTGGGTCCTCGGGGGTGTCCAGCAGCACCTCAGCCCCACCCCTTCCCTGCAAACCCCCCTCCTCGTGCACCCTCCCTCCGCACCCCTCAGCGCCTCCTGTGGCGTGGCCGGGAACGGTGCTCTGGAAGCCTCCCAGGCTTGGACCCTCGGATGTGCTGCAGGTCCTCCGGTGCCTGTGCCCCAGCCGGGTGGAGGTGAGGGCCCCCAACCCCCTGAACCATCTCCCACCCAGGGCCGACAGGCTACTGGGCACACCAAATCCAAGATCCCTTTCCTGTCCCCCGAGCCCAGTAGCACCAGCCAGGACTGTCAGCCTGGCCACTCGCCAAACAGAGATGACGGACAGACAGAACCAGCCACTCAGCCACTGACTTCACGAGGAGCCACACCCCCCAGGACACGGGCGGGCGGCAGAAACGCCCTCAGCCAGGAGGACGCCGCTGGCTC
>CM027395.1:50349291-50370279 GCA_015711505.1 Sylvilagus bachmani
GCCCCCCCCCCCCCCCCCCCCCCCCGGTTCTCTGAAGACTCCGTACCTGCGTCAGGTGATTCTCGCAGGGTGAGATGGCAGGATCCATCTAGGGGCGCCCTGTCGGCCGGGTCTGAGCCTGTGGGCTGCACCCTGTTCAGTGCCAGGTGCGGGTTACATGAACCAGCAGGGAGCCAGGGGTCCCTGCCCCCAGCACACACATCACTGAGTCCCTGCTGGCTCAGAGACGGGGTGACTGAGCAGAGGGGCTGGAACAGAGGGAGCGCGTGGCTGGGGATCGGGGAGGCTGGCAGGAGTTGAGGGCGAGAGGCTCTGAGGCTAAGGCAGACGGGACACAGACACCGGCAGCCACCGCCGCGCACAGAAAGGACGCGGAGGCCATCTGCAAATCTTCTGTTCTCGTGTCAAGGTTGCCTCTCCAAACCCGCTCACACTGCTAACGCCCCGTCAGGGAGGCCACACCCCATATCAGAGCCTGGGGTTCAGAGAAGCGACTGTCCTGGGGCACCCCATGGACACTGGGACTCCTGAGCCCCAGTCAAGGGCTCTCCAGCGGGTGCACCTGCCCCAGGGGAGGAGCCTGTGTGCACCTCACAGCAGTCACCTGGCTGGGGGGGGGGGGATTCCCAGCCCACATTGGGCTCTGCACCTGCAGGAAAGGGCAGAACTGGTTTCTGAGCAAATCTGGAGCCTGGCGAGGCCCCGATGCGTACTCCGCCCAGAAAGGCGGTGACTCGGCGCACACCGTCCTCCTGCCGGCACGCCCTGGAGAGGGGGACTCTGTGTGTAGGCGACCACGGCACAGGGCTTCAGAGCTGCTGTAAGACAGTGCCAAGGAGCTGGGTCCTTGTCCTCACACCCCTCCTCTGCCCTGCCTGGACCACCCACCGCAGCCCGGCCCTGGCCGCCATCTGCACTGGACCTGCAGCTCAGCACCCAGAGCCATGTCCCCCGGCACCAGTCAGTCACCCACTTCTGACAGCCCCTGGGAGCCCCACACTGGCCTGCAGCATCCAGGCAGGAGGTGCAGCCAGAGAGCTGTGCTGTTTTGGCTCCCCCGGGCCTGATTTCTCAGCAAGACAGGCGCCTACCAGCAGAGCTTTGCAGCCAGTGGGGCCACACTCGGGCACAGAGTGCCAGCTGGTGACAGACTTGGCCAGCATGATTGAACGAAGGACCCTGAAATGGGAGAGGACCCCGGCTTTTCCAGGTGGCCAGGGGAATCCCAGGGGACTTGTAGGCGGGAGGAAGAAAGGGAAGCAAGGGGCTGGCATCGAGGCCCGGTGAGCTCAGCCACCACCTGCCACGGAGCAGGCCACGCAGACACTGCTTCCAGGCCACTTCGGGCCCAGCTCCCTGCTAACGTGCCTGGGAAGGCAGCGGATGACGGCCTGCGCCACCCACGTGGGAGACCCAGGTAGAGTTCCAGGCTCGTGGCTTTGCCTGGCCCAGTCCAGACTGCTGCAGCCATTTGGAGAATTGGTGAACCACAGGGCGGAAGATCTGTCTCCCCTTCTGTCACCCAGCCTTTCAAATAAAAAATTTAAAAAAAAAAAAATGAAGGGGGAAGTGAAGGAAGCAACAGAAGAGGGAGCAGGAGGGATAAGAGGATGCTTGGTGGGGCTGGCACTGTGCTGTAGCTGATGCCTGCAGTGCCAGCGTCCTGTGTGGATGCTGGTTCGAATCCCAGCTGCTCCACTTCCAGTCAGGCTCCCTGCTATGGCCTGGGAAAGCAGCAGAAGATGGCCCAAGTCCTTGGGCCCCTGCACCTGCATGGGAGACCTGGAGGAAGCTCCTGGCTTCAGATCAGCTCAGTTCTGGCTGTTATGGCCATTTAGTGAATGAAACAGTGGATGGAAGATCTCTCTCTCCATCTGCCTCCCCCTTTCAAATAAAATAAAGAAGAAGAAGGAGGAGGAGGGAGGAGGGAGGAGGGAGGAGGAGGGGGAAGGGGAGGAGCAGAAGAGGAGGAGAGGTGGTAGCAGCAGCAGCAGCAGCAGCAGCCTGGCCACCTGCCCGGCGCGGTGGGAAGGAGCCCCAGAACCCAGTAAAGAGGAGGGCTCCCTCTACAGGCTCCCGACAACCCAGCCCTGCTGACCCTCCGACTCTGGACTGCCAGCACACGGCGCTCTAAGAGAACTGTGTCTTGTTTTCATTTTTAAAACTTAACTTTTAAATCAATATGACATAGAGACCTTGCATCTGCTGGTGGGCTCCCCACATGTCTGCCACAGCCAAGGCCGGGCCAGATCAAAGCCAGGAAGTTCAATCTGGGCTCCCCGGGGTGGCAGGGACCCAAGTCAGCCCCCGCTGCCTCCCAGGATGCTCATCGGCAGGAAGCTGGGAGTGGGACCCGGTCCCTTCCTAGGGGTGCGGGCATCCCACGCACGGCTCAGCGGCTGTGCCCGCCACCTGCCCGTTCACGCGCCTGCAGCCACTCGGGCGCAAGGGCAGCAGCAGTGGCAACCTCCCACACCACGGGCGGGCGAGGGGAAGGGCTCTGCCTCCACCTCCTCCCTCCTGAGCCCACAGCGCCAGAAATCGGGCGTCAGACACACCAACGCAGAGACAGGATGCCCAGTGAGGTGTGATGTTAACATAAAACCCCCAAACCCTGCATGTGGGAAATGAGCCCGCCTGAGAGCCCTGCCCCCGAAGGATGGACTCGAACATGAAGGGGGCAGAAGCCAGGCGTCCATCAGTATCCAGCTCGAGAGCCGGGACAGCTGGGAAGTCAGAGCGCAGCCTTTGTGGGAGAGGGCCTGCAACCGCGTCTCCCCCAACAGGGTGGCAGCGGCCTGGCAGCAGCCCCGGGTTTACCTCGGCAGTCCTGCCCGGCCCGGGAGCTCTGCGGAAGGTCCCCGCCCCCCAAGGGGATCACTTCTGCCCCCAGTTGCATGGGGAATTCCACCCAATTCACACTCAGCAAAGCCTTCGTCCAGGAGGGGGGAGGAGAAACAGCCGGAAGAACGGGCCCCCATTCTCTCGGACCCTGACCTGCTAGACCTCGCACCTCGCACAAAGACAAGCTCCCGTCTCACTCATCGCTTCATCAGCTTGGGGCTTTGGGGGTTTCCCCCCACTCAGCCCCTCTGCAGCGGGGGACCAGGCCTGGCACATGGCTGTACTCTCGCTAAGTTCTTAGGAAAACATTCGGGTCACTTCTCACGCTGCATTAAGCGTAAAAGGGCTTTAAAAATTACTGTTCCTCTGAAATTCAAACACAACTGGGTACCCAGGCCTTGCCTGGAAACACTGGGCCAGGACAGCAGCTGCCGGGGAGGCCAGGAGCAGTGCAGACCGTGGTCCCCAGCGCCACCCCCACGCCCGTCCCCAGAGGCTCCGAGGGACAGGAGGGTTCCCAGGAAACTGAGGCCCACGTGTGGTCAGCCGGGTTTCTGTCCCAGCAGCCCGGGGCCTCTCCTCCTAAGAGCGCACAGGAAGAAGCCGGGAGAGGGCTCTCTCTCCTCAGCCAACAACCAGGGGAGGCCTCCCTGCCCGTCACCCAGACAGCAGAGCCAACACCGCCCACGCCCCGCCCCGCGTTCCCCCAGCCCAGGGACAGGAGAGGACAAGGCTCGGATCGGGAACCCTAGACTGGGATTCCCCCACCCCCACCCACAGGGCAGGAAACCTGCTGCTTCCTTGGCCTAAGCCAGGAACTTCCACAGCTCCGGGGTCAGAGGTCGCTGGTGAGCAAGTTCCTCCCGGGAGACGCCACACAGTCAGTGTAGCCATCTGCCCACAAGGTGGCGCTCACCGTCGCCACAGCCAGTTACAACAGTCTTGTTTTACACAAAAACTTCATTTCAGAATAGCTTTAGATTTGCGGGACTGCTGAGGACATGGTACAGAGCGCACCCGTGTGACCACGCCCCTTTCACCTCTCCGTGTCCATCACTCGGGGGCACTGGTCAGCCAACACGGACACGCTGTTGCCAAGTTTTCCTCGTTTCCTGTTTCCCTTCCTGGTCCTTTGCCTTCTAGAACACCAGGCGACATCCGATCACATCACCTCAGGCTCCTCTGGGCTCTGACGGTTTGTCAGAACTTCCATCTGAAAGGCAGCGTGAGAAAGAGAATCCCCCGTCTGCTGGTTCCTCCACACATGCCCACGATGGCCGGGGCAGGGCCCGGCCGGGAGCTGGGAGCTCCATCTGGGTCTCCCCTGCGGGTGGCAGGCTAGAGCTCTGGGCCAGCGCCCACTGCCTTCCCCCGCACACTTGCAGGAAGCGGGACTGGAGGCAGTGTCGCGAGGGCAGCGCATCACGCTGAGCCACGACGCGGGCGCCCAGCTGCCTCATGCCTGCCGACCAGGGGCTTTGCAAAGGGGTCCGTGAGATGCTTCTCTCACAGTCAGACCAGGTTCTGGGGTCGGCAGGGGACCAAGGCCGCTGAGACTGAGAGCCTTGGGCTGGTCACCCCCACGGGAGCTGCCGCACTGCCGCCTGCAGCTTCCCCACGCTGGGGCGGCTCCCCTCGTCCCTCCCTCCTGTGCCACGGCCTTGGCCTGTGGCTTTGGAGGTTTGTTTTACATTTGCTCTGATCCCCTTCCTGTCCCCTTGGCCAGCAGAGCCCCTCGGTTCACCAACAGCAGCGTGGGCAGGAGGAGGGGAAGCTCTCGACCCAGGGAGGGCCCCTGGGTCTGACCCTCGCAGGTCACCAGGCACAGCCTACCCAGCATGCCTCTCGTGGCCTTGGAGCAAAGGCGGGGGAGGCAGGGCCAAGGGCAAGGTCGCGGCGTCCCGCAGGCACCCTAGCTGCAAAGCCGGGGAGCACCCTCTGCACCTGCGCCAGCCCCAGCAGGAGCTCCAGACGCTGCCCACACCTGCCCAGTTCCGCCAAGCCTTCAGGTCCCACATGGCGCGGGCCTGCCCACCCTCTGGTCGCTGCCCAGTGTCCAGGGCACAGCCCTTCCTTGGGTCCCGGAGATCTGGGCCTGACCCCCTCTCCCCTCCTTCCGCCCCCCCCCCACACCCTCAGCCTTTCCACTGTGCCTGGAACAAGCTTCCCGGCTCTGTCCCACTCGTCCTCGGTCAGCTCCAACTCCACCTCCCGGGAGGCCGCCAGCCCACTCTCCACCCTCAGCTCAGATTCAGGGCCCCTGACCCAGCCTGAGAGGAAGAGACGGGGCAGGGAGACTGGCAAGGCACAGGGTTCAAGGACAGTGTGAGACCCTCACTGCGGGAAGCAGCCAAGCCCTGAGGCTGGGGAGGGCGTGGCGAGGGGCCCCACCCAAAAGCAGCACCGCCTGCCTTTCCCACGGTGACCCCTGCACACACAGCTGACTTCCCAGCGCCAGGGGCCCCGGGTGTCGCCACACCTGGGCTCCTGGGGCGGAGGTGGGTTTTGTGGTTCCTGTCACTGGGCCTCCAACCCGCCAGCGAGGCCACCCTCCCAGACGTGGCTCTGTGTCTCTGCTTTCTTCTCCTAACACCACAGAAGGCAACAGCATCTCCCAGTTGCTCAAGGCCCCGGTGCACAGGCTGGGCCGGAGGAACCCCTGCGGTTTCCCTGCGGGCAGGCCGCCTGCTCACCTGCCCCCGCCTGTGCAGGGATCGCCTTATACGGTCAAAAGCAGCCACAGCCCAAGGCTAACCGGGCCTCGGGAGGAAGTCCCGTTTCACAAGAGGCTGTGCAAGGCCCTGCAGGAGGCCTGCGCCCTCGCACGCGGCCAGCAGGGGTCAGCGCACCAGGAGGGGCGCCCACGCCGCTTCCCACGCTGCAGTGGAAACGAGAAGCGAAGCCTGCGACCTTGGTGTTGGGAGAGTAACAGAGTGAGGCAGAGGGGCCATAGCATCTGCGCAGCCAGACGAAGCCGTGGCCTTGAGTTCAAGCACAGTGAATTCTAGTCAGAGCCGGCCACCAGGCCCACGCCAGGACGCAGGATCCCGCGGAGCGCCCCGGCTCGGTGTGGTGGGGACACTGTTATCCCCACCTAGCAGAGACGAGAGCCCAAGCCCAGAGCAGTGACCGCCCTAAGCCCAGTGGCTGACCACGGCCCCCAGCAGGTGTGTGGTGCCTGGCTCTGCAGGCGCGGGTGATCTGGAGTCAGCCAAGACCAAGCGTGACCCTGACACCACGAGTCCAGACGTGGTGGGCTTGCTTGCTTCTGAATATAAAATGTCAACTTCTTTAGCTATTCTGCAGTAAGTGCAGGTTCGCAGAAGTCACAAAGACAGCACCCAGAGGTTCACCCACCCCCTCACCCGGCTCTCCCACAGCACACCAGCAGTGACACGCCACCGTGTGTGTGTCCAGTTCTGTGTCCATCCACCACGCAAGATCAGGTGTGCCGCCACCACCGCCCCACAGCCCTTCCACCCGTGCCCGCCACAAGCCCCTCCCCCCCCCCCCTCTAAGATCTCAGACGTGGGTCCCATGTCCGGATACGGCCCCGGCTGCATTGAAAGCACACGATATGATGCTAACAGTGACGTCACTCACTTCTTGTTCCTTTAGACAATCTGAGTCCCGGCAAGTCTGGGTTCCACGTGGGGCTTCCGAGTGCGCACCCCAGCTCGGCTCCCTGAGAGCGGCCGGGGCCTTGGCAGTCACCGCACAACTGACCGGGGCCCGCTGAGCTCCACAGGCAGCAGAGATGCCCCGGGGAGTCACACGCAGGCTGGCACCAAGCAGGGACCCTGGGAGGGAGAGCGCCTGGGGGCAGAGCCCTGCACAGGTTCACCCAGAGCGAGAACAGAGAAACGAGGAGACCCACCCTTGGCAAGTACCGAGTGGAGACAACCAGCACTGTGGGAAACCTCGGGGGTCCTCGCGGCCCCAGAGCAGGCGAGCCAGGCAGGGGAGCCCCGCGGGACCCCAGAACCCCCCCCCTTGATCCCTCCCAGCTCTCACTCAGGGGCCAGCAGGACAAAGTGACTGGGCGAGAAAAGCGTAAGCGCCCAGGGGCAGGCGTGTGGCCCCGCAGGTATCGCGCCCACGCCCCACATCAGCGCCTGGGTTCCCTAATGCCTGCAGCGCCTCCCGCAGCTTCCTGCTGGCGCAGGCCCAGGGGACAGCAGCGGGGCTCAGGTAGCCGGGCCCCGGCCACCCACGCAGCAGACCGGGACTGAGTTCCCAGCGGCAGGCTTTGGCCCTGGCCCAGCCCCAGCCATGGCAAGCACTGGCTATGAGAACCAGCGGATGGGACTCCCTGTCTTTCAAATAACAATAAAAATAAGATACAGCGCCTGACACATAGCCGCTACCGCCTGTGTAGACCCTGGAGGGTCTGCAACCCTGCACCCGCCCCAGAGCAATGCTGTCCGGGGGTGCCCAGCCCCGTCGGCGCCCAGGCTCACCGCAGAGCTGTTTACTGGGGAAACCTCACGCGACACGCACGTCCCCGCCCTGGGGTGCCTCTGCATGCTGCCAGGAAGGGGGATCTTCAAGACACTTCAGCCATCAATGGGCTCCCTGCATGTCTTTTTAAACCCAACACTTCCTGGGGCTGGCGCTGTGCAGTAGTAGGTCAAGCCTCAGCCTGCGGCACCAGCAGCCCGTGTGGGTGCCAGTTCGAGTCCCGGCCACTCCACTTCTGATCCAGCTCCCTGCTGATGCACCTGGGCAAGCAATGAAGATGGCCCGAGTGCTTGGCCCCTGCACCCCTGCGGGAGACCCCGAAGGAGCTCCTGGCTTTGATCTGGCCCAGCCCCGGTCGTTGCGGCCATTTGGAGAGTGAACCAGCAGATGGAAGATAGGTCTCTGTCTCTCCTCCTAACTCTGCCTTTCCAATAAATAAAATTTAATCTTTAAAAAAAAATACAAACAAACAAATCTGGGGCTGGTGCTGTGGCACAGTGAGTTAAAGCCCTGGTCTGAAGCGCCAGCATCCCATATGGGCGCCAGTTCTAGTCCTGGCTACTCCTCTTCCAGTCCAGCTCTCTGCTGTGGCCTGGGAGGGCAGTAGAAGATGGCCCATGTCCTAGAAGTGGGAAACCCAGAAGAAGCTCCTGGCTTTAGATCAGCACAGTTCTGGCCATTGTGGACATCTGAGGAGTGAACCAGTGGATGGAAGACCTCTCTCTCTCTCTGTCTCTACCTCTAACTTTTTCAAATAAAAAAAAATAAATCTTAAAAAAAAAAAAAACCTGACACCTCTTTCCCAATCACAAACCACCCCCATCCCCCACAGGGACTCAACCGTGGCTCTCCACTGAGCGACGCAGAGTCCCGGGCCCTGGCCCCCGAGTGGGGAGCCCGCATCTTCACGAGGTCCCTGAGCAGCCCCCGTGCTCAGCAGAGCTGGCTGGCTACGGAACGCCAGCTGCAGTCTGGCCCCCGGCACCTCGGGTGCCTCCTGGGACGCAGCCCCAGCGGCCGTGACTGCACTGGGGGCTCTGAGCCAGCGGGACCGGGGTCCTCATCAGAAAGTCGGCTGGGAAGGCGGGTGGTCCCCGGGAGGTGACACCAAGGACAGGTGTCTCGGGAGCCCACCTGGCCCCAGATTCTGGTCTCCAGGGCTGAGAACATGAACTTCTGTGGCTTCAGTGGCCCGGCTGGTGGGGCCCATTATGGCCGCCCCAGGACACGAATGGACTCGGAGTCGCCTGCCGCGCTCTCGAGAGCGTAACGCCTTGGCCGAGCCCACGCCGGGAGGCCCTGACACGAGCATCTGGGCAGGGCTCCGGGGTGGCAGCTTTTAGACCCCCTCTCCCCCTAAGTGACCCTAAACCACAGCCAGAGCGGGAATTCACACCGGCTTCCTGGTCAGGCATGAGACACCAGGGCCACTGCATCTCCCAGCTGCCGCCTGCTGGTTGGCGGGCAAGGGCTAGCGATGTGGACAAACACCCAAGCCCAGGGCCCTAGCATGGGATCCTGGACCACAGCACCCGGGAGTGTGTTAGAAACGCAGGTCCTGCGCCCCACCCCCTCCCTCCCGGTCAGAGACGCTGGGAGGAAACCTCCTGGGCCCGAGCTCCACGCACACCTGCAGCCCTGGACCCTCAAGGTCCCCTGAACTAGGTCGGCAGTTCCTTCCTAAAACACTCAACACTAGCATTTTCCAGAGGGCTGGAAGGATGTAGGAAACGGAAGTAGCTCTGCACGGCGGGCCCCAGCCCTGCCCCGGCTTCCGGGCGCTGCTCCTGTGTTCTGGGAGACGCCCGGGAGCCATGGTGGTGCTGCTCTCTGTCTTCCTCCTGCACTCAGCAGCGTCTGGAGGCACACAGCGCTACCCTCTCCTAACACGCCATCGTCTCGGGGCCACGACCTAGGGGCCGCTGCCCAGCTTTCGCTCTCTGCACACAACGCTGTGTTGAACATCCTGGTACTGCTGGTTCTTCCTAAGTTCACGGGAAACAAAAAGTGCATTTTGGGATCCAGCACTGTGGTGCAGGTTAAGCCAACACTGCATTGCTGGTGTCCCACATGGGCACTCGTTCTAGTCCCAGCTGCTCCACTTCTGATCCAGCTCCCTGCTAATAGCCTGGGGAAGCAGCCGAAGATGGCCCAAGTGCTTGGGCCCCTGCACCCACGTGGGAGACCAGATAGAAGCTCTGGACTCCTGGCTTTGGCCAGGCACAGCCTTGGCCATTGCAGCCATTTGGGGAATGAACCAGAGGATAAAAGACCTCTCTCTCTCTCCCCCGTCCCCCTCAACTCCCATCTCTCTCTGTAAAAGCCTTTCAAATAAATACATTTTTTAAGAAAAATACATCTTGTTGCCAAAAAAAAAAAAAAACCCTCTGAAATCCACGCATCCTTTTTTTCGTAACACGTTGTTCCCATAAACTTTCTGAAAACCCACGCACACCTTTATACACCCAGGACCAAATGTGCAGCTGTCGGGGCAAACCACACATCCCAGCAACTGGGGCAGCACCGCCTGCTTACTCCCTGGCAAAGGACGAGTCAAGAAACAAAGAGGGGGCGCCCCCGACGGGTGCCGCACGCGCCCCCCCCAAGGCAAGGTGAGCAGAAGCGAACCCATCGACACGTCCATAGCACCCCTACAGGCCTGCACCAGCTCCTTCGCCGACCACGCCCACGCAGCTCTCCAAGGGACAGCGAGGCCGTGCCCGGGCTCACCGTCCCCCCCCCCCCAGAGGCCATTTTGTAAGAGGGGCCACGCCAGGCTCCCGCCTTCCTGCTTTCAATCACCCTGCCCCGATTTCCCAGCCTCCCTCACTGACAGTGGGCGCCTCCGCCCACGTTAGCTAGCTCCACTCACTGTCCAGCGCAAGTCATTCCCACCAGCTGCTGACGAAACCTGCAGGGCACCTGGACAGCTGTTGGGTGTCCTAGAAACCCGTCAGCAGGCACACTGCCCACGAGGCAAGTACAGATCGCAACTCTGACCGCTGACCGCACTGCGGTTCCATTGCCACGTGCTCCTCATTAGCCGTGTCTGAGTGGCTGCAGACGCCACACCATGGCACTCTCTCCACATGTCTCACGACTGGCAGGTGGGCCCTTGCCCCTATCCTGTGCCCACCAGTACCCAGTCTGAGACCGTCCGTGTGGCATCCCTAGGGCAGCTCTGCATCTGAACCAGCTCCACTTGCGTACGAAACTTAAGAGACGCACTGGCCTCGCAGGAGCCTCACGGAGAATGGGGCTGCGGGTGGCCGCCATGCACTTGGGGCCGCGAGTGGTCAGTCGGAACATCCGGCTCTGCGGCCCCTCCTCCGGGGACACTGAGCAAGACGCTTAGTCTTGTTGGACCCCAGTTACCCCATCTGTAAAATGGTCTATGAATAGGCCCCGCCTCACAGGGGTTGTTAGGAGCATTAAACGCACTCATAGGCCTGGCCCAGAGGCGGGGCTCAGAAACTGTGGGTGCCCTGCCCCGCGCCCCAGTGAGAGCCCCAACTACGCGGGGACCCACGAAGACACACTGTGTCCACTGCACTGGGCAGGCACAACACTGTCCCAGGGAGGGGACTGCACACACGTTTCTGGGGTCTGGCCCCCCAATCCCTGATGCTGAGATGAGGAATTTATTCCTGGATTTCCCAGTTTTCCCACCGACATCCCAGGTGGCCTTGCTGCTCCTGGTCCAGAGAACGCGCAGAGAACCCCCACCCCCAGGCCCCGCAACGCAGCAGGGGTCCACGGCCCAGCTACGCTGCCCACCCAGGAGCCTGTACCACAGCTCCCAAGACAGCCTGGCACAGGGGCTGAGTCACTGCTTGGGACGCCTGGGTTCAAGTCCTGGCTTCCCCACTTCCATTCCTGCTTCCTGCTGACGCACGTCTGTGAGGCAGCAGGGGACAGCTTAGGCACTCGGCCCCTGCCCTCCCCATGGGAGACCCCGATGGCGCTCCTGGCTCCTGGCTTCAGCCTGGCCCAAGCCTGGCTATGGTGGGTGTTTGTGGAGTCAACCGGGGGATGGACAATCTCTGTCTCCATCTTCTCTCTGCTCTGCAAATAAATAATAAAAAGTGAAAAAGGATGAAAACAGGTACTAATGAAAAATAAAAGATGGAAAAGTGGGCTCGGGTCTTCCCCGACACTGACTGACTCAGGATGGGCGTTTTAACAAAATCTCAGCTGTAAAGTTTACCGGACAGCGCCCCAGGGTGGCCCGCAGGCCGGGGCGAGTGAAAGGCGGGACGGGGTGATGTGAGATGTGCCCAGGCTCTGGGGGCCCCGGCTCTGGGGGCCCTGGCTCTGGGGGCAGAGCTGCTCTGGAAGCCCACCCTCCAGGGAGCCAGGCCACGCTCACACGGGGTTCGCGCCCCCCTCGCCTCTGTGCTGGGAACCAGGGATTTCCTCCCCCTGAGCCTTTCCCACAAGGGGCGCCCCCATCACAGTGCCAAGCTGGCTGTTTGCTCACTGGGAAGCCAAGGGCTGGAGAGGGGCATCCCCCATGGTGGGGACGCCATGTGGGGTGCCACAGCTGGACCACCCTTGAGGCACAACCCCGCCCGCCAGCCTGCAGACACACTGCAGTAATCTGGGGTCCCAGCACACCGGGAGGCCTGGGGAGCAGCCCGGCCCCACACGAAAAGCTGTTCACCTGGCCAAGGCTTGCAAACACCTGACCCCCGACACTGAAGGGGCAAGGAGTTGGCTTGGGGAGGCCCGCTGGAGTGCGTGCCCCAAGTCCCTTCGCCGCAACCCTGGAAGCCCCCGGGCTGACCCACGCGACCCACACACTTGGCCAGTGCGCGCTGCCCATTAGATCCAGCAGGCAGCGCAGCGCAGACAGCAGCGTCCTCCCGGGGAAGCTGGGAAGCTCCTGGGACTCAGGCTGCACCCGGACCCACTGGGCCGGAAGTTCTGGGAGACAGGGCCCTGCCACCCGGCTCCTCACGCCCACCAGCGGCCACGGCTGCCAGGCTGCCTGGGGCTCCCGGGGCACACGGGGCTTTACAGAACCTGCAGGTTCAGGGGCTCGCCCGTGGACCACCTGCTTGACGTGGCACTGAGACAGGCCCCGCCCCCAGGCCCCCATCCCTCCCGCCAGACCCCCCTCCTGGCTGTCCTGGAAGAGCCCCCTCAGGGGTGCTATGCCTGTGCTGGAGCTGCGAGGCTCAGGCCCGGCGTGGGGCACAAGCTGGCAGGGCCCCTGCTCCCAGCCAACAGCCGGGCGCACGCAGAGCCCCCGCAGGGGCTGTCTCAGCTCTGGGTTCCCACGGCCTGGCTCACTCTGGCTGCCACTGTGCAGCCGAGCCTCCTCCGCTCTGCTCTTGGGGCAGCCGGCCCCCCACACACGCAGGGGGCTGAGCTCCCCACCCTCCCACCCTCACAGATCACAGCCGGTGAAACAGGCACGCCTCCCTCCAGCTGGGGCTCGGGCTCCGCCTGCCACGGACCAGGACAGGCAGAGCTCGGCGCGGCTTCTAACTCAGGACTCATGCGATCCCCAAACACGGGGAACGAGAGTCAAGGGACAGTGGCCTGAGATAGGACACTGTCCACAGCACACATGCATGGCCCCAAAGCCCCCCAAGCTCTCTCCTTCAGATCCCCTCCCCCTTGCAGGCTCTCCTTTCTCCCAGAGTTAACTGAGCCCCCAAGTGACACAGATGCAACCCATCTCCCTGAGCAGAAAGACAAGGACCCTCGAGCGTGCCCAGTGATGGACGCACCCACAAGGACCCACGAGCGTGCCCAGTGATGGACGCACCCACAAGGACCCGCGAGTGTGCCCAGTGACGGACGCACCCACAAGGACCCCCGAGTGTGCCCAGTGACGGACGCAGCCACAAGGACCCACGAGCGTGCCCAGTGACCCACCCACCCACCCTGCCAGGAGGGCAGAGGGACGCGAGCTCTCGTGGACACCCCTGCCAGGAGGGCAGAGGGACACGAGCTCTCGTGGACGCCCCTGCCAGGAGGGCAGAGGGACGCGAGCTCTCGTGGACGCCCCTACACCAGCTCTCTCCCTGCTGCTCCCAGGCACCCTCAGGAGTCTGTAGACTCGGAGTCCAGGAAGCTGCAGGTCATTTGCACAGGGGCCGGAGGAAGGAAGCTCTGACACACCCCAGCCCACACCCCACTTCACATGCCTCGGGGCTCCCCGCTCACACGGTCTGCCTGGACAGCCCCCACCCACTACGCCGCCCCAGCGCCCATCCTGGGGCAAAGGCAGAAGTGGCGGGATGCGTGTTGAGGGCACCCCTGCCTCGCTGCTGCTCCTCAGCCCCCTCCCCGCCTCCCCGCCGCCCAGCAGCCCCACGCCTCTGCCTCTGCCTCGTCTTTTGTTCAGCAGGCAGGAGCAGACTGCGCACAAATCCCCGCGGGGCATCTCCAATCCACGCCCAGGCAGCCCCTGCAGTGACAAGGCCTCCAGGGGGGGCTGAGCCGGTGGGGCCCTGCGCCAGCTGGGTGGAGGCTGCGGGTATGTGGGCTTCTCTTCCTGCCGATCCCACGGCAGACACCACACTCCCAGCCCCACATCCGCCTGCCCGGCGAGGTGGACAGCAGCCAGTGACCATGGCTGCTATGCAGGACCCCAAGGCTTCCCGGGGCCATGCGCGCAGAAGCACAGCTGTGTCCGAGCGCTCTCAGCTCCTGCCTAAGCCTCAAGCCTCAGCTCCAAAGGTCTTGAGAGAAGAGACTCCAATGCCGCTACTGGCTGGGAGGCGGGACTGGTTCTCTCGGAATGCCTGTGGGAATCTTGTGGACAGAGACTTCACAGCCGTGAGAACTGGGGCTCGGGGCGTCCAGCAGTTCTCCTCGGGGGCACACGCAGTGCCGGCGGGGGCAACACCACACCCTAGGCTTCGTCTTCCCTACGCACAGCACACTGCCTGGCCGGCCTCCCAGGAGCAAGTGGCGAGGGTCCCCGCACGGCTGTGCAGTTATGTGAAGGCAGAGTAGCAGCAGGCACACAGATCACGCTCCCTCCACGCCGAGCACGCGGCCAAGCGCGGCACTGGCACTGGCTGCACAATCCCACGGTCAAGTGCAGGGGTTACACAGAAAGGTTGCCTGGCTCACCTGAAGCACGGGCAGGGCTGAGGCGGGATTCTCACCTTGGCTTCGGATTCCACAATCCAGGCACTCAGCCCCAACCCGGATTACAGAGGAAAGAGAGGCGGCGCAGAGAGAACAGAAGCAGGCTGAGTTACCAGTGCAGAACCCAAGCTCAGTGCATGGAAGGGGACGCATCCCACAGCCTGCCGCAGGGAGCGGCTGGGGTGACACGCCCACCCGTGACCAGAGGCAGCAGAGCCTGGGACACCAGGCCCCCTGGGCTGGTGGGTGTGCACCTGGGAACGTGGTGGCGTGTTCCATCAAGATGGGGCAGGGAGAGGAAGAGGTGTTAGCTCTGCAGTTCCCGGCGCTGCAAATGCTGCCGATTCCACAGTCGGCAGAGGCCGCCAAAGCTGCGGACACAGCCTGGCGGTCTTCACTTCCCAGTGTGGAGGCGGGCGCTGGGCTGCAGGCCACATTCCCCCAGAGACAGGGAGCACAGAGCTCCAGTGTGGGCTGCTAGCACGTCCAGGGGCCCCCGGGCTGTGCCCGCCCTCCTGCCGGGACTGCCAGACCTTGCACTGAGTCGCTTCAGTGGCTGCTGCACCCCTCCGCCTCGGGGCCCACTGTCTGACCCACGTCCTGTCACGCGCCCGTCAGAAGCCATCAGGGCTGGGAGCAGAGCAGGGCTCTGGAGCCACACCGACTGGGCTGCCTCTCGGCCGTTTCCTCATCTGTGAGGCACAGGCGCGTCGCCTGCCTTCTCCCTGTCGGGGCCCAGCCGCACTGGCACCCCCCAGAGACGCTGCCGGAAATGCGGGTTCCCGCCCCACCCCCACCCCACCCACTGAATCCCAACCTGCATTTTCCCAGACCTCGAGGAGCTCGTGGGCACGGCACAGTGCGGAACACCCTGCCCGCCTCCAGAGGACACTAGGATTAACAAGACGGAACGTTCCTGGCGCCTTACCCATTCCTGCCCCTCTGCCCCGCCCCCGCGACCCCGGTGCACCCCGGCAGCCAGCACACAGCTGCCCGAGCGCACGCAGGCTGCACGCGTTGTCCGCTGGCGCTCACGCCCTCTGAAGGGGAAATTCTCACAGCGACAGCAGACAAGCAAACGGAGGCTCAGAGGAAGCCGAGGTCACGGTGCCAGGGCGGGGCTGGGGACGGAGGCCATGTGACGGCAGCCCCTGCCTGTCCCCATCTCTCCTGAGATCTGTGCAGCTGGGATGCCAGCGTGGCTCGCCGTGTCCCTGAGAACCGCGCCCGCGTGTGGGTCCATTCAGCCGCTGTCCGTTCACTACCTCCAGAGGCTGGAGATGTGGCCTCCTCCCCCACTCCCACGGAGAGGCCCCCAGGGCTGTCCGTGACACTCTGGCCAGACCGGAACCCACACGGGAAGCACGGATGTGGGCAGGCTCGGCTGTCGGGTTTGCGGCAGGTTGCGTCCTTCTGTCCACTCCGCTGCCCGAAGCCACTGCATCCTCAGTCACGCCAGGTTTGGCCGGCCGGTGGGCCGGGGGATGGGGAACCCGGGCGCTCACGCCCAGGGGCTCCTGCAGGAAGCCAGCACCTTTCCTGAGGTGCATTCCTGGCCGCTCAGGGGCCCACGTCTGCACCTGGCAGCTTTGCTCCGGGTGGCGCTCACGGTCAGTTCCCTTTCAGGGACGGGGCCTTGGCTCCCGGACATCCCAGCCATTTCCTGCCCGCAGCCCAGGGGCAGAGAAGAGGGGATGGATTCTCCCTTTGCATCCAGAGGGGACGCGGGAGCCCAGGGCGCGGGCGGGAAGGAAGCCGCAGCGAAGCAGCTGCCGGAAACTCGCTGACCCGAGGCACCAGGACCAGCCCTCCCCCCATCCTGACTCGGGCTGCAGCCACGTGGGGCCACAGAGAGGGGCGACTCCACCTGTCCCCAGAAAGCCGCACAAGCCCTCCGAGGAAAGAGACGCTGTAACGGCACACGGCCACGCTGCCTGCTGGGTGTCCCAACCACCCCCACGGGCCGTGAGCACTCGAGGGCCTCGGCTCAGGGGCTTTCACGCTCCTGCGGTCATTTTAGGGCAAAGGGCGGAGGCCACAGCGCCAGAAGCAGGAAGCCGTGAGCGAGGCCTGCAGGACCCACCCGGGCCCTCCTGCGTCCCTTTCTCCAAGCAGGGGAAGTCGACGTTCCTGGGCACCCGCCCTGTGAGCACCCCCTGCCCAGCACCTGCCGAACCCCCCGGACGGGTGCAGGAAGACACACGTGTAGCAGGAGCCTCACGTCTGTGATCCGAGGCCTGGGAGCCACCCTCATCACCCGGGCCCAGCTCCCAGACACCAGCCCAGGCCAGCGCAGCGGGCAGCGCACCGCGGGCAGGCCCAGGGCTGTGGCGTGCACTGTGGCCTGCGCTTGCACACGCACCGCCGGCAGCCCGGCCACCTGGGATACTGACGCATCTTAACCATCGTCTTGTGGCATGAAGGGAACGACACCAAATTATACAGCTTGGCATCCTGCCCTCCTCACCTGACACCCGAATGTCAGCGGGTGCGACGGCAGGACACACACCCTCACCCCCCAGTGCCTACTACGCAGCAGTCCCTCTACGGTACCAGCTTCTCTCCTGAACAATCACTCCTTAGGCACCAACTGTTTACTCTTTCAAATAAATAAATCTTTTTTAAATAGCTGAGGAAAAAAGGGGCCGGTTCTATGGTGTAACAGATAAAGCCATCCACAGTGCTGGCATCCCATACGGACACCAGTTCGAGTCCCGGCTGCTCCACTTCCCGTCCAGCTCCCTACTAATGTGCCTGGGAAAGCAGTGGAGGAGAGCTTGGGCCCCCGCACCCCTGTGGGAGATCCAGAGGAAGCTCCTGGCTTCCGCCTGGCCCAGCCCTGGCCGTTGTGGCCATGTGGGGAGATGGAAGATCTGCCAGTCTCTGTTTCTATCCGCCCTGCCTCGCCCTCTCTGTAACTCTTTCAAATACATAAATCTCTAAAACTAAATAAACAAAAGTTGAGGAAAATGGCATCATTTCATGTGCGATTAACAAACCAGCTTGTTTCAAACAGGATTTGACCAGGGGGTCTGGTAGCAACTTAAGCACTGTCCACCAAGAACTAGTGTAGCCGATGAATGACAATCCTCTCACCACCCACGCACAGCTAGCACCTCATCTGCTGTAACCTCCCCACCCTGGGGGAGGGACATATGATTCCCATTTGACAGCTGAGGGAAAGCGAGGCCCAGCACGGGTCAGCGACGGACGACGTTCCTGGGGCCACACGGCTGGGGGCTCACACCCACACACGTCCACACCTGCGGCCTAGCCCCCCCGCCACGGGGCCCCGAGCCAGCTCCACCCTGCTTCCTGCTTCCTCAGAGCCCAGCAGTGTGGACCGGGTGACAGCGACACCTGTGAAGGTCTCGTGATTGGCATTTCCTCCAACCAGGCAGACTCCAGAGTGTCACCCGGGAGTAGGGCCGACAGCGACTCCAGGGGGCCCGAGTCGCAGGGCTGCAGCTTGGCACGGTCCAGGCCGACCGACAGCCTGACGAGTGACCTGGGAGAAAGCAGCGAGGGGGCCGCTCCCTCGACACCCATGGGATCCCAGGACGGTGCTGGAGAGGGCGGAAATGAGCCGGCCAGGGCCCTGTGAGCCCACGCCCTCACCTCTCCGAGCCCACCGGGGCCCAGCACTCCACGGCCACACACGGACAGTCTGCCCACACGAGAAGGGGAGGGGAGGGGGGGCACCTCTTCTTTCTCCACATTTTTGTTATTTATATTCGACAGAGAATGACAGAGCTCCCGTTGGCTGGTTCACTCCTCAAACGCAGGCTGGGCCAGGCCAAAGCCAGGAAGCCGGGAACTCCATCTGGGTCTCCCATGTGAATGGCAGGCACCAAGCGCCTGAACGACCACCTGCTGCCTCCCAGGGTTCACACTGGCAGGAAGACGGGATTGGGAGTGGAGCGGGGACTGGAACCCAGCAACTCCCATGGCCCAACCAGCGTCTTGTCCACCAGGCCAAAGGCCCACCCCCTTCTCTCATTTTCACTCAGATTTTTATGAAGGACTGAACGGGGATGAAGAATGAAAATAGTGAATGTACCTGCAGCCTGGACCCCCCACACACTCACTATGTCTGGTGGAGAGAAAGGCCTCCCGCCGCACCAGCCCCCACCGCCAGGCACCGTGTCCGTCCCTCCTGGGCTCCCGGGCTGTGCTGCCTCCCCCGCCACGGCCTCTCTCTGGACCTCCGGCTCGGCGCTTGCAGCAGCAGCGAGGGACCCAAAGGGGGTCACGCCCAACCCCGGCCCCAGGGGCTCTCCCTGAGAGACTGCCCAGGGCGCCTCTCCTCTCCTTTCACTCAGTGTCTTGGCCTTGACCTGCCCTGGAAACTCCCTGGCTTCCCCTCGGGTGCAGCTCTGGGCAAGACTGGGAAGGCCCTCGCCCTGAGCGGGAAGGTCAGGCTGACCACGAGGCCACGCTGACCACGAGGCCACGCTGCTCAAGGGCTGTGTGGCGGTCTCAGCCCGGACACCCAGGCCTGGTGCCTGCACGGGGTCCACGCAGAGGCTCAGTCCTGCTGCACTGTGCTGGAGCTCTCGCCCAAACCTGAGCCGGGCCTCAGCTCTGCCCTCTGCACTGAACCCCCAGACGGCGTCGCTGGCCCGTGTGAGGCTGCACTGACCACAGCCAAGGGGGCATTTGCTACAAGGACATGAGGGTGACAGGATCCAAATGCAGGGATGTGGCTGGGCTGCACAGGCCTGCAAACAGGACCTGGAAAACCCACCGTGCCCAGGCTGCCTCTCCCCCTCCCCTCTTCTTGCGCGCGTGCGTGCACACACACGTGTATTTTCCAAGACTCTCTAAGCAAGCTATACATCACAAGCCCTCCAACGACTGGCCCTGGTGCTCCAGGGGGAGGTGCTCCAGGCCACGCTCCAGGCCCTTGGTGCTCCCCCACAGAGGAAGCCCGCCAGACTGTGGGGATCAACCCTCCCACTTCCTTCCTCGCCGTGATTCGTGGTCCATGCAGTCCGCCAGGGAACAAAGGCCCTGTGTCCCGCGGACGTCCACAGGCCTCGCATGCATTATGGATAGCCATCTCCTGACCGTCCCATGAGCCTTCCGCCTGCAGCTGCTCCCCACCCGGGGGCGCCCCAGCTGCAGGAGAGCCCTGGGCCCCTCAGGGCTGCTGTGCCCCACCCCGTGTCCCTCCTCCCCAGCCCCAGGGGCCCGCCAGCCTCCTGGCCACCAATGCCAGGCAGGCTGTCTGCTGAAGCTGCCCCGGCTGGGGGCAGGGGCCACTGTCCCACTGGTGAGATAATAGAGTCACAGGATGGTGGCCAGTGAACAGAACATGCCCGGCACGGGTGCAGAGCCCTGGCGACAGCCACGATGGTGCCTGTGGCTTCAACACGTGTACCCCTCGATTCTGTGACTCGGGAAAGGAGTTCCCCACACGAATGTTCTCACTCCCAAAGCTGACAGACAGCCATCATGCAGATCCCTCTCCTCAGCAGACACCCCACTGTCATGCTGGAATGCACTGGAATGTTCCGGTAGCGTGTTCACAACAGCCCCTTGCTGGAAGCTGCCCAAAAGCCCATCCTGGGATGGAAGAGCACACAGCAAACGAGTGTCCCGGTGCATGAGCCCGGCAGCGTGGCTGGCCCCGGCACGGCGACAACAGGAAGGTGCCACGGCCGCGCTGGAAAACACAGCACTGACCTGCACTCTGACGTCAGGGCAACGCTCACCGCGGGGCCGCTCACAGGGCACATGGTGGCCAGCATTCCACACACCTGGGCTGCGTGCACGCCTCTGTGAGCTCCTGTCTCAGTAGGGAGCGCAGGTACAAGACGGTAAGCAGCATTTCCCGAAGGCCCCCGCGGGGGCAGAGGCGGGGAGGGAAGGGGCCGACTCTGCACCCTCCCCCGGGGCAGCCCCTCTGAGGGCCAGGGGTTTCTTTGACCCGTTGCCCTTGAGGGTGCAGGGGATTCCGCAGCCTTGGAACACACTTGGAGAGGAGCAGGCCCAGCGCCGTGAGACATCGGGCTGGGTTTCCTCCTGCTTCGATCTGCGGTCCCTGTCAGGAGCAGCCAAGCGTGCACGGGCACCTGCCACACTGCCAGGTCCAAGACCCCGCCTCCGAGCTCAGGGTCTGCAGTTGGGCGCCAGGTGGCTGGGGGGAGTCTGGGCAGGTTCAAAGGAGAGGGGTGAGCAGTCTCGGGGGGGCCCCTCACGCCGCCCCCGGCAGGTCCGATTTCTGGGGCGGGAAGGCTTCACTACAAGGCCCCTCGTCCGAAACTGAAAATACCGCGGCGCCCTCTGCTTCCTGCAGAGACAGGCTGGCCAAGGCGTGGACAAAGAGCCCCAGGAGGACAACCACGCAGCGCCCGGGGACTCTGCCCCAGAAGCCAGCCTCCGACTCCCGAGGATTGGGGGGTGGGTATATATGAGTTCCCTCTCCGTGCAGGCCAACGAGGAAGCCCGCCACTGGGTCACGGCTGCCGGCAGCAGAGCCGAGACTCCTGGCGCAGAGACAAAGGACCTGGTTGCTCCCCGCCAGCAGGCAGCATGCACCGCCTGTGTGCCTCAGCTCCCCCTGCACCC
>CM027395.1:50370379-50389645 GCA_015711505.1 Sylvilagus bachmani
AACACAGGGCCGGCGCTGTGGCACAGAAGGTAAAGCCGACGGAGACCAGCAGATGGAAGACCCCCCCCCATCTCTAACTCTGTCTTTTAAATAAATACATAAATCGTTTTTTAAAAAATAAAAAATACTACTTTTATAGAGAAAAATCAATAATAATAATGATCATTGCCCTTGCTATAGGAGGGGTCTTCATAAAGTTTGTGCAAAATGTACATTCTGGAAAAACTACCCAGAGACTTCAAAAACTTGTGCACCAAAATAAATTCATCTTTTTAAAAAAGATCTATTTTATTTGAATGGCAGAGTTATAGGGCATGGGGGGAGAAAGATAACCTTCCATCCTCTGGTTTGTTCCCCACAGCTGGGGCTGGGCCAGGCGGAAGCCAGGAGTTTCATCCGGGTCTCCCTCGTGGGTGCAGGGGCCCAAGCACCCGGACCATCTTCTGCTGTTCTCCCAGGCCATTAGCAGGGAGCTGGACTGGAAGTGGAGCAGCCGGGACTCAAACTGGCGCCCATATGGGATGCCGGCACTGCAGGCAGCTTTGCCTGCTACACAACCCTGGCCCCAGATAAACCTACGTTTTCAATGAACTGTTTGAGGTCTCCTGTTAGTTTCATAAAATGCCAAGCATTTGTGTCACCTCATCGAATCCTCACAGCAACCAGTGAGCCAGGGCCGTGTATCACCCCATTGCTCAGATAAAGCAAACTGAGGGCAAGAGTGCTTGCCTATCGGGGAATGAGTCCAGCTGGATCCTGAATCCGAGTAGAAGGCTGGAGACGCTGTGTTCTTAGAGCCACCTCCTCGGGGCCGGGGCTGTGGCGAATCTATGGGCACTGGTTCAAGTCCGGCTATTCCACTTCCCATCCAGCTCCCTAATGTCATCTGGGGAGTGAACCAGCAGATGGAAGACTGTGTGTGTCTCTCTGTGTGTTTGTGTGCGTGTGTGTATGTCTCTGTGTATGTGTGTGTGTCCCTCTGTGTCTCTGTGTGTGTCTGTGTGTGTCTCTGTGTCTCTGTGTGTGTCTGTCTCTGTGTGTGTCTGTGTGTCTGTGTCTCTGTGTGTGTGTGTGTCTCTGTGTGTGTGTTTGTCTCTGTGTGTGTGTGTGTCCCTCTGTGTGTGTGTCCCTCTGTGTGTGTGTCCCTCTGTGTGTGTGTCCCTCTGTGTCTCTGTGTGTGTCTGTGTCTCTGTGTGTGTCTGTGTCTCTGTGTGTCTGTGTGTCTGTGTCTCTGTGTGTGTGTGTGTCTCTGTGTCTCTGTGTGTGTCTGTGTCTCTGTGTGTGTCTGTGTCTCTGTGTGTGTCTGTGTCTCTGTGTCTCTGTGTGTGTGTGTCTCTGTGTGTGTGTGTGTCTCTGTGTCTCTGTGTGTGTCTGTGTGTATGTCTGTGTCTCTGTGTGTGTGTGTCTCTGTGTCTCTGTGTCTCTGTGTCTGTGTGTGTCTTCAGGCACCGGTGCTGTGGGGCAGCAGCAGGCGAAGCCATCACGTGTGACACCAGTGCCCCACGCGGGCGCCTGTTCAAGTCCAGGCTGCTCCACTTCCCATCCAGCTCCCTGTGCACGCGCCTGGGAGAAGGGCAGAGGACAGTGCACGTACTCGGGCCCCTGCCACCCAGGTGGGAGACCTGGATGGAATGCCAAGCTACTGGCTTTGGCCCGGGGCACCCCAGCCATTGTATCCACGTTGGGGGGTGAACCAACAGATGGAAGATCTCCGTCTGTCACTCAGCCTTTCAGAAAAATCCATCTTCACAAAGAGATCGCCGCCTGCTGTCTCTGTGCCCAAGCTGAGAGCCCGTGGCAAGGAAAGGTGAGATCCCTGGCAGGGCCCCCGTCAGCGGAGGCCTGTGAGAACACACTGCATTTTCTCCGTCCCACAGGCGCCCCTGCACTCCCCCGGCGCCCTGGTCCCCTCCCCGGCAGCTGGCAGCCCCAGCTGCTCCCAGAAGCCCAGCTTTCTCACTTGCTCTCTCCTCCCTCCCCCCATCCCCAGGGCCATCGCCACCCAAATAGCAGGGCTGGGGCGGCCAGGCCTCCCACGACCTCTGTACCCACAGAGACAATCACAGGCCGAGGGCGTCTCCAAGGCGCTCGGGGTGGGGGCCTCGCCATGCACAGAGGGGGACAGCCAGGCTCACTCAGACCTCCGCAGTGCCATGGAAACCGGCACAGGGGCCGAGGCAGCTGAAGAGAATGTTCCAGCATCAGTGAGGCCTGGCAGGAACGCGTGGGCCTGGAGGGTGGGTCTGTCTCGGGTTTGTCAGGCTCCAGCACCCTGGAGCCCAGTGGCTCGTGTCTCTTGCTATGCTGGGCAGAGGGGGGCCAGCATGGGGCCCACAGCCCCCCACCCTGGGTCCCCACTGCCTCGGCTCCTGCTCACCGGCCAGTGAGAAGGCGCCTTCTACATGGGATGCCCGCCATTTTACAGACTGAGCCACGTCAGAATCCTCTGTTGAAAACCAGGAGAACTGGCCGGCGCCCTGGCTCAACAGGCTAATCCTCCGCCTTGCGGCGCCGGCACACCAGGTTCTAGTCCAGGTCGGGGCACTGGATTCTGTCCCGGTTGCCCCTCTTCCAGGCCAGCCCTCTGCTGTGGCCCGGGAGTGCAGTGGAGGATGGCCCAAGTGCTTGGGCCCTGCACCCCATGGGACAGCAGGCGAAGCACCTGGCAACTGGCTCCTGCCATCGGATGAGCGCGGTGAGCCGGCCGCAGCGCGCCATCCGCGACAGCCATTGGAGGGTGAACCAATGGCAAAGGAAGACCTTTCTCTCTCTCTCTCTCTCTCACTGTCCACTCTGCCTGTCAAAAAAAAAAAAAAAACCAGGAGAACCAGGCCCCGGGAAAGCGGCTCCTGGAGGGCTGGGGCAGCCCGAGCCCACGGCACATGAGGGCCTGGGGACGGGGAGGGGCACTCTGCGGGCTCCACCCAGAGACAGGACAGGCTGGACAGAGGCGGGGAACAGCTGCCTGCCAAGCACATGTGACATGGGTTGTCTGTACCCGCACTGGCACACAGCAGCAGGGTGGGTGCCAGGGGAGGGGGAGTGGCTGCCCGGCCCGCTCGAGTCCTGCTTCAAGAGATGGGAGCCTCGGGGGGCTGACGTGGGCTGTAGGACACTGCAGCTGTGCAGAATCCCACCCTCTCGATGGCTGAAATGGACAAAATGCTAACTTTAAGCTTTTGTCTACTTTCATGTTATCGAAATGGCAGAGACAGAGGTCTGCATCCGCTGACCCGCTCCCTGGACGCCCGCAAGAGCAAGGTATGGGCCTGGCCAGGCCCCGTCTGCTCTCCCACGAGGGTGGCAGGAACCCAAGTCCTTGAGCCGCCGCCTGCTGCCCCTGGGATGCACGTGAGCAGGGAGCCGGATCCAGCAGCCAGGACTCAAGCCGGGGGCTCCAAGGGGGCTGCGGGCTCCCCAACCTGCTGTGCCACAACGCCCACCCCTGCCATGGTCACTCTTCAAAGGACAAACAGCACCCAACGGTGGGCGGGGCGGGGGACCAAGCAGAGCGCGCCTCACCCCAGGTCAGCCACTCAAATGTCCAAAAAGGACATTGAGACCCGCCCCACCAAACCAGGAGCAGAACACGCGTGCCAGGGCACAAAGCAGCAGTGGCCACCACACCAAGGGACAAGCGCTGGGGACACTCACTGCTGCTCCAGCTAGTTGTCACTGCCTACCAAACTCCACAGCGTGACAATCACAGCCTATGCCTCCCTGCACCCACCGTGCCACCACGCACCGGGAGTCCCGGCCTGCAGCGCCCACCGTGCCACCACGCACCGGGAGTCCCGGCCTGCAGCGCCCACCGTGCCACCACACACCGGGAGTCCCGGCCTGCAGCGCCCACCGTGCCACCACGCACCGGGAGTCCCAGCCTGCAGCACCCACCATGCCACTGTGCACCCAGAGCCCCGGCCTGCAGCTCCCACCATGCCACCGTGCACCCAGAGTCCCGGCCTGCAGCGCCCACCACGCACCGGGAGTCCTGGCCTGCAGCTCCCACCACGCACCGGGAGTGCCGGCCGCAGCGCTCACCGTGCCACCACGCACCGGGAGTGCCGGCCGCAGCACCCACCGTGCCACCGTGCACCGGGAGTCCCGGCCGCAGCTCTCAAGCCCGCTCAGGCTCTGCCGGGCCTGCACCCAGGGCTCACCATTCATGTGTCACAGCGGCTCTCAGGCTCCATGCCTTCATCCACACAACGCTGTTCCTTGCATGTCTGCTGACTGTCCCCGGGAGCACCCCCAGTCCCTTCCCGGTGCCCTCCCGCTGCAGCCAGACCTCTCACACCCGCGATCCACCTGCTAGGAGGAAGCCCTCTCCCGAGAAGCCAGCCAGAACCACTGAGGGAGCCCCCATCACAGTGCAGGCCCCTCCGCCACCCACCGAGAGGCCATGGCGAGGGGGGCCCTGGGGGTCGGCAGGGAGGCCTGTCCACAGCAGGCCCCTCAAGGGGGGACTGATGAAATGAACCGCCATCCCGCCAGCATCTCCAACACAGGCTGAGCGCCCTTAGCCTGAGAATTCCAAACAGTGTCAGTGTGCCCGCGGCGCCAACCTGACCCCGCGGACAGTCACGGCCCAAACACAAGCACTCCAGAAGTGGGTGTCCAACAACCTCCAGGCCCTGCGCGGCACAAGAGTGAATTTCATGGTCGGAAGGTGTCGGGGCCACTGCTGTGTCACAGAGAAGCTGCCGCCTGGGTGCCAGCTCAAGTCCTGGCTGCCCCACTGCTGATCCAGCTCCCTGCCAATGGCCTGGGAAAACAGTGGACGACGGCTGAAGTGCTTGGGCCCCTGCACCCACGTGGGAGACCTGGAAGGAGCTCCTGGCTCCTGGCTTCAGTCTAGCCCAGCCTTGGCCATTGAAGCCATTTGGGGAGTGAACCAGATGGAAGACCTCTCTGCCTCTGCTCTCCTTCTCTGTAACTCAGTAACTCTTTCAAATAAATAAATCTTAAAAAACACACACACACACACCAAGTGTCATGGCCAAATATTCAAGGACTGAAAGAAGTCTGGAGCCAAAAACCTCTCTGGTCTCACCCAGTTTGGGGTTTCAGCAACATGAGAGAAGTCTGCATGAACTCCGCCCTCCGTGTGTTGAGCAGAGTGGCACACTGTCACACCCTATCTGTTCCTATACAGAATTTTCCTCTTACACGTGTATGTACATACAACCTCACACATGAAAGTTCTTTGTGTACCTGTGTACATGTGTGTGCAAGCACAAAGCAAGGAAAGTTCTGGAAGAACACAGACGCATCTAGAACTGGCGCATCCCGAGGAGAGCAGCTGGGGGAAGGGGAGTGGCCCTGGTATTACCGCAGCGACGCTGGCTGTGGACCGAGTTTACATCGTTATTTCCTTCAAAGACAGAAACAGAGCCCTCCACCTGCTGGTTCAGCCTCCGAACGCCTGCAACAGCGGGGGCTGGGCCGGGCCGAAGCCAGGAGACCTGAGCTCGGGGTGGCAGGGACCCAATGACAAGAGCCATCACCCGCTGCCTCCAGGTGTGCACTGGGACTCAAACCCAGTGCAGGGATGCAGGCGTCCGAAGAGGCATCTTAGCCACTCGGCCAAGCCCCTGCTCCTAATAGATGATACTTTTTTTTTGACAGGCAGAGTGGACAGTGAGAGAGAGAGAGACAGGGAGAAAGGTCTTCCTTTGCCGTTGGTTCACCCTCCAATGGCCGCCGCGCTCATCCAATGGCAGGAGCCAGGTGACAGGTGCTTTTTTCCTGGTCTCCCATGGGGTGCAGGGCCCAAGCACTTGGGCCATCCTCCACTGCACTCCCGGGCCACAGCAGAGAGCTGGCCTGGAAGAGGGGCAACCGGGACAGAATCCGGCGCCCCGACCGGGACTAGAAACCGGTGTGCCAGCGCTGCAAGGCGGAGGATTAGCCTGTCGAGCCACGGCGCCGGCCAATAGATGGTACTCTTAAGGGTGGGGGAAAAAATTAAAGCAGGGGGCCAGCGCCGTGGCTCACTTGGCTAATCCTCCGCCTGCGGCGCCAGCATTCCATATGGGCACCGGGTTCTGGCCCAGTTGCCCCTCTTCCAGGCCAGCTCTCTGCTGTGGCCAGGGAGTGCAGTGAAGGATGGCCCAAGTGCTTGGGTCCTGCACCCCATGGGAGACCAGGAGGAAGCTCCTGGCTCCTGGCTTCGGATCAGCGCAGCGCCAGCCGAGGTGGCCATTTGGGGAGTGAACCAGCGGAAGGAAGACCTTTCTCTCTGTCTCTGTCTGTCTCTACCTGTCAAATTAAAAAAAAAAAAAGAAAGAAAGAAAGAAAAAGAAGAAGAAGAACTAAAGCGACCACTCTGGGAGCAACCCAAGGCAGACCGGTCGTTTCCAGTGTGACGATGTTTCTGGGTGATGCTAGGACTCACCGAGTCCCGGGCCCACAGCTCGTTCTCCAGGAGAGCCCACACCCGACCTGGGCAGCCACAGTGAGGAGCATGCCGTGCGTGTGGGAGGCCAGTGGCCCCACTGAGGTGCGGGGCCAGACTGGCACACAGGGGCAGCAGCAGGTTCAGGCAGCCAGGTAGCCGGGCTCGGGGTGGGAGCGGAGACGGCCGACCCACGTACACCCAGAGTAGCAGACGGCGCCACGAGCTACAGGCAGCCGCGGACCCCGGGGAAGCTCCGCACACCTCCCGTTGCTAACACCAGGACTCAAATTCAGAAACTGCCTACTCTCCCTCTGTCCCTGGAGGATGGCGAGCAATGGCTGCACGAAACCCCAGACCTCAGGAGGCCCTGGGGCAGCTCTGCAGCAGACTCCACCTGCTAGCTCCGATTCTCCATCCCCAGTGTTCGTCTCCCACCGTCGGCCGCCCTACAAACTCCACCTGGGCCCCTCTCAGCAGGTGCACAGCCTGGCCGATCCGCCCTCTGTCAGCCACCTTTCCTCCCTTGCACGAACACTCCAGGGGGTCTGGGTGGGTGGGAGGAGCCAGTCTCCTGCCCCGCCCCCCCACGTGCTGAACTGTCGCTCAGGTAGACAATCCACACGATCAGGCTCTGCTCCTGCCTGGCAGGGCTGAGGGTGGCCCCAGCGTGGCCCAGCCCAGCTAGTTGACGGACAGCCCCCGCCCCACCCGCCTCTGGGGAAGGCAGCTAAGAGACGGGCCCAACCCAAGGGAGTCTGGGTTTGCGCTGAACTTCCCGGCGTCCCCAGGACTGAGAGCAGGGGGAGCAGACTCTGAGCACCAAGGTCACTGCCCAGGACCGGCCTGGCCTGGGAGAGGAGGCGGAACGCAGCCACAAGGTCCGAGACCCAGGAGAGCCCCGCGTGGCCGGCGCTGTCTGGGCTTCTTGGGTGAGCCAGGGGGTCCTCCAGTGTGGTCCCAGGGGTCGAGTTTCCCTGCCTTCACCCCCCAGCGGCCATGATTCACGCTCTGATGCCACCGACAACCACAAGCCCAACAGCCATCCACCCCGGGGCGGCCGCCACCAGCCAACACCATCCGCACAGGCAGCGGGCGCCACACCAGGGGGCGACCTCCCCCAGGGGCAGCCGTTGTTACAGGAACCAAGGCTCCCCGAAGTCACCCAGCAAGGCAGGGTCCGAGCTGGCACACCGCAGAACCTCGGCTGCCACTGCTCACCTGCGGAGGGAATCGCAGGGGGACCTTCTGTAGGCGGAGCCAAGGCTGCCTGCCCGTCCCCACCCCTGCAACCACAGACCAGCTGGAAGCCGCCCTAGGAGTGGGGACTGGGGCGGGGGAGGGGCCGCTTCTTGAGGATGCTCCCCAGGTTGCCATAGCAACTCCCCATCTGGTGACTGACAGGCACTAAGGGGGTCTGTTTCTCCAGAATGAACATCGTGGGCCAAGAGCCGACGCCGTGGCACAGCGGGTAAAGCCGCTGCCCCCGGAGCCAGCATTTTGCATGGGCACCGGTTCAAGACCCGGCGGCTGCACTTCCAATCCAGCTCCCTGCTAACGCACGTGGGGAAGCAGGGGAAGACGGCCCCAGGGCTTGGCCCCTGTGCCCACAGGGGGCTCCTGGCTCCTGCGTGGCCCAGTCCACTCACTGCGGCCACCTGGGCAGTGAACCAGCAGACAGAAGGTCTGTCTCTCCGTCTCTCCGTCTCTCAATATAACTCCTCCAAATGAGTAGAAAAAACAAGTGTGGTCCGGGGGTGGTCAGCATGAAGCAGACCGGGTGGACTCGGACCCCTTCCACATGGCCACAGCTCAGTTCCGGCCCCTCAAAGCGCTGCTGGCCCTTCCAACCAAGAAAACGCAGGCGCCAGCTCTTGGCGTGGAGTCTTCCGTGCTTCCTCGCGGGCCACCAGTTCAGAATCCGGCCGCGGCCCGGGCACGGTTGTTCACGCTGCGCACTGCACATCCCCGCGTGCTGCGGAGAGCCCCGATCAGCCTGTCAGTCACCCGCCTGCCGATCCCAGGTCTACACACACGCGCGGAAGTCGGGGCCGCGCCGTGAGCTGTGGACAGGGGCAGCGCACGCGCTCAGTCCGAGACGCACAAACCGCGGTTCACAGGCCCCGAGCTGAGACCAGAGCGGCCCCGTGACCCACCTGCCTCGCGCTGACTTCCGACACCCCTGTCCCTGCATCACCCGGGGATGCCTGGCCTGCGCCCCGTCCCACGCCCTCCCACGCGTTCCTGCTTCTCGGATGACCCGGGTACCGCGACGCTGTAAATGCGGCCACGCTGCGAGGTGTGGGGACGAAGACGGGCGAGTCTGCGCGTGCGCGGTGCGGACACGCGGCCTTACCGGAGCTTCGCGTCCACCGCTGAGCACTCGGCAGAGGAGGCCGCCGGGTCTTGTCCAAAGGGGGAAAAAAATTGAGCTCACTCAAAAGAGCTCTTCCAAAAACGGAGCCACAGTTTCTTTCCCAGTAAAAAGGAGGGGAGTGGGCTGCGGTCCCCAGCCGCTGCCCCCCAGCCTGGGCCGGGAGCGGGTGTGGGCGCAGGCCGCACCCCGAGAACCCGGGGATCGCCGCCAGGCCCCAGTGCCCGGAGAAGCCGGCGCCCCGCTCCCGCCGGCCTGGGGCCCGCAAGCCGGCGGCTCTGCCTGCCCGGGCGCGCCCAGGTGCAGGAGGGGGCGCGGGGCCTGCGGGGGCTCCCGGGGGCACCCAGCTCCCAGCCACCCAGCCCCACCGCGTGGCCGGCAGCAGCGGGCAGCCTCGTGCACCAGGCTCCGAGCAGGGACCAGGGCGCCAGCGGCCAGGGCGCGTCCCTGTCCAGGCTTCACCGTCCTCCCGCGGGGCGCGGCCTGCTCTCGGGAGTGCCGTTAAAGAGGGAGAAGCCTCCACTGGTAGTCAGGGCCCTCATGGAAGTCATCACACCCACCTGCCCAGCGCACGGCGCGAAGCTTTCCCGGCGCGTGTCCTCTGGCCGAGGTCCGGCCCGGCCGAAGCGCGGTCCCTGGTGCAGCCCCGGCTCCCGGCTCGGGCTCGGGCCAGCGCCGCTGTCGGCGGGCACTCAGAGAGTGGGGTGGGCCAAAGGAGGTAGCCTGAGCCCCCACTCGGGCGCGCGCGTGCGCGCACACACACACCTGCTGCTTCTCACAGCACGGCTGTGTTTCTGCTCAGGTGTGCGCGCTTGCGGCAGGGCCAGAAGATTCTGTTTGCAAACGTAGCCAGGTGTTAACGCTGCGTTTGTAAACTATCACTCCACCCCCCCTCCCAGCAGAGCCAAGGAGGGGAAGCAGTACACAGGCAGAGAAGACCAGGAGAGCGCGCTCTCTCCCCCTCTCCCCCCTCTCTCCCTCCCTCTCTCCCTCCCACCCTCCCTCTCTCCCCCCTCTCCCTCCCTCTCTCCCTCCCTCCCTCCCTCTCTCCCTCTCTCCCTCCCTTTCTCCCCCCTCCCCCACCCGTCCCAAGTTTTCCTCTGACAGTACTCACGGGATAGATTCAGGGTCCACTCTAAATCCAGGATTAAATTCAATTACACCCAGGAAGACCCTTACCCCAAACAAGACAGTACAGGCTGGGCCGCATTCAGCCCACTCCCCGGGGCGCGGGGAACAATCTGGAAGACCTGGGTCTGAGACGAGACCAGTTTCTCTGCAGAGGAGAGACAGGTCTTCAGACAAGGGAAGGGAGGACGGCGAGCCGGGGCATGGAGGGCGGGAAGCGACGGGAGGGCCAGGCAGACCCCTGCTGCACCTGCCAGGCTGAACCTGACCCGGGGCGTGAGGCGCCCTGTGGGGAAATTAGTTACACGAAGCAATTCAAAGATGGTGCCAAAAGGAAGTAAGGTGGTGGGCGGAATCCAAAGTTGTTTACCACTAGAACTAATTGGCTACGCAACATCAGGGGAGGTAACAAAACTAGTAACAAGTGTATAGACATATGGCTAGTCCTATAGAAATCCCCCCGTAAGGTGACCGTTTAAGTGAGTGGTTGGTCCTTAGTCCTGCCCCAATGACTCTGCAGTTTTGTGCTATAAAAGGTTACACACGGAATAAATGAGTCCCTGCTAGACTTGGCTCCCCGCTGTGTCTGATTGTCTCCGGGATCGGGAGGCTGGGGAATGGGCGAATGGCGCACTCACCTTTCCTCGGACCCAGTGCATCCTGTGCGGGTGGACTCAGACCCTGCAGCGCCCCTGCTCGCGCTGCAGCTTTGCAGGTGAAATTCCCCTCAGCTGAGGGTGGACATTCTGGTGGGCGTGACCTCGAAGGACAACCTCTAACACACGTCCCGTGGCTCAGTTCTTGACTGAGGAGTTGGCGGTCTGTCTGGCTCTCGGGGGGCTCGGGCTTGCAGGTGCCGCTCAGAGGCAGGCGGGGCGGGAGGCCCTGCCTTTGATTCTTGGACGGCGCTGGAGTCTCCCACCATGCCCCACAAGCACAGAGCCACCCCCCAAGGTTTGGGGGCGGAGCGGTGATAGCCTTCCCCTCTGGTCAGCCTGGAAGTTCTTGCAGAACGCCCCAGGCCACGGCCAAGGCCAGGTCTGCCCACTCACTGCCCACCTGCGGCTCATGTCGGCTTCCTTCCCCCTTGAGGTCGCCAGGAAGGGTCACATTGCACCTGTTCCTTGTGCCAGCTTCGTGCCTGGCCTCCAGCCACTTTCTTGGGCTTTTCTCTGGGGTCATGGTTCCAGGGCTGTGACCAAGGCAGAAGAATCACAGTCGGGCAGCTGCCCCGACTGAATTTCACGCCCAGGGCTTCCTGGGAGGGGGCACTGTCAGGGTCCCGTGTGTCCCAGAGGGCCCCCCAGAAGGTGGTCCCACGCTGGTACCACGTGGCTCCCGGCCTCCGGGAGACGCATTCAGGGTGTTCCTTTGATGTGGCCCAGGCTGGAGGGACAATGCTTTGTGGTCCTCACACTGCCGTGGCCCCATGGCCACGGGGAAGTTCCACTGCCCACCACTTGACCCTCTGGGCAACAGCCCAATTGCTGCAATGCCACACTGCCCTCCCACAGCCTGGAAGGGCCGCCCACCAAGGGACCTTGTCCTGGCCACGGGGCAGCCAGGCACCGTGGCAAGGCCACTCCATCACTTCCTGCTGCGTGGACTGTTGGAGTTCACTCACTCATTCATTCCTGTGCGACTCCTGCAGCCTGGGCTAACAAACATGCTTGAACCAGACACCATGTGCTTCAGTCCCGGTCTGTGCACAGTGGCCTGTGGTCAGCGCAGGAGCCCCTCCTCGCCAGAGGGGGCCGCAGCCCTGCCCCTCTGAACTTGGCCAGGGCTGGCTACTCAGCCTGGGTACCCCGGGGGAGGCCGAGCGTCCTCCCCAGCCCCACAGTCTGGATGCACGGAGCTGGCATTTTCCTCTCGCTCTGTGCTAGCTCCCAGGCCAGCCCTGCTCCCCACACCCCTCCGCCCCAGCAGGGCTCTAAGAGCCCCACCATTTGCTCTCTTCCAAGCCCCTCCCCACCGCAGCTGTCAGCTTTGGCAAAAATACAGCCCAGAGGGAAGTGTGTCCTCATCGCCGCGTCTTCCTACCACACAGCCGCAGTGTGCAGCCAGGGGCCGTGGCGTGGGCAGAGGCGGAAGGGTCTAGACTCTGTCTGCCACACGCCCGGCCAGAACTGCTCACGGCCACGGCCCTTTCCTTGCATGGGGGCCGGGCCCCCTGGGGCCCCCCAGAGCCGGCCTGTAACACGGCGCTCAGCACTCCCCAGGGCTGGCCTCGTTTCGTCCGCAGAGTAAACGTGTCTGGTGAGCAGGATCATCAGGGCCATTTCAGAGAGGAGGAGACCGAGGCCGGGGGAGGTGAAGGAGCCGCCCAAGCCTCACACCGGAGCCCGTTCGGAGCTCCCGTTGCCTAAAGAGGCCTCTCTGACCTCCTTCGCTTCTTGTTTTCTCCAGCTCTCGGAGGAACAGGGAGGAGGGAGCCTGGGAGGCCCGCCCGTCCTCAGGGCCCGGCCTCGGGAGAGCCCCACCACCGTGCAGCCCCATCACCAGAGCCTCTCAGGAGACCTGGCCAAGGCTGTGGAAGCAGACGCATCCCCCAGGACAGATGAGAAAGGAACTCAGCCCAGGGGACACCCAGGTGGCAGCCTGGGCTGTAGGCCCCGCCCCTGAGCAGGAGGGCAGGGGCAGGGCCTGGGGCACACCTCCCACAGGAGCCAGGTCCCTGTGCCCTGCCCTCCAGCCTAAGGGCTCCGAACCACTGCCCCCAACACGGTGCAGGGGAGATGGTGCCACAAGGCTGCTTTCAATAAACTTGTTCTTTCTTTCTTTAGAGACGGAGAGCGCTCCCATCCTCTGGTTCACTCCACCAAATGCCGGCAAAGACGCCAGGAGCCAGGAACTCCATCCAGGTCTCCCAGGCCGGTGGCAGGGAGACCTCAGCGGCCTCACGGGGTCTGTATTAGCTGGAGCTGTAGTCGGGAGCAGCGGCCAGGCCTCAATCCGGGGCCAAAATGCGACACAGGTGTCTCAACCAGCGTCTTCCCTGCCAGGCCAACACCTGTTCTCCACGAGCCCTGAGACCTGAGGCCAGGAAAAGCCTGCAGCTGCCTCCGGGTCGTCCAGCAGCCCGGAGGCCCCAGGCTGCAGGGGTCTTGGGTGGGGCTCTGATCCTCAGGTGGCAGCAGCTCCAGCCACAAGGGAGGCCAGTGTTCTGAGCGTCCAGCCCAGCTGATCCGTCCACAACCAAATGAGAGGCCCCTGGGAGAGAAACCGCCCAGCCGAGCCCTTCCTGAAAGCCTGCCCACCAGATCCAAGGAAACTAAAACTGGCTGCTGCTCGACACACCGAACAGCTGTTGAATCATGGTGATAATCGAATTCAGGCGTGTGTAGGCAAGGAGACTGAGGACGCAGGCGCCACTCGGCCTAATCAGCCCAGGTCAGGGGCAGGAGCAGGTGTGGCAGCCCCAGGCAGCGTTCCCTACCTGCCGGGAGACACAGGGGACAAGGGTAAAACCCCTGTGCCTTGGAACGCGTCACAGCACCACGCAGGCTCCCGCAGGCCCCTCCCTTGGGAACCCCAGCGGAGGCCCAAGCTCTAGCCCCCTGGGATTCTCCTTCCCAGCCAGGAGTGAGACACGGTCCGCAGCAGGTGGGAGAGCGCCCTGTACTCTTGCTCCTCCTCCTAACGTGAGGGTGGGGCGGGGTCAGCCGTTCTTCAGAAGGCCTGGCGGTGCCTAGTATCTACCGAGCCCAAGTTCTCTGCCACGGCCGAAAGCCCGAGTGCCATCAACCAAAAGACCCGGTTCAGCAGCCCCTGTTCTCTGCGTGCCAAGAGAGAAGTGCACGGCGCTCCCAGCCCCAGTGACGGCAGTGACCGGGTCCTGTGCCTATGGAAACTGGTGCCCATCTAGCCGGCGAGGAAGCTGAGGTTTGAGAAGACTGCCTACTGGGCCGAAAACCACACAGCTGGGAACAGGTGAGCAAGGAGGAGAGCCCAGGTGAGGCTGGGCCAGGTGGGGGCTGCAGGTGACCCTCAGCCACACACCTCCGGGCAGCGCGGCCGTGGCCTTGCCATGCCGTGCTCCGAGGGGGGCTTCTGGCCCACTTCCAGCAGCCGCTGTCTGCGGCCGCCCTGGCCTGATTCCGAGCCCCCCAGGGAACTGGGGTGCGGCAAGTCCGCGTCACTCAGCTTGGAAACGGTGTCACGGCCGCGTCCGGGGAGATGCGTTCTCTAGCCTTTTCCTGAAAAGCCAGCGAGGAGAGTTGTGAGCCCTCGAGCATCCGACCTGCGGGCACTGCCCCCTCTCAGGCCAGGGTCTCCCCATGGTCCTGGGGGCCTGGGCTAAGTCCCCGAATCCCTGGGTGGCCACGGGGGAATTCTTCACTGTCAGCCTCGCACACTGGGGGCGAAACAACACCTGTCTCAGCACTGTGGCGCGGCAGCTTAAGCCACCACTGTGCCACCTGCATCCCACATCAGTGCGCTGGTTCGAGGTCCGGCTGCCCCACTTCTGATCCAGCTCCCTGCTCGTGTGCCTGGGAATGCAGCACGTGGTAGCCCAAGGGCTTGGGCCCCTGCACCCACACTGAGAGACCTGAACGGAGCTCCTGGCTCAGATCTGGCTGTTGCAGAGTGGACCAGCAGGTGGAAGACCTCTATCTGTCACTGTCTTTCAAATACATAAGTAAATAACAGAAACTAGCCACCGCGTACGAACGTGCTCCACAAGTACCCTCTCACCCGAGCGTCTGTGTACAGCAAAGGCAGAAACTTTGAAAGACAAATCAGGAAGTCAAACGTTTTTGAAAAACGAAAACCATTTATTTCTGTAAACTGATTGAGTGCAGAGATGTTCTTCACAAGCCCAATACAGTCCAGACTTCTTCCCCAGAACGAGATGAGCAAGGAAAACAGGAAAGAGCTCATGAGGAACCAACCTCACCTTTCTTCAAAAACAAGCAAAGCGATCGTTGGGAGTTTGGGGTGCAGACCCCGGATGAAAACCCCAGGTTTTCTGGCTACTGTAGGGGCCGGGGCTCCGCGTGCACAGGTCCGACCTTCCAGAAACCACGGGAGCGGCTCCCAGCTCCACCGGGACTCCCACACCTGACGTGGAGTCTGTCCTGCCGGCGGCCTGGGAGCCCCCCCGGTCAGACCTGGACCCCGACCTCTGTCCCTCTCGCGCCATGAGATTTCGGTGGGAGCAGCGAGAATGAGTGGCTTCAGCCCTCGTGACACAGCCACTGCCAGGCACGTTTTAAGGCGAATTTTCTCTATTGCTGCTGTCTGAGCAAGACCGAGCTTCTCGCCACCGCGCAGAGCCTAGGCAACTCGGGAGGGGACTCTGGGAGGGCTGAGCGCGACGGCGGGACAAACGTGTGTGTGAAGGCTGCAGTCAGCGGGCACGGCCCGGCACAGGGACAACCAAGATGGTGGCCGCGGCCCAGGCCCCGGAAGCCACGGGAGGTGGGAGGGCAGGGCTCGGGCCACATGGTGATTAAGAGAAATGCCAGGGAGAGGGTCCCCAGAGAAGGCACCTGGCATCTGATGACGGCCATGACCCTGGCATCAAAGGGATGTTTCTTCAGAACAGAAGAGAGAGGGGGAAAGAAAAAGGTGACCAGAGAAAGATGTTGCATGAGCTCATGGGGCGGGCGGGGCTCATGGGGCGGGCGGGGCATGGGGCGGGCAGGGCTCATGGGGTGGGCGTGGCATGGGGCGGGCGGGGCTCATGGGGTGGGCGGGGCATGGGGCGGGCGGGGCTCATGGGGCGGGCGGGGCATGGGGTGCAGACACGGGGCGGCGGGCGCGGCCTCTCGCCGCTTCTCCTCTCCCTGGTGGGCTGCTGGGCTGGGAGCTGAGGCCGGCGGTGCCCTCGCCCAGGGAGCGGCAGCTGGCTCTGGCAAGGGGCGCGGCGGGGCTGGGGCTACTCGGCCTGGGCGTCGTAGTTGGCGCCGCCCGCCTTCTTCAGCTCGTTCCTGATGAACTCCTCCTCCAGCTCCTTCCGGTCACTGATCACAAACTCTTTAGCAAAATTCTGCAAGAACGAGGAAAACACACAGACTCCCGTTAGGAAGGGCAGGACGTGTCCTGGGCGGGGAGTGGGTGCTCGGGCACCAGTGACCAGAAACCCCGATGAGACGTGCGTGGGCGGGCCTGAGACCCAGAAGGGCCAGGGCCGGACCTGGGATCGTGTCCCAGCTCGGTGGCTCCCGGGCTGTGCTGAGCAGGGCGGTGGGAGACCACGAGCTGCACCCGGCTGAGCACGGGCGGCGCAGGGGCGGGCGGAGCGCGGCGAGGAGGAAGCCAGCGCTGCGGGCCGTCCACGTTAGCTCTGCCTATGCTTCAGCGGGCGACAGGGGACGGCGACGCCCTTGACCGGCCCGTGTCACTCAGCTGTTACAAGACGCAGATTGAGAAACACGTTCGATAAGGTCTGAGAAATCTACAGTGAATTATACCTGGAGCCGTCCACACAGTCATCCTAACAGGAAGTGAGAAACGGAACGGGACAGCGGCGTCCAGCCAAGGCAAGACACGACAATCAACATGAAGGACCTAAACTGTCTTTTAAAAAACACTCCGGGTCGAACTATTAAAAACTAAACAAAAGAAAAGCCCGCTGCCAGGCTTAGCGGCAGAGCTGGTTTGTAAGTGGCATCCCGAGTCATGCCCCATCCAGATGGACCTGCAACCTGCAGCTGGTGCCGCGTGGCTGGAGACCACAAAGCACAGGCCCCTGCGTCCACAGCCACGGCCACGGCCGCCTCCCGCCTGCCCTCACCCTCACCTAAAGCCTCGGCCAGGCCCTCACTGTCACTAGGCTCCCTAAGCCAGGGGCAGGTGGCGAGACCAGGAGCAAGGGTCTCAGGCCTAGAGCGATCCTGACGCGTGAGACTGCGACTGTTCTAACGCTGTGCAAAACCAAAGGCACAGGTGACGCTCACGTTAATCATATTTTCTCTAACACAACAGACCCAAAACGTGAAGCTGTAAAAGAGGCCTTGAAGCACTGCCATTCACCCCGTTTTGACAGAGACCAGCGAGAGACCCAGGGAGGGCGGGCGATGCACCCCGGGGCACACAGCACCTGCATGGCCAGGGCCCGTCCCCATTCCCCTGACTCCGTGGGTCACACCAGCCTCCCCGCCCCCACACGACCCCCATCAGCGGCCCCAAGGCTGCCCAAGCAACTGACCACAGACTCCCAGGCATGACCACCACCTCTGACTCCAGAAAGCTCTGTGTGGCCCAGGCACACCGCGCCCCGCTGAAGGCTCCCAGACAGACCCCCACTTTCTGCCTCAGCAGCACTGTTCCAAGGAGAGGCCCCAGCCTGCAGAGCCTGGCCCTGGGCAGCGTGGCCACCACCAGGGCAGCGTGGACGCAGGCAGCTGCCCGGGGCAGGGCAGCTTTGTCTCTGTGACTTCCAAGCGTGCTCACGTGCACGCCTTAAAGATGCTAACAGCAGGGCCAGCGCTGTGGCACAGCGGGTAAAGCTGCCGCCTGCAGTGCCGGCATCGCATGTGGGCGCCGGTTTGAGTCCCGGCTGCTCCACTTCCCCTCCAGCTCTCTGCTGTGGCCTGGGAAAGCCGTGGAAGGTGACCCATGTCCTTGGGCCCCTGCACCTGCGTGGGAGACCCTGAGGAATCTCCTGGCTTCAGATTAGCCAGCTCCGGCCATTGCAGCCATCTGGGGAGTGAACCAGCAGATGGAGGCTCGCTCGCTCTCTCTCTCTCTCTCTCTCTCTCTCCCCCCCTTCTCCTCTCTCTCTCTCTGCTTCTGCCTCTCCGTAACTCTGCCTTTCAAATAAATAAATACATCTTTAAAAAAAAAAAAAGTGCCTGCCAGTACAGTGCGATTTCCCCAGAAAGAGCAGGTTCCTGGAACGGGCCTGGGCCAGCTGAGGCCCCGCGCCACCCCCTCGGCCGAGGGGCCGGAGCCTGCTCACCGCGGAGGGGCAGAGGCCCGCGGCCGTTCGGCTAGGAAGAGGGCAGGCAGGCAGGCACGGCGCCCTGGAAGCCTGTGGATCTGGGTCACTACGGAGCAGCGGCTGTTCCCACGCCTGGAATCCGGAGCCCTGCAGGCCGTGCCCCCACCCCCGCCTGGCGGCTACCCCCAAGCCGCCCTGACCAGACACGGCGGACGCCTGCACCTCACCTTGGACACCGGCTTCATCCTGGCCGGGGCGGCCGCAGTGTGGGGACCACAGCCCCTTCTCCTGCAGCGTCACAAACCCATCACAGCATTCCCTCCCCTCCCCCACCCCACCCCCGCCAGGTCCAGACTTAACTTCAGAATCCCGCTTAACCCAGAGCTATGGGCCCGCTGAAAAGCTAGAGATTAATCCAGGCTGAGCCCTTCAACTTCTGCCCATCCACACCGTGCCTGGAATCCTCACCGCACCCAGGATTCGGAATTTTCCCCAAAGAAATAATTCAACAGACTTTTTTAATGACGACACATAAACATGATTAGTAAAACAGGATGGTTCCATTTTTCAACGGAAGGTGGATAAATGAGTAAATAGCACCTGTGCTGAAAACTTCACACACCAAGTGTTCACTACATAGTCTCGTTTAACGGTCACAAATCCATAAGCTGCATATAATCATGCCCATTTCCCAGATGACAAAACTGAGGCTCAGGAAGGTGAAGGAGCCGGTCAAAGTCCCGTGGTTGACTCCCGCCCAAGGCTGGCGCCAGGAGAAGGAAAAAAGATACATGCACACACAACATGCATGCACAAACACATACATATACCCACAACACACATGCACACGCAACACGTACACGCACGCACAGCACACATGCACGCACAATATACATGCACACATATGAGCACACACAATATGCATGCACACATACGAGCACACACATGTGTATCCACACACAGCACACACAGCACACACACAGACACCACAAGCTACACCTCGTGCACTACCTCTGCTCACAGAATGGCAGCTGGCGGGCACCAGTGTGAGCTGGGCTGTGGAAGGCAGTGGCTGTCTCCCTGGGAGAGGCCAAGGAGGCACAGGCAGCGGCACGGGTCCAGGAAGGGCCCATGGTGCCTGTGTGAGGGGACGCTGCCCCCGTCACGTGGGTGCTGCACCCTGAACGCCCCGGGAAACCACGGCAGGGACGATGGGGCCCAGGAGGCTGAAGGCGGGGCCACCAGCGGCACCAGGAGGCGAGGGCAGGCAGCCGGGAGAGGGTGGCGGGCACAGGGCTGAGCGGGCAGTGCAGGACCACACCCCAGACCCCTGCGTGGAGGCCACACCCCAGACATGCATGTGGGGGCCACACCCCAGATGCCCTCGTGGAGGCCACACCCCAGACATGCATGTGGGGGCCACACCCCAGACATGCATGTGGGGGCCACACCCCAGACATGCATGTGGGGGCCACA
>CM027395.1:50389745-50401926 GCA_015711505.1 Sylvilagus bachmani
CCCCACCACACCCCACCCCTCCTGACGAGGCCCCGCCTTTCCAGGGGTCTCTGCCCCGCCCCACCACACCCCACCCCTCCTGACGAGGCCCCGCCTTTCCAGGGGTCTCTGCCCCGCCCCACCACACCCCACCCCTCCTGACGAGGCCCCGCCTTTCCAGGGGTCTCTGCCCCAGACACGTGGCGCCCGGGGGCTCTGGCTTTGCCCATCAGGAAGCTAGTGTGGGGAGCATGAGGACAAGGCCCTCGTTCCTCTGTTTCTGTAGCGCGTGTTCCAGCCAGCCCACGGGACCCTGGCCACTGGGAGTGCAATGTCCTAAGGCAGCCGTGGCTCCTGCCCTCAGAAAGATCGCTCTCTAGTTGGGCACTTGATTCTAATTCCTAGAATTCGGGCCATAACAGAAACAGATACAGAAGCAAGTAGCTCTGATACAGCATCAAGGTTTTGAAGGATGGATAGGAGTTCCCCGGGTATCAAAATGGAGAAGCCCTTCCCACATGCATTGTTTCTCTTTAATCCTGTGAGAACTTGGTGAGAGCTGGCGATCTCTCCTGCACACAGAGTCTGGACGCGAAATCCCTTCCAGGCCCCAGAACCAAGGGTTGCCGTGCGAGCACACAGCTTGGCGCTCACCCCGGTTCTTCTGTGTGACACAGCGCATTTTCTCCAAAGTCAGCACTAGGCGACAACGCTCAGTCCGTGCTTGGAAGATGTTTCCAGGGGAGTGTGCTGGCCCTGCGGCTGTGTTGGCCCCCTGCATCCCACACGGAGCGCCCAGGTCTGAGCGCAGCTCCGCCTGCATTCCAGCTTCCTTCTAACGCGCATCCAGCAGGGCAGCAGGAGACGGGCTGAGCACCTGGGACTCTGCCACTCACGTGTGTGCCTGGATTCACCCCTGCTCCTGGCTTCAGCCGGGCCCAGTCCCTGCCAACGTGGGCATTTGGGGAGCGAAGCTGGGGATAGATTTTTCTCTGTCTCTGCATTTCAAATAAAATGAAATAACGTTTTTAAGCAATGTTCCATCGTCAAGACTGGGCAAGTTTAAAAGTGCACGCACCGTGTGTAACACACAGCTGCGAACGCAGTTTCCAGTCCCACGTGGCCTCAGGGCAGTGCTGGGGGCCGTGGGCAGTGCGTGGGCAGTGACCGAGCTGGGCCCCGGCATGGCCCCCTCCTCCCAGCGTCCTCAGGTCTCAGCTGCCCAGGTACAAAATGCGGACAGCGCTGCCCTTGGCCTTGCGAACAATCAGTGACTTCACACTGCAGTCAGGAACGGAGCGACGGCCCGGGCACACCCAACAGGCCCTGAGAGGGAGGGCTGCGGCGGGGCCCGGACTTCAAGCCGCGCCTGCTCCTGCTGCCCAAGTCAGGAGCCCAGACCCCGCTGGGACGCGCCCAGGTGGCTGCGCCCTGCCCCACCCGAGCCCGAGACAGCCCCTGCGGACAGCGGCTGCGGCAACCCGCACGCCCTGTCCATCTGTCCATCACGGCATTCTGCAAGCCAAGCTTGAAGCGTCGCCAGCCGAGCCTGGCTCTCCCCAGGACGGCTGGCACAGGCCCTGCGCAGGGCCTCCCAGCGGCCACCGCATTGTCCCCACAATCCTACAGAGGCCTCAGAACAATGCGGCGGGGTGTTCTGTCCCGGGCGCTTCCGGGCAGGCAGTGAGGGCGACGGCGGAGCAGCCGTGCGTGGCATCTGCTCAGCGCATTCCCCGCCACCCAGCCCGACTCCCCCGCAGCCTGTGCCGCCCCCCTGGCATTTGTCTCCCTTTGACTCCTCTCCTGCAGCAGAGACACGGCTCAGCTGCTCAGCCCGGCTCTGCACCCAGACTCCAGAGCCCCAGGGTCGCGCCTCCGAGCCCCAGCCCTGCTCTGGGCCTGGGTCCTACCTGGCAATGCAGGGACATGGCCAGCCACAGAAGGAGAACCACCTGAAGTTAGCGGGGACAGCAGGGAGGGGCAGAGGCAGGAGCTCCCCAGGGGCTACAGCTCTGGGCCAGCCACTGCAACGCACCGAGCACCGGGGGAGAACAAGATGCAGGTTGGTGGCCGCGGCAATCCCAAGGGGCCAGTTCCCCGTAGCAGATAAGGCTGCCGCCTGCAGTGCCGGCATCCCATATGGACACCGGTTCGAGTCCCGGTTGCTCCACTTCCGATCCAGCTCTCTGCTGTGGCCTGAGAAAGCAGCAGATGATGACCCAAGTCCTTGGGCCCCTGCACCCGCGTGGGAGACCCGGAAGAAGCTCCTGGCTTTGGATCAGCCCAGTTCTGGCCGTTCCAGCCATTTGGGGAGTGAACCAGCAGATGGAAGTCCTCTCTCTCTCTCTCTCTCTCTCTCTCTCTCTCTTTCTTTCTCTCTGGCTCTACATCTCTCTATAACTCTATCTTTCAAATAAATAAAATAAATTTTTTAAAAAATGAATAAAATAAAGGAAAAAGAACAAGCAAAAATTTCAGATTATATCCAATGAGAACACGGCAGAGCGATTCAACTCATTCAACTCCCCATTTTGCAAATGGGGAAACCGAGGCCCAGGAAGGGGAAGAGACGGGCCCAGAGCGGAAAGATCTGCTGGGCGCCTGCCCGGCACCGACCACTCAGCTCTTCACAGGGGTGGGAGACACCCACGACAGGAAAGTCAGCGTGCACCAGGCATCTTAGATAAACGAACACAGCAAAGGAGCGAGGCTGGGATGCAGGCCCTAAGACGTGGAATCCAGAAGAGCCCACCGGGACAGTGCTGCACAGAGCTTCTGGCCGGTGGCCACGCCACACAGGGGACAGCCACCAGCCGAGCCGTGCCAGCAATGACCGGGCAGACACCAGGACCTCGGCACAGCAGGCCCTGTGCCACCGGAAAGGCTGGATTGGAAACTGTGCCACCAGCAGGAGGCTCGCAGAAGCCTCCGTGTGAAAGTGGGACAGGAGCAGATGAGGGCCCACTACGGCCCGAGACCAGAGCACACCTGTGCAGCCTCATCTGCCCACATCAAGGATTCCAGACGGTGCCCCCTGGACACACCTGCCACGCCTCTCTCCCTGCTGGCTCTCCCTGGCCACGCCCACAGGGGGCTGGCTGCAGACGGAGGGGCCAGAGAACACAGGACCTTCTGCATTTTCCGTCTGCTGCCACTCGGGAAAGGCCTGAAAACCAGTGGGCCATGAAAATCCCACCGGTCTGCAAGAAATCAGCTGATATGGTTGAGCCAAAGCCAGGGTCCGGTGCCACACAGGGGGTCACAGGCGGCGCCGTCAGAGGGGAAGGAAGTCGCATCCACCGAGCATTTCTCGGTCCCCGCACGGTGCAAGCCCTTTGAACAGGCACCCCGACGCTCACACCTCTGCACTCCGGCCCCCCGCCCAAGAACGCAGCCTACAGAGAGCAGCCACGGAGCAGAGAACAGAAGCTCGGGCGCCAACGGGGCGGCTGGAACATTATTTATAAAAAGCAAACCTGGAAGCAACTCAGCAGGCCAGGGCGCGAGGAACACTCAGTACAGCACAGCGCACCTGTGCAACAGGGCTCTGCCGCCACGGCGACACCGACAGCAATGACTGTGCGGCCCCGGGGTCTACGAAACTGTTCTCAACTCAAAAAAGCAGCAGATGTGGCCAGGACCACAGTGCAGAGACGGGCAGGTGCACACGCCCACGGGGACAGGAAAGTGGGCAGTGTTGGGAAAAATGGATCCATTACTTCCTATTATTATCTTTAATATGCATTTATTTGAGAGGCAGAGAGACAAATAAGCCTCCCATCTGCTGGTTCACTCCCCAAATGCCCACAATGGGAGTTAAAGCCAGGAGCCAGGAATTCAACTTGGGTCTCCCACATGGGTGGCAGAGACTCGACTGCCTGGGCCATCACCTGCCACCTCCCAGGGTGCACCGGGGCAGGACTGGAGCCGGGACCCGACCTCGGGCACCTGGGGCCAGATGCAGCGTTCCGGCGGGTGGTCTACCCTCCAGGCCAAAGGCCCACCCCCATTACAGTTTCAAATAAAAGTTCTACTTTGGGCGGATTTTATGTTAACAGGAAAACTGGAAGAGACAGTACAAAGAGGTCCCTGCCCACCACACAGGCACAGACACGCACACAGACACGCACACGCACCCAGTACACACTTCCCCAGCGTGGACATCTTGCGTGTGTCCATTCGTCACAAGCGAGAAGCCAGCCTCGGCCTGCTGCGTTTCACTGAACTCCGGATTGATCCAGATTTCATTGGTTTTTCTGTTCTGGGGTCCGATCCAGGACATCACAGCTGATTTTTTGGCTGCACAGGCAGCCACAACCCCTGTAACAGCCAACCTGAGGCCATGTCAGTTCCATCATCTCGAAAAGAAAGCCTGGGACTGGTGCTGTGGCGCAGCGGGTTACCCGGCGTCCGGCTATCAGAGTGCTGCCGCTCCGCTTCTCATCCACCCCCCGCTAACCCGCCTGGGAGGCAGCAGCTGACGACCCGAGCACTTGGGCCCCTGTCACCCACATGGGAGACTTGGGTGGAGTTTCCAGCTCCTGGCATCAGCCCGGCCCAGCCCCAGTCATCGTGATGGATCGTGACCAGCAGTTGGAGGAACCACTACACCACCCCATCATTTGCCTGTGATTTAAAAACCCTTTATTATGGACCTGTCCCACGGTGCTGTGTCTTTAAAACAGCATGCATCTTGGGGCTGGTATTGTAGCCTAGCGGGTAAAGCCACCGCCTGCGACACCAGCACCGCATATGGGCACCAGGTCAAGTCTTGGCTGCCCTATTTCCCATCCAGCTCCCTGCTAGTGTGTCTGGGAGAAGCAGCAGAAGATGGTCCAAGTGCTTGGGCCCCTGTACCCCCATGGCAGACCCAGAAGAAGCCCCTGGCTCCTGGCTTCGGATCAGCTCACCTCCAGCTGTTGTGGCCTTTAGGGGAGTGAACCAGCAAATGGAAGATTTCTCTCTCTGCCTTTCAAATAAATATTAAAAAAAAAAAAGCAAACCAGCATGTGCATGGTGGTGGTGGCAGGGGGTGACGGCACCCCTTGCCCTCTGCCACAGACACTGGCGAGCGACACGGCAATTCTGGTCACTGCAGGAGCAGTGCAAATGCGCTGGGCGGGGCTGGGGCGCTGTGGCTCCTGGGCTAGGAGAAACCCTCCTCCACAGAGTGAGCCTTTGGGAGGAAGCGCTCCCTCCTCCGCGCCCTCCCCGCGCTTCCTGGTGTGGAATCCAGCCTTTCCCGTCTCGCACAACCCCACATCCTGACACCGATGCACCCCGTGGGCGTCTCAGACCCAGGAGGCATCAGCACAGCTGCAGACCCAGCCTACGGCATCCCCTGCCACCAGAGCCGAAAGGAACCCCTGCCCAGTGACGCTGCCGCGCCGGAGGGGCTCACCCACACCCTCACACGGCCTCCTCGGGCCACCGCGGGGAGCTGTCCATGGTGCAGCCAGGTCGCAGACGTCCCCGGGCCCTCGTCTGTGGGAGCTGCCGGCACCAGCGGCAGAGCGAGGCGGCCGCCGACTGTTTCCTGGACGTGATGCTCAGGACAGCAAACACAGTCACCTCACCCCAGCGGCGGCTCTGTGGCCCAGACGCAGGACCAGGAGCTGTCCCGGGCCCCTCTGTCCTGCTGGGCGGCGGCCTGCAGGGAGCTGTGCCCTCCCAGCCCCCAGAAGACCCCAGGAGAAGTACCTGGACCACCTCCTTCACCAGCGTCTTGTCCGTGCCCGTCTTGGCCCGCTGCAGCCCGCTGACGTTCTCGCCGATCCACGTGATGAGGGCAAACTTGGACCTCTTGCTCATGGCGTCCCCGGTGGTGAAGCGCACGAAGGCGAACAACCGCACGTCATCTGTGGCCAACAGCAGAGTGGAGCAGTGGTCAGTTCCAGCACCCAGGCCGCATGCCCGGGGAGAGGCACAGAGCCGCGCAGGCACCCAGGAGCGGCAGGTACACGGAGCAGGGAGGAGGCTCGCACACCACCCCCCGCCGGCACGCCCCACTTCTGCCCTGACCACGGCTCTGGAGGCTTTGATGTCCACTCTACACTCAGACAGGCCGCGTGGGTGGACCCAGGTGTGGACGCAGCCTCTCTGGAGGCGACACCTCTGGCCCTCGCAACTCACGACTCTGGTCACTGACCTCACGGAGCGGGCAGCAGTCACCCGGCTCCTGCCGCCCTCAACCTGGGCGCCCCTTCCTGGAACGTGGAAGCCACGAGGTGGGGACACACGAGAGCCACACGGGGGTCACAGAGGGATGGAGGAGCCCAAGGCAGAGGGGCCCTCTTGTGGGCGGGGTTTCACGGTGCTTCCACTGGCTGTGTTACACCTTCTACCCCTCAGACGCTCACTTCCATGAAAGCCACTCGGAGGCCGCTTTGCTGAGTTCATCCAACTTCAGTACTGTTTGCTCACCACCACAGTCCCTTCAGAACCGCCCCCAGATCTCCTGCTAACGTTCCCCCAGACTCCACCGGGATGCGTTAACCACAGCGGTACCCTTGCCTTTTTAAAGTGATGTGTGTGCGTGCCTGGGCATGGCCTGTGTGGACACGTATGCATGTGGGCACGTGTGCACGTGTGCACATTACACATGCATGTGAACACGTGTCCCACTAGCACAGTCCAGGACTCCCCAGCCTCGGTCCGCCTGACTCTCACCCCGGGCTGGGACTTCTCTGAGTGGGTGCCCCAGGCGCTGCAGGGTGCTGACAGGTGCACCAGGACTTGGAGAAGCAAACAGCACCCCCAAGGCGACGCTCAAAACTCCCCCCAGGCTTTGCCAGATGTCCGGGGACTCGGCCTGGCTGGAAATCTGGCGTGGACACTGTGTCCGCTTCATGCAGGACCCCCTCTGTGTCTCCCAGCAAAGCTCCGTGCTTCAGTGAGGAACTCAGATCCGTGCTCAGCTTACTGCAGGAGGAGTCCACCTTCTACCTGCCACGGCCAGATCTCACCGCAGTGCCCAACTGGCGAGTGCCTGGTTTACGGCTCCCTATCTCGTGTCCACGCAGTGAAACTCGTCCATCCTTGCTGGGCTGAGAGGGTCCCTCGGGCTCTCAGTGACCACTGAGCCCAGTGCACCTGCCTCTCACACTTCACACGGACTCGGGTCACTGCAGCATTTTTCTCTCTTTAAAATTATTTTAGAAGGCCGGTACCGCGGCTCACTTGGCCAGTCCTCCACCTGTAGCGCCAGCACCCTGGGTTCTAGTCCCGGTTGGGGCACCAGACCCTGTCCCGGTTGCCCCTCTTCCAGTCCAGCTCTCTGCTGTGGCCCGGGAGTGCAGTGGAGGATGGCCCAAGTGCTTGGGCCCTGCACCCCATGGGAGACCAGGAGAAGCACCTGGCTCCTGGCTTTGGATCAGCGTAGCTCCGGCCATAGCGGCCGTTAGGGGAGTGAACCAACGGAAGGAAGACCTTTCTCTCTGTCTCTCTCTTTCACTGTCTAACTCTGCCTGTCAAAAAAAAGCAAAAATAAAAATTATTTTAGATTTGTTTATGTTTCGTTTGAAAGGAAGAAAGAAACAGCAGAGACCCTCCATCTGCTGGCTCGCTCCCTGGATCCACACGGCAGCCAGGGCTGCGCTGGGCCAGGACAGGAACCAGAACTCAACCAGGTCTCCCACATGGGCGGCAGGGACCCAGGCCCGAGAGCCACCCGCTGCCTCCCAGGGTGCGCAGGAGCCGGAACTCAGACTCCGATTTGGGCCTCCCAAGCAGATCGGGGGGCAGGTGTTCAGCTTGGGGGCACCCGCATGCCACATCACAGTGTCAGGGTTCGAATTCCGGCCCACTCCCGGCTACGGCACACCGCAGGGGCAGCCGTGACGCCCCGAGCGCTCAGGTCCTGGCCCCGCACAGATGTGGCCTGACTTCCTGGCTGGGGTCTCACGCAGGTCCTGCCCCTGCTGCGGGCATCTGAGGAATGGAAAACGCACAGATCGCCCTTCCTCTCTTTCAAGCAAAACGACGACACATTGTAAACTTTTTTTTAATCAGGGTCGCATGCAGCAGGTGTGGGGTGGCGACTGGGTCTGCTCGTCTAAGATGCTCTCAGCTGAAGCCAAGGCCGCCTGGCAAAGGACCACACTCAGAGATGTGAAAAAGGAAACTCCAGACACCTCTCCTCCCCAATCTCTGCAGGCTGGCCACGCTGACTCCACAGCACATACGTGAGAGCCCGTGACCCAGCCACCACCCTCTGTCAACAGGAGACGAAGCCTTGAGCTGATAAAGCCCACTTCCTGGCCACAATCTCAAGCCCCGGGAGGGAGTTATCGGCGGCACACCTTCCGGGAGGAGGCGCTCTGTGTAATGGGTAACCCCTCGGACCCTCCCCCAGGGAGCTGTGATGCAAACCACGGTTCAGGGTCCAGGGAGCAAACGGATCCCCAGCAGCGCTCCTGCCAGCCCAGCACTTGTCAGCACTTGCTTGTTTTTAAGGTTTTATATACACATAACCTTTATGTATTTATTTATTTAACAGGCAGAGCAACGAGAGAGAGGCAGAGACAGAAGAGATCTTCCATCTGCTGATTCACTCCTCAAACAGCCTCAACAGACAGGTCTGGGCCAGGCCAAAGCCAGAAGCCAGGAAGCCCATCCTGGCCTCCCACATGAATGGGAGGGCGCTGCAGGATACTGATAGGTGCACCCACGTGGGAGACCTGGAAGAAGCTCCTGGCTCCTGGCTTCAGCCTGGCCCAGCCCCAGCCATTGCAGCCATGTGGGGAGTGAACCAGCGGATGGACGACCTCTCGGGCACATGCTTGGATGCCTCCTTCAGGGTGCTGCCCTGAGAATCTGGAGGCACCTGCCATGGGTCCTGCCCGTGGGGGTCAGCGTGAGGGGGGCCGGGGGGTCTCAGAGCCGCTTCACAGGGGAGTGATGGGGCTTGGAAACCAGCCACACAGGAGAGGAAAGGGGTAGTGCGGGGCCACAGGGGACCCTGCAGGGCAGGAGCTCAGCTCGCTCGCTCTCTCTCTCTCTCTCTCTCCAAGGATGCTGACTTCCTGAAAAATGGGGCACTCGTTCTCCTGCCAACTGGTTTTTTTCTTTATCAAGATAAAAGTCACATAAGACAAATTTCCCAGGTTAACCGTTTCAAAGTCCCCGGCTCTGCGGCACGCAATCCACAAAGCCAACCATGCTGTGCAGCCGTCTCCACCGCCGGACTCCTGGGCGTGCCACATCCCCAGGAGGGACTCTGCCCCCAGAGAAGTCCCTGCACACCCCACCCCTCCCAGCCCTGCCACCAGTGACCCACTTTCTGTCTGTGGAGCCGCCTGTTCTGGGTGTATCATGGGAATGGCTGGGCACTTCCACAGCTCCCCAGGTGCCTCTGTGCCAAGGCACAGGCCTCATTCCTTGTCCCACAGCATGGACAGACCTTGTTTTGTTATTCAGTGCTCGAAAAATATTCAGGGGCAATGTGACAACTGCCATCACCGGCCGACTACCGGGACTCAGCATGAAATGTCAAAATGTAGTAGGTAAAGCCTCCGCCTGCGGCACCGGCATCCCATACGGGCACCGCTGGAGCCCCGGCTGCTGCACCTGGGAAAGCTGAGGATGACCCACGTGCTCGGGCCCCTGCACCCACAGAGACCCACAGGAAGCTCCTGGCTTCAGATTGGCCCAGCTCCAGCCATTGTGGCCATCTGGGGAGTGAACCAGTGGAAGGAAGACTTCTCTCTCCCTCTCTCTCTTTTTAAAACTGTCCCTGGCACGACATGGCGGACGCTTCTACCTGGCGCTACTTCCACAGGACAGAGCTGCGCACTAGAAACACACCTGGGGAAACTGAGGCAGGGAGCTTTCAAGGGACAAGGGGCGGTCCCATGCGGCTGGTGGGGACACGGAGCACAGAAAAGGCCTTCAGATGGCCAGCGGTCTGTCCCAGGTGTTAGAGACTCGGCACCAGGGTGTTCCATTAACCTGCAGCCTTGACCTGGGTGGGGGAGCCACATCTGCCAGGCGCCCCCCACTGGACTTCACTGGCCAGAGAGCGTGGGGTGCATGCGTCCGTGGCAACCACTCCCCTGTCCCCACATCCCCCAGCTCAGCGTGGACTTTCCGGCTCCCAGGATCGCATCTGGGTCCAACGCCAATCCCTGGCCATGTGGGGAAGCTGCAGGTGTCACTCCGCAGACCCTGCACACGGGTCGGCCAAGCCAGAGCCTCCTGGTGGACTCGGCTCCCCCAGCCCCTCTCTGTCCCTTCCCTCGCTCCGGCCAGTGGCTCTGCGACACAACACCGTCCCCAAGGCTCCCCATGGCCTCCACACAGCCCCCCCCCATGCGCCTCCCACCCTCCACGCCCAGCCCATGCCTCTTCAGGCCTCCCCAGCTGACCCCAGATGGCACCGTCCCCTCTACGGTCCCCAATTCTTGTTGAGCATTTACCCAGTGGGAGCCCCAGTACCAGCCCCATCGCTGGCACAAGACAGACCCCAGCCAGTCAGTCACACCCCACCCCCAAGGACACTGGGACCTTCCAGAACCGCAGGCTGACGTCATTCAAATCCTCGTGGAGGGGTGGGGAGGGGCCCAGGCTCCAGGGCGGCTGGGCGTGCTTATCTGACAATGGCTCGGTCACCAAGACTGCTGACTGACGTGGTTTTGAAAATCCAACAGTCACGTTATGCTTACTAATGTTTGCCGCTAGCGATCTGGCGAGACAGGGAAAAGCCAGTCAAGGCTGGTGACGGAAATCCAGCGAGAGCCCCAGCAGTGCCACATCACCACCCGGCAGACCTGCGGCCTCTCGCCCCGCACCCCCGACGCTGGAGCCCTGCCCGTGTGAGCCTCGAACCAGCAGCACGGTGGCTGGGCCCCACACCCTCACGGCCCCCTGCCGACGTCCCTGCACACAGGCAGAGGCTCGCACAGCTAAACTTTACTGTGTGTGTGCTCAGAGAGGTGAGCTCGTACCAGACAACCCTTCTGCTTACACGGAGAGCAGCCCTTCTGCCCCGGAGCACCCATGAGCTACCCAGACAGGGGAATGCCCAGGGGCCACTCCCCAGCCAAGTGCTGGGGGCAGGGGCAGGCCCCGCCCCTTCCTCCCCCCCTCGCCCACCCGCGCCTGAAGGAAGTGAAGCGGCAGAGAATCTCCCTGCCAGCTCGGTGCTTTCCCCACCGCTGCAGCAGGCCGAGCTCCTGAGCAGCCCACCCGAGACCCAGGCCCACCCCAGCCGCTCGCCCTCGCCCTGCTCCCGGCAAAGGGCAAACCACCGTTAGGAAGAGAGCCGCAGAGTGGCGCGCCTGGACACGGCGGTCACCTGTGCCACGGGTTCCTGCTTGTCACGCAAGGGGCTGTCACAGTGACACAGGATGCTCGGCTATCAGCCGACCGTCTCCCGGCTGGCGCTGGGCACCCAAAGCCCGGGCTGCTGCCACCCCGTGTCCCCAGCTCATGGTCTGTGGGCCCCTCCCTTCCCGCCCAGGCAGAGTCCTGTTTGTGCAAAGTCAGAGATGCTAAAACTCCACTCTCGAAGAAGCACGACCCCTCAGTCTATCACGGGCCAAGGGGGCCTCACCCGTGTGAAACAGCTCCGGGACCACCCCCTCCGCTAAATGCAAGGATCCCCCAGGGCAGAAGCCCCAGGCGAGCCCAGGAGGAGCTAAAGGGGACAGTCAAGGTTCATTTACTAAACAAATAACTTCACACACAAGGGTACTTCAGGAAGTTCATAGAGAGGCCAGCGCTGTGGCGCAGTAGGTTAATACTCCACCTGCAGTGCCAGCATCCCATGGGGGCGCCAGTTCCAGTCCCGGCTGCTCCACTTCCCATCCTGCTCTCTGCTGTGGCCTGGGAAAGCAGTGGAAGATGGCCCAAGTCCTTGGGTCCCTGCACCCACGTGGGAGACCCGGAAGAAGCTCCTGGCTCCTGGCTTCAGCCTGGCCCAGCTTAGGTTTTGCAGTCATTTGGGGAGTGAACCAGAGGATAGAAGATTCTCTCTCACTGTAACTCTGCCTTTCCAATAAGTAAATAAATCTTAAAAGTTTTTGGAAAATATTACTAAAAACAAGTTTAATTTGATACCAGACATCTTTGAAACCCATGCACAGCTCATAATGTGCATTTCCTGCCCCCTCCCGAGTGTGTCCCTCCCGAGTGTGCCCCTCCCCCAGTGTGTCCCTCCCCCAGTGTGTCCCTCCCCCAGTGTGCCCCTCCCGAGTGTGCCCCT
>CM027395.1:50402026-50415131 GCA_015711505.1 Sylvilagus bachmani
CCTGAGTGTGCCTCCTCCCAAGTGTGCCCCCTCCCCCAGTGTGCCTCCTCCCGAGTGTGCCCCCTCCCCCAGTGTGCCCCCTCCCCCAGTGTGCCTCCTCCCCTAGTGTCTCCTCCTGAGTGTGCCTCCTCCCCGAGTATGCCTCCTCCCGAGTGTGCCTCCTCCTTCCGTTTCTTCCCTCCTGCAGACCTCTCTGGCCAGCGCTGGAACAAAGTGAGGGAATTAGGAGGAGGGAGAGGTTCGCAGGGAGGAGTCCCAGGACGAGCACAGGGCAGAAGTGACAAAGCAGAGGGGTGAGTGGGGACCATGCAGGGGCATTGAGTGGCGGGAGAAAACAGAATGACAACAAAAATGCAGGTGGGAGAAGGAACAAAACAAAAAGGGGGAGCCAGGGTTCTCTGGAATCACCAAGCTCTCCAGTCAGTTCCCAAACTACAAAGGGCACATAAACCTCCTACGCAGGGACTCCCCACGCCCTTCCCACCACACCCACGCCATCTGCGATCTCAGAGCATCGCTGCTGACCTCCCAGGGACCCCAGGTCCCTGCCTCCTGCCTTGGGGGATTCCAGTCTCCTCTGCTGTCCCCAGAGCCCGCCCTGCCTAGGTCCAGCCCCCGCGGATGGAGGAGCAGCGCCCCACTTGCTAACACTCCACAACTGCTCTGAACAACCGCTTTTTCACCACACACAGGGCACACAGGCAGTGTGGGACAGGGAGAAACGCAAACTAGCAGAACCACTGCTCTCACCCCCTCGGGAGCCCCTAGAAAGTGGGCGACACAAGTGCTCCTGGGCTTTCCGGTGTCTCCCGGGGGCCCATCTTTGTTGCACCCCACACTGATCGCAGCATCTGTGGGCCAGCACTCAACTTCAGAGTGAGACAGAAGAAAGGAGGAAGCCGCTGAGGATGACCTTACCTTACATAGACTCGAGCAGCTATGCAAACAAGGCTCAGCCAGGGGGAAAAACAACCCACAGCCAAAGAGCTGAGTCGTCAGCTCCCAGCGAGGAAGTGGGCGGGAGTGCTGAGACCCGCTGCCCAGGGCCCTCCCCAGGGCAGGGCCCGGCTGCCAGGAGCTCCCAGCAGGGGGGGCGTCAGGCAGGGGGTGGGGGGAGGCCTGAGCTGGGCAAGTGGCCTCCCAGCAAACAAGAGAAAGGCCAGCTCGGCTGCCTGGGCTCTGAGGCCGGAGGCTGGACCGAGCCAGGACCCCCCCCCCCCCGCTGACCTCGCAGGGAGAGCTGTGGTTCCCCGAGGGCCCTCATCTACCACTCTCGTCTCAAAGTCACTTTGAGAGTTTCCCCTGATTGCAAAAACCTTAAACAGAACAAAACCCAAAAGCTTCCATTACACGAAAAACCAATTCTGCAGGGGCAGGCCTCGGGCCCGGCAGGGGTGGCACCAGCCAGGACATCCGTTTTCGGGGTGCCTGCTGTGGTTCCTGCTAATACACACCCTGGGTGCCAGCAGGTGATGCCTCGGGTCCCTAGGCGCCACGTGGGCGACCTGGAGGGAGGGCCCACCTCCTGTCTTTGGTCTGGCCCAGTCTGGGTCCCTGTGGGACTTTGGGGCATGAACTCAAGGACACTCATTAACTCTGTCTCTTTAAAACCCTCCAAATAAATTTTTCAAATTTTTGAAAATCTGTAAAGTGTAAATATAAAATAAAAACCATTACCCAGAAATAAAAGCCCTGCTTCTCGCAGACGCCGGGGGAGATGCTGTTTCCTGCGTGGCCCCCCTGTGGCTGTGGTCCCACCCGCCCCCCCCCCCGCCGCCGAGCAGCGGCTGCTCCAGCAATCCCCAACTAAGCGTTCAGTGCGAATGACCCAACTCTGCCGGTGTGCCAGAGAGCAGGAGAAAGCGGAGCCGGGACAGCCAGAGGCAAAGAAAGGCTCTGACTCCGCCGATCCCCGGGGGGCCATGCCCTGGTAACCCACACTGAGCCCTGCACACCCACGCCGACAACACGCGCGGGCGCGGGAACGGGGTGTGCAGGACGGCGGCGGCGGAGGGCCCTGCGCAGCTCTGCGTCCTGGCCTCCGCTTCCACAGCCTCGCCGCCGTGTCTTCGCTGCTGTCACTCAGCCGCCTGACCGGCAGTCCGTGATGCGCCGGCCTTGCTGAACGAGACAGCCTTGCTAACCACGCAGCCGAGCAGAGCAAACAGGACAAAGGCAGAGCCGGAGGAAGGGGAGGTTTCTGGCCAGCAACGAGCTGCAGAGAAAGGAGCAAATTACCTCTGGCCACACCAGAGCGGGCTTCACGAGGAGGGCACGTGTGGTCTGGGTCGACAGAAGGCATCGTCGCCAGGGCAGGCAGGGAGGGGCTCGGCCTCACTGCAGAGGGAGGGGTCTGCCCCCCCCCCCCGGCCACCAGCCCCTCTCTCTGTTTCTGCCATGGGACAGAGGGCCTAGGAGGCCCTTCCAGCTGGGCACACTCAGCGCATCCCCTTCCTGGTCCAGGTGAGCTGGCTCCCTGCTGTGTCGCAGGTGCCTGGGGGGCGGGGTCTGACACCCGTGCTGGGCTCCATAAACACTTCTGGAACAAACGAAGTTCTGGAGTAAGTGAAAGACACCCACACATCCTCACCGACTCCACAGAGGTATCCTCACCCCGTGCTCGGCAGAGTTTCGTTCGGGGGGGTGGGGGTGACGTGTTATGGGAATAAAACCAACCCTGCTCTCGGGATGTTAAAGGCGCCACTTCGGGGCTGGGCTGCGGTGCGGCCGCCTGAGCCAGTTCTCTGCTTCTAGCTCCCCAGAAAGCAACGGAACACGGCCCAAGGCTTGGGTGCCCGCCGCCCACGGGGGAGACCTGGATGCCCCTGGGCTCAGCCCTGACTGTCACAGGCATTGGGGAAAGAGCTGGCAGATGGCAGATGGCTCGCGCTCTCGCGGGCTCTCTCTGCCCCCCGCCCCTCACACTCCCTTGCTGCTCTGCCTTTCAGATCAATCAGTCTTTAAAGTGCAGTCTCTGCGAGAGTGGGAACGGCCGGACGGACAGGGCTGACCCCTGCGGACACAGAGGAGGCCGAGGTCAGCCATGGACGCGAGCGCGGCTCCAGCGCTCTCCATGCGACGACTTTGGAGAGTGCGTGAAAACAGAATCCAAAGGTAAGTTGATTTGGGGTCTCAAAATGTTAAAACCCACGCACCTGCGTCCCCGCCGCCACAGGCGGGGCCTCCTCCCTTGTGTTCAGAAGCTGAGGAATCACAACATAAAACGTGCCCTCGGTCTAGCCACGTGGCACGTGCTGCGACGCACCCCACTGAGTTCTCCAGGAGCCGCGCCCAGCACACAGTGGGCCCTCAGTGCACAGGCCCACGGCCAGCCGGACGGACAGACAAGGAAACGGAAACCAGTGGGACAGACAGGAAGCATGCAGCCAGGATCGGCCAGGGCGGGAACACAGGCTGAGTGGCGTCCCAGGCCCGGACGCGGTGAACACAGGCCGGCTGTCCTCAGCCGCGGGCCCCCAGGGTAGGCGCCTCCCTGCCTCTGTAGTCAGGGTCTTCGCAGCCCTCCCCTGCCTCCAGCTGACCCCAGCCTGCCCGGGGCTGCCGCTCTTCCACCCGCAGACCCGAACAATACGGCACATTCTAGACCCAAGAAAGGGGACCCAATGGCTCCGGGGCAGAGGCGATGACCTCCAGGGCCGTCCCCCACCTCCCTGGGAAGCAAAGAGCCTGCGAGGGAGCCAGGGTCACTCCCAGAAGCCCCCACAAGGTTTTCCACTCCAGCCACAAAGGCAGGAAAATCGCCCAGGGCAGCACATTCCCAGGCAGCTGGCAGAGGACATGCTCCATCCCGAGCTGCGAGAGGAGCCTCCTGTCCCCCTCCAGCGTCCCCTCTCCTGTCCCCCTCCAGCGTCCCCTCTCCTGTCCCCTCCAGCGTCCCCTCTCCTGTCCCCCTCCAGCGTCCCCTCTCCCGTCGCCCTCCAGCGTCCCCTCTCCTGTCCCCTCCAGCGTCCCCTCTCCGTGTTCCTCCAACACTAGGCTGCGGGTGTTGGGGGCCAGGCAAGAGCCACAGCTCAGCCTTGGGACGTCGCAGGGAGGTGCCTTCCTGTCTCTGGGCTTCAGTTCCTCATCTGCAAAATGGGACTAACAACAGAGCCGCCGCCGCCGAGTCACAGTGCAGATGAACCGAAACTATGAGGCACGGTGGCAGCAGGCAGGATTTCTGTGCAGAGCTGTGCACACGTGACCGCCTGTGGCCGAAGGGGCTGTGCAGGTGGAAGCTAAGGCTCTCAAACGGAGAGAGCATGGCGGGGGGGGGGGGGTGACAAAGAGCCCAAACTTATCACAGGAAGGAGGAGGCGGGAGGGTCTGAGCCAGACAGACAGACGGCATCACGAGACGGTCCACGGAGGAACGGGCCAGGAGGCAAGGACTGCAGAGCGGCCAGTCCCGCCCGCAGGCGCCTGGGAGCCCAGGGAGCCTGGGGAGCCCTGTGCGGGGCTCTGGCCTGCAGGACTGCGAGCCGCCACGGTCACGCTGCTCCGGGTCGCCCGGTCGGCTGTCAGAATTCGCACACGGCCGGCCCACTGGTCCCCAAGCCCGTCACCGACTACTATCAGCACGGAAGCTTACATAAAGGCACGGTCGATAAAGTAAGTGAGGAAAAGGGAGAGGACCACAGACCCGGCACGGGACCCAGAACCAGGCAGACGAATTTCTGAACGTGCCAACAGAGGACACGGGAGACGCCCAGGGGAGAGCCCTGCCTCCAGAAACAGACCCCAGGGACCGCCCCCTGAGGCCCCAGGCTGAACCTGACACGCTGAGCCACACAATCGGGGATCCCAGCCCTGCAGGCAGACCCAGACCCAACCATGCTCACAGGGGCTCACTGGGCTGGCGTGGCTCCTGGGGGCAGCCGCGGGCCTCACTCCTGCAGACCCTCTGGAAGGGCCACTGGGCTGCTACTGTGGCAGAGGGGACAGCTCAGCACTCCCAGGGGGCTGTCACTCTGCGGGCACTGGGGACGCAGCTGACGGGAGCAGAGCAGACTTTGGCTCCGACTCCAGCAGGAGGGTCCCCGCAACCAACCGGGCAGGCAGAAAGAGGCTGTGACGTGAGGGCCTGCTAAGTGCTGGCTGGAGCCCCTTCTTAGTCTGTGTCACCTTTCCTTCCATGTGACAGCAGCCGGGTGGGCGCACCAGGGCTCTGCTCTGTCGCCGGGCCCTCTCTCTGAGCCTGGGAAGCGGCTCGGTACCACAGAGGCGAAGCTTCAAGTGCAAGGCCCCTCAAGCCCCCTGGTGAGCCCTTGGCCCCTGGGGAGCGAGACTGAGGCTGTGAGCCCTGCCTCCATGGGGTCCTCCAAGGAGCCAGGCCTTGGGGTTCCAGGGGCCCAGGGCAGTCACAGCAGGGCAAGGAGCCCTTTGAGATGGGGGCCCAGGTGGCTTCGAAGGCTGTTCTGGGAGCAAGAGACAAAGGCAGGAAGACCCAGCACTCAGTGAGAAAACTGCTCACCCGGGCTATGGCCCGCGGCTCGGGCCTGCTCCAGGAAGACCAGCACCCGAGACAGCCCGCTCTCCGGGCCCTCGACACGGAATTGAAGCAGACGTGCGTGAGGCAGCCACAGTGTGAATGGGGGGGACACGTGCACGGGCCTTGACGGCTGTGTGGGAGTCCCCAGTGCAGGCCGACGGAAGGCTGTCCACAAGGTACGGGGAAGGCGCGCGGGGGGAGCAGGGGGAGCCAGGTCCCGCTCCATCTCAAGCCAACAACCTTGGGTCAGCTCCTCATCAGAGACGGGGACACGTCCCACTCGCAGGTGCCAGCGCACTCGTTATGCCCTCATGGGAAAAGCAGACTAGCAAACACAGGTAAAGCACCACGTGGTGAACGTGGTCAGAGTCCCTGGCGGCCACGCGCCAGGCGCAGAGAACTGTCCAGCTCCTGCGCGCGGGGCCCTGACGGGTGGACGCTACAAGCGCTCTGGGGCAGGGGGTGCCACCGACCTGAAGCTTTGAAAACCGTGTCTGGCGTGGCCCCCAGCAGGTTCAACAAGTGTTCCAGAGGGGGCAAGGCCATGCCCGGGGTGGGGCCCCGGGGAACACCCACGCTTGGGGCAGAAAGGGGAAGGGGAGGCTGCAGAAGGAAGTGAGAACAAGACAAGACAGACACAAAAGGGGAACTCGCGCGGGGCGAGCGGAAGGGGGGGGGTGGCATCACCGATGAACGCTGGAAGGGGAGAAAGTGCAACTGACACCAGGAAAGGCCACTGGGCCTGGGCACTGCGTGGCTCCCGGCCGCGACGGGGAGAGGGAAGGAGGGGAGCTGGGCGGGCGGCTGCCCCTCCAAAACCCACAGGCCGCGCTCCCCAAACCTGCACGCCAACTCTGCGGACCCCCAGGGAGCACACGCTCCGCCGAGTCCTGCTGGGACACCCATGCTTCCCACCACGCCCCTCAGCCTGCACCCCGGGAGACCGGCCACAGACACAAAAGCAAGCACAGAGATTACCGAGCCGGAGGACAAAGGTGCTGTCACAGGCCCACGCACCTCTGCCACAGAACACCCGGCGATGGGCCCCAGGCCTCCCCCGCAGAGGTGCAGGGCGGGCAGCGGACAGAGCACACGGGCCCCGAGTCAGCAGCCTTCCCAGCACCCGGCGGGCGCCCGGCGATCTCTGCCGATCGTGAGCCCGACAGACCGCCGTCCTGGCACCGTCACAGAGGCCACGCTCTCCTGGGTGTCACATCCTGGGGCCCGGCAGGCAGTCTCTCTCCTGCCCTTCCTTCCTGGACACCTGAAATCCCTGCACATGCGCAGCTGGGGGGAGACACTGCCAACTGCACCTGTGCCGTGCCGGGAGCTGCCCGGAGGCTCTACACGGCCAGCACCTCCTCTGCCTCCCAGGTCTCTCCTTTGGTTTCTTCAGGAGCCACCGCTCACCCTCTGTGCCCGTCATCCAAGTAGGGCTGACCCCGCCTCAGAGGGCCATCACCCAGGCCTCTGCTGAAGCCGCTTGTCACCCCCCAACCCCGGGGAGGGCGGTAAGAGAGGACAGTGCTCAGCCAAGGACAGCCTCTCCCAGTGGCTTTAACAACCATGCCAAGCAGTGTGTCCAGTTCTCCTGACACACCTCCCGTGACGGGATCTCACTACCTCCTGTGGCGTCAACCCAAAATCTACGCGACGTCTACCGTTCAGCTCCCTCTGCCACGTGGGGTTAGAGTGGGAGGAGGAACACTGATGACGCCCACCCCTCCCCGTGAGGGTCCCCCACACTGCCTTCCCCAGGGGGTCTGCTCTCCAGCTCACCTCAAGGCTTTCAAGTCGCTGCCCAGCCTGGATTCTGCCCCCCCCACCCCCCGACCGGGATACGGAATCCACTCACGCAGGCTGCAGAACAAGACACAGTAATCAGCTCGTTCAAGTGAACCGCCTAAGGCGAGGGCTCGGGCAGGGCTGGAAGCAAGAGCCTGAACCCTGCCATCCAATTGGTTGGCAGGGGGCACAGCTTCCTCTGATTGGCCAGGCCGGGTCATGTGTCCATCCAATGGGGAGGAGCAAGCTCAGTCCCACTGGAATGGCACTGACTGGGCAGGATTCTATAAACGGAAGGGAGAGAGTCCCCCAAAGCAGAGGATGCAGCAAGGAGAAACCTCAACGCCTAAGTCTTTCTCCGTGAGCCACGCTTTGGGCTGAACACTACAGGCAGCCCAGAGCATCATGGGAATATCACCTGTACCAACGTCCCGGCAACATCATAGGGCACCTACCCCAAGTCAGGCTTCTCGGCCAACACGACCCCCAAGAGTGAACCTTCTCTGGGCACCGCCCACACGTCAAGCCAATGCTGACCTATCCACTGGAGTGCACTGGCAAACGGCACATTCACCGGGCACTACTGCACCCCAGGCAGTGCCCTGCCACGTCTCCCTGGCTACACACCTGAGGGCTGCGTGCAACCTGCACCCCACCAGGCAGAGGGGGAAACTGGGAGCCCGGGCAGGAGGCCACAGTTCAGGGTGAGACACGGCCTCACCGCGGGTGCTCTGAAATCCGCGCCAGCCCAAAACTGGATTCATTCCCAGATGCCCGGATTCCCTCCAAAATAAAACTGCCGGCTGCGGGGCCCTACCCTAGGTGGTATTTCCAGGGAGAACACCCCAGAGGATTTCAGGGGGCATCGGGGGCCACAGTCGGGGGAGGGGCCTCCTGTAGGATCCCTTTCCCTAGTGGAAAATACATGCAGGGAAACATTTCAGGAACACAGATGAACATGAGCACTCCGTCCTGGGTGCTGAGAGCAGAGCTCCGTGGGCACGCGCTCCGTCCTGGGTGCTGAGAACAGAGCTCCGTGGGCACACGCTCCGTCCTGGGTGCTGAGAGCAGAGCTCCGTGGGCACGGGGGCCTCCCCTGCCCTCAGTGCCCAGGAAAGGGCCCCTGTGGCTGCCGCCCATTTACACTGAACGAATGAACAAAGTTCCCAGGGGCAAAACTGCCTCTGAACCCTGGCTGGGCCGCGCTCATCTTGGGCTTTGCTGCAGCCATCCACAGGGAACGGGCATCATCGCTAGGACTCCGGAACGGAGCGGGTTTCTCACAGACCAGGCCACCGTCTCACCACCCACCGTGACCTGCAGGCCCCTACGCTGTGCCCCGTCTGGCTGAGGGCCCTTTCCCTTGGCCTCTGCGGCCTGGGGCCCTGGTCCCTGCTGCCTGCCTGAAGCTCTGCTGGTGACCCAGAGACTGGCCCACCCGGTGCGGCGCGGCACCCACCCCTCCCCGCCCACCCTCCTTGCTGGAACTCTACTTTGGCGGCACTTAAGCCCTACAAACAAAAGGACAATCGCGGCAGTTTAACCTGAGCAGCACCTACTGTGTCCTGGGTACCAGGCTTCCTGGTGCCCACACCATGCAGGAGGCGCACCGGCCCCAGTCATGTGACTAGCAAGGTCTTAAACCCTAGCCACTGTGCTAAACACCTCACCAAGGACTGGCAGCTCGTGCGGGCACACCCGTACATGTGCCACACTAGCCAAACGCCCACCACGTGGCAGCCTGGGGCAGGCACCTTCTGTGTACCGAGCTGGGCGTGCACAGGAAACCTGTGAACGGGCAAAGCCCACGGTCAGCCCAGCTCCCGCTGCACAGCCGCACACCAGGGGCCCGGGCTCTCACCTTGGAAGACAGCTCGGTTAACCCGCCTAGGCACTGGCGGGAGCCCCGTCCCAGATCAGAAGCCTACGCCACAAAGGCACGGGTGCAGCTGCCCAGGGCCACACAGCGAGTGCGAGGCGGAGCTGGGATGTGAGCCCGGAACTTTCTGACGGCACTGTACCCCAGCAGTTGAAGGGATCACACGGGGCTGAGTGAGTGGCGGAGTCTGGGACGAGACGGGAAGGAGGAGTTCCCTGTCGGGGGCGTGTCACCCAGTGCCGGGCTGCAGGTGCACAGAAGTCCTGCACAGCTACTGGGCAGGAGACGTGGTGGGGGCCAGCTGACCCGGAAGCCGATCCCACAGCCTGCACTCAGTTCAGTGGGCAGCGGGCAGCCATAGAAGGTTAACGAGCAGAGCGACTTGGGTAAAAGCTTGCTTTGGGGAGAGTTATTCAGGCAATGAGCAGCAGGCACACAGGACAAGGAAGACAGAGGCCCCGAGACCAGGATGGCTGAGGGGCAGAGGGCGCACCTGCTCCTGGTTTGCCGCCTCGGGAAGCAGCACCCACCCTCCCCTCAGGAAGCCCCCAGCCCTCACTCAGCGTCGTGGTCTGGGTGGCACTGCCCCCTCCCCCACTCCAGCAGGCGGCAAGTGACCCAGGCCTGTCCCCCAGAGGTTGGGAGTTGGGCACAGGACCCCTGGCAGAGGCTCCACCTGGATAGCCCTGCCCACAGACCGAGGCTGGCGGCCCCACCCAAGCCAGCGTCCCCCGCCTTCCCTGGGGCTGGCAGGTGGAGGAGCAGCACCCTAGCTGGGGCCCAGGCAGCCTTCGCGGCCGCTGTCTGCCAACACTGCATCTCCATCAGGAGCTGCACGGGGGTGTCTGGCTTCAACAAGTGTGCGCTGGGCTTCCCCCACCGCGCCACAAGCACCTCGGGCGGCAGCCGGAGCCAGGCTGGTGCCGGGGAAGGCACCGGGCGGGGCCACAGAAAGAACCTGGAGGTAGAGAGGCCGGGCCGAGGGCTGGGTGGGCGGGCAGCACCTAGAACAGCTGGGGGTAGGGGGAGGAGAGACAGCAGGCCTTGGGGGGGGGAGGGAGAGAAAGCCCCTGAGGAAGCCCCCCCCCCCCCCCCGCACACACACACTGAATGGAGGAAGAAGCCACAGTCCCTGGAACCTTGCAAAGTACAAGGAACCAGAGGCCCGAGGGTGGGGGCATCTCTCCTCTGAAACCCCCCAGGACACCTGGCAGGACTCAGGGTCACCAAGGAGCCCGCCCTGCAGTGGAGCGAGCAAGCATACAGTGCCACAGAGGTGAGCACCCCGACCACTGCCTTGGCGACAGCCCGAGGCCCCAGCTCAGCGCCACCTCTCCCCAGCCACCACCTCTCCCCAGCCACCACCTCTCCCCAGCCAAGCCACTTAACCCCTCGGAGCCTTCCTGTAGAGCAGACGGGTCTCTGGACCGGTGGCACAGAGCTCTTCGGAGACATACCCGAGGTAAGGTGTGCAGGCAGCAAGCGACAGGCACAGGGACCAGGTAAGGACACGACAGTGGGAAGGGACAAGGTTCTCAGAGAGGAACAAAACGGACCCACGAGCAGAACTCGCCTACGTGCGGTCCGACAGATGGCCGCGGAGCACAGGCACACTCCGGCTGCAGCAGCCCGGCTCGGGGGCCAACAAGCAGCAGGGAGAGCGTTTTAGCTCCCCCGCCAGACGCCCCACTCCCACCGCCGTGTGGGGAGCAGGGGTCCTGAACACAGCCACGGAGCCACGGGGGACCACGTGTGCCCCGGGCTCGGGCACCGGCTGGGACCACAGAGACAGGACAACAGGACAGTCTTTCCCCATCACCTGAGGGGGGGGCGGGGGGGGAGCCCAGGAGGGAGTGGCAGCCGGGAGAGAAAGCCCCTGAGGAAGTCCCGCCCCCCCGCCCCGCACACACTGAATGGAGGAAGAAGCCACAGTCCCTGAAACCTTGCAAGGTGCGAGGAACCAGAGCCCACGTCCCTTCCCCCGCTTCAGGGAGAGCAGTGCGGGTGAGCAGCGTTTCCTGCCCTCGAAGTCGCGCTCGCTGCCCAGCGGGCTGGGAGCCAGGGCTCCAGAGGCAGAGCCTGAGGTTCGGATCCTGACACCGCGTGGCCCTGCACACCTTCCGGAGTGCACTCCTGCCACCGTGACCGAGAGTGCGCAGGCGGCTGTCGGGGGGGAAATTCACACACACACACACACACACACACGTGCACTCTGCGTGTGAGCAGGAGCGTGCTCGGGGTGGGGGCCTCCTCAGGGACTTCCTCTCCCCCCCCCCCGAAACCTCTCCTTCCCCTCCCCCCAAGCTGTCCTCTTCCTCCTTCCTCCCTCCCTCCCTTTCTCTTTCTCTCTCTCTCCCTCTGTCTCTCTCTCTCTCTCTCACACACACACTCACACACGTCTTACACCCAGCCCACAGCAGATACTTGGTAAATATGCTTGGAATCGACCTAAATAGGAAATATCATTCAGCTAAGGACAGAGGCGCCCACGCCACGGCTGGCACAATTCTGGGCTTAGTCACTTCACAAAAGGCTGGGAGGCCGCACCAGCACCGCCCTGGCCACTACACACGCACGCCGCACGCCGAGGACACCCAGGCCTCCCCCGGGGAGGGGGGGGGGGATAGGCGAAGCCACACACCCCAGGGAAGTGGCCCTGGGGACCCAGGTGGCCCGGCCCCCTTTGTCTGGAGTCAGGTTCCCAACCTGAGGCTGGGGGCAGGGCCAGGGCCTCCTTCGGTCTCTTATGGTCCTCTGGCCTCCCTCTGTGCCTTGGGATTTCCGGCTGCACCCGGTCCCGCCCGCCCTCCGTGGTCCAGGGCGACCAGAAGCACAGACAGCGTCGTGCGCGTTACCTGCACCGGGAACCTTTCCACCTAAGCGTATACCTGCGGGCCCCTCCCGGAATAAAACCAGAGACATCCCCAGCTCCCGGAGCATCCCGCGTGCCCTCCCGCCCAGGGCCACGCACCCCCGCGGTTCCCACTTCTCACTGACAGAGCCGGATTTCCGACAGACTCGCGGCGAGCGCTCCTTTGTATCTGGCTCTGTGGTCTCCAAATTTAAAAAAAAAAGGCCCCCTCCTCGCTAACCGGGTTACTTCTCCCAGGGGCTGGGGGCGGGCGCGCAGGAGGGGGCGCGGAGGGCTCCAGCCTCCGGGGAGCAGCCGCGGGCCGCACGGGCAGAGCCCTCGGCGGGGCCCGCCACACCTGCGCGCGAGGCCGGGCGCGCCTACCTGTGCACTGCTGGACGAAGCGCTCGTACTCGGCCCCCTGCTCGCCGGGGACGATGGTGCAGCCGTCGTACCTGAACGTCACCCTGCGGCGGGAAGCAAGAGACACGCGCGTGAGCCGGCCGAGCGCCGCGCGGCCCCGGGGGCGCGGCGCGCGGACCGGGAGGGCACCTCACCAGATGACCGCCGAGCCGTCGTCGCGCACCAGGTTGTACGCGGCGCGGCAAGCCTCCTTGTCGATCTTGGTGGCCATGGCTGCGGCGCCGCGGCGCGGGTCCTGCCGGAGCCACCGAGCGCGCCCCGCGCGGCCTCAGGAGTCCGAGCGCGGCGGGCACGCGCCGAGGCGGGCAGGCGGGCGGCGACGCGGGGATGCGGCTCCGAGCGCGGCGACGGCTCCGACTGCGGACCGGGAGCGCGCGGGGACCTGGGCCGCGGCCGCCCCGCCCCCTCCGGCCATTGGCCGTGCTGGCGGCGGACGCCCCGCCTCCTGGCTGTCATTGGCAGCCCAGCCTCGGGGGCGGGGCGTGCTCACTCCCCGACGGCCAATCCCAGCACGCTCGGGTTGCGCAACACTGCGCCGGTGGGGGCGGAGGCGGGGCTCTTTCCTGGTCCCTCTCGCGCTCCCTCCCCGCGCGCCGCCCCGCAGCTTCCTCCGCACCGCGTGGCTCCTGCCCGTCGTCCCCAAGGCCTCCACGTCTCATTTCCTTCAACTGCTTTCT
>CM027395.1:50415231-50538884 GCA_015711505.1 Sylvilagus bachmani
TCCCCCTGATCCTCACCCTACCCCCTCCCCTGCCACCGCTCCCTCCTCAGCCTCCCTTCCCCCTTTCCTCTCCCCACCCACCCCAGGCTGCAGGCCCCTCCCAATGGCTGACCTCCTACATGACCGCTGGCCACCGCCCCCAGTCCAGCCCTGGGCTTTGGGACTCTGGGTGGGGAAGGCTTGGAAAGCAAGGGGGATGGTGGGACCGCTGTGTTAGTGCTTAGCTGCCCCCCCCCCCCAGCTGCTCCGGGCTGCTAGGGGTGCAAGAGCTGACTCATGCTGTCCCTCCCCCAGGTCGCTGAGTCAGACCAGGTGCGAAGGCCAGCCCCTGGAGAGCTGCCTCTCTCTCACTGCAGGCCGCGGGCCAGGGTCGCCCTGAGGTCGCCCCTCTCATGCCCGTGATGTCGGCGTAGGTTCCGGTGTAACTGACATGTTGTTGGTGATTAACGAGTTAAATCCTAAATCCACACCGACAGTCAGCGACAGTTTCCAATTATTGTTAGAATTCTCAGTCAGCAGAAACAAAACCAGAAACAAGTGAATGAAGACCCGGTGGCTGGCTGGATGGGCGGGCGGGGGCTCGGCCAGTGGAACAGATGTGCCCTAAAGAAGACAAAGCGATTCCTGTTCTGTGCAGCCGGAGTGGTTCCTTCCTCGCTCCTCAATAAAGGGGACGGACAATGTTGGGAGGGGACAAAGGACAGGCCCCTCCTCCCGGACGATCCAGTGCGTTCAAAGATGGAAACAGGAATTGGCCGGAGCAGAACGCGGGTCGCTTCCTCCGGAAGCCTGGAGTGGGAAAGGTCTCTCTGACCAGCACTGGAAACCAGGAACCACCGCGCGGATTGATCCGTCCAACATGCAAAGGCTGCCTCTAGGGAGCAGGTTCCGCCCGTGCACCTGCGAGACAAAGCGGGGAAAAGCCCAAGAGCACAGATCTCCATCCTGCTGACCTGCAGGGATCGACCTACAAAAAACAAAACTGGACCAAAGAGGTGACTGAGCACATCCTACAACCCTTAAACACAGAGGAAGACCCTCGGCCTCAGCCCCTAGGAAGGGGAATGGAGTTAGAGCCAGACCGAGACACCTTGGGAAAAACTCCGGCAGCTTGGCAACAAATCTGCTTCGCTGCTGACGCTGTGAAGACCCAGGCCCTCCTGTGTCTTGCTGGCAGGAGAGGGAGTCGACACAACCCTGGATGGAGGCCACGTGGCCGTGTCGAGCAGAGTCCCAGAGCTGCGTGCGCAGCTGCGCACCTGCCACACAGCCCTGGCTGCACACCGCAGTCACAGCCTCTGATCCCCCGCTCAGAGACGCTGGCGGGGTGGCCTGCCGCGTGCCTGGGATGTGCCTGGGGCTGCGGGAGCCTTGCCCTGCGCGAGAGCTTTGTTTCTAAGAGAGCAGGCCAGGAATGAGCCTCTCGCCTGTCTACTGGGGACTGGCGTGCCAGGGAGGAGGAGGCTGTGAAAGGAAAAAGAAGGAGACCTTGTCTGTGTAAGAGCACGGCCTGGGGTTCATGGAAAAACGGAACTAAACGAAGAGTTTGTTTGGAAGCAAAAAAAAAAACTTTTTTTTTTTTTGACAGGCAGAGTGGACAGTGAGAGAGACAGAGAGAAAGGTCTTCCTTTGCCGTTGGTTCACCCTCCAATGGCCGCTGTGGACGGCGCACCGCGCTGATCCGATGGCAGGAGCCAGGTGCTTCTCCTGGTCTCCCATGGGGTGCAGGGCCCAAGCACCTGGGCCATCCTCCACTGCACTCCCGGGCCACAGCAGAGGGCTGGCCTGGAAGAGGGGCAACCGGGACAGAATCCCGTGCCCCGACCGGGACTAGAACCCAGTGTGCCGGCACCGCAAGGCGGAGGATTAGCCTGTTGAGCCACGGCGCCAGCGCAAAAAAAACCTTTTAAACCCATGGGTAGCTTTGCCATGATACGCATTTTCCAGGAGTGTTTTGAAGACCCCTTGTGTTCGTGGATTTCAGCTTTTTTTACACCAAAGAAACATATCTTTTAAATTCTGCTTCTGGTGAATGTCTGTGAGGCGCCCTTGGGTTCTGACTGGGGCAGTGGACGAGATCCATGGTACACGGTGCTGGGTACAGAGCAAGGTACACGGAACCACGCTGCCCTCGGGGCGGAAGGGATGAGTGTGACTGTGGAGCCTGGCCTGTGTGCGCACGGGAGCCCAGGGGAGGGCAGAGGAAAAGCCTGCCTGGGAGCAGGCCAAGCAGAGAGCTGGGGGCAAGGGGGCTGCAGGGGAGGGGTCGCCGCCGACTTGCGTTGGAGTTACTTTGCTTTTGAACCTTGTGAACGCCAGATCCGTCCAGCTTGTTAAGTTACCAGAAACCCAAGTGGCCCTCCTTCCACGTGTGACCCTGGGCATGATCGCTGTCTCAGGGTGCGGCGTGCCAGGATGAACTCTGAGTGTGCGGCGGCTGGGACACCCTACCGCCCATCCTTCAATTGTTCTCTTTCTCTGCATTGTTGCGGGCGCCCCCTACTGGGATGAAAATGTAATAGGGGTGGGTTTTTTTGTTTTTCAAGATTTAGTCGTTTATTCGAAAGGCAGTTACAGAGACACAGAAGTCTTCCATTTGCGAGTTCGCTGCCCAGATGGCCTCAGACAAGAAGTCGGGAGCTTCTTCTGGGTCTCCCACGTGGATAGCAGGCGCCCAAAGCACTTGGGCATCCTCCACTGCCCTCCCAGGTGCATTAGCAGGGAGCTTAAGTGGAAGTGGAACAACCGGGACTGAAACCTGCACAAAACAGTTGGCTTTGAAATTGTGGGGCCGGTGCAGCGGGTTAAAGCCCTAGCCTGTAGTGCCGGCATCCCATATGAGCACTGGTTCAAGTCCCAGCTGAATCGGACACTCAAAATATGTTCAATTCAAGTCCCGGCTGCTCCACTTCTGATCCAGCTCTCTGCTATGGCCTGGGAAAGCAGTAGAAGATGGCCCAAGTCCTTGAGCCCCTGCACCCGCATGGGAGACCCAGAAGAAGCTCCTGGCTCCTGGCTTCAGATTGGCACAGGTCTGTTGCGGTCATCTGGGGAATGAACCAGCGGATGCAAGACCTCTCTCTCTCTCTGCCTTTCCTTCTCTCTCTGTGTAACTTTGACTTTAAAGTAAATAAGTGAATCTTAAAAAAAAAAAAAAAAAAGATAGTGTGGGGCCGGTGCTGTAGCGCAGCGGGTTAAAGCCCTGGCCTGTAGCGCCGGCATCCCATATGAGCACTGGTTCGAGTCCCAGCTGAATCAGACACTCAAAATATGTTTTGGGGCTAAAAATGAAAAGAAACAAGGCAGGCCCTCAGGGCGTGGCCTGAGCACGCGGGTGGAAGACAGATTGAGAGTGTGCAGCAGACGTGTCTGGTTTGGGGTCCGCGGCTCTGGAGCACTGGTGTGACGTCTAGGGACCTGCAGGTGAGGGGTGCGGGGCAGACGCTGGGTGGGGACGTGGGCAAAGAGGTGACTGAGCACGTCCTACAACTGGTCCCTCTCCCATGATGTGGCCAAGGAAGGGCACTACCTGGACAGAGTTCGGACACAGGGAACCCAGGAGCCCAGCACGGAGGGACAGAAATGCTGCACAGGGAGCTGAGGCGGACTTCCAGAGAGGGAGGGAGGAGAGGAGAGGAGAGGGTGACGCTGTGGTCAGGACGTGGGGAGCCCCCTGAACTCAGGCTGAAATCTCAGTGCCGGCGGAGGCTCTAAGGCATGGCTGTGTGCTAGGAGGGACTCAGGCCTTTCTCTCGGGATGGGCTGAGTCCAGGGGACTGGATTAGTGATCACAGAGCGAGCAGGCTGGCTCTTCCTGGGCACCTTCTGCTTTTTTTTTTTTTTTAATATATTTATTTATTTGAAAGGCAGAGAGATAGAGAGGTCTTCCATCTGCTGGTTCACTCCCCAAATGGCCGCAATGGCCAGAGCCGCACCGATCCAAAGCCAGGAGCCAGGAGCTTCTTCTGGGTCTTCCACGTGGGTGCAGGGGCCCAAGGACTTGGGCCATCTTCTACTGTTTTCCCAGGCCACAGGAGAGAGCTGGATCGGCAGTGGAGCAGCCGGGACTGGAACTAGCACCCACATGGGATGTCGGTGCCGCGGGTAGTGGTTTTACCCGCTACGCCACAGGCCGGCCCCACAGCCTCTGCTTTCCCGCCTGCGACACGAGGTGCTCACCAGAAGCTGGGAAGGGGCCCTGCCACACTCTTGATTGCCCCAGCCTCAGAGCCACGAGCCGAGATGAACTTGTCACCCGTCTCGGGCTCTGTCACAGCAACAGAAGAAGAACTCAGACAGGAGGCGTTTCAGGCAATGGGGGCTCTCGACATTGGAAAAGAGAGGACCCCGGCTGGGGACGTCAGGCAGAGCGGAAGGGGCGGGCCAGCAAGTGGATGGGGCAGCTGGACAGGCCCAAGGGTTCTTAAACCTGCGGTTGACCAGGAAACGGACGAGGCCTCGGAGGTCTCGGTGTGGCCGGTGGTAACTACATTGTATCTCACACTGTCAGGTAGCAACTGTGTCCTGTGGGAGTGAGCCTAGTGGGTCTTCCTCCAGGGCGCCTGGCACCACGCCCAGGGTTCCGCGTTCCACAAGCTCTCAGCCCCATCAGCCAGAGGCTCCGCCCCCAGTGTTGAGTCAATGGTTGACCTCTGGGGTCTTAGCGCCTACAGCAAAGAAGCGCAAGAAATGGACAAAGCAGCTGAGTTGGCGCTGCCCGTGAGGAGCGTCAGGAGGTGAGGAGGTCAGCTTCACTCCCTGCGGAGACGCGCACGGTCAGTGGCCAGCCTTTCATGTTCTCAGGGCTACAAGTGAAAACCCCGAAATTCCCACCTCCACTGTAGTCAGAGACCCGGAAGCAGTTGCAATCCTGCAGCTGCCTCGCGGCTGTCACTGCACAGCGGCGCCCTGGGCGGAGCGGGTATTTATAGAACACAGTATTGACGGGCCGGCCGTGCCAGATCTCAGCGATTGTCGGATCGCGGCAAAGAGGTATCAGGAAGCTTTGCAAGGTGGTCTTTCCCGGGGGTCTAACTGCCAGGGAGAAGGGCAGAGGGCCCAGGCGCTGCCGGGGCAGTGTGGCCTAGTGGTTAAGGCTCGGCAGCACTCACTCGGACCCTGTCAGTTTCCTCTTCCACGCAATGGAGCCCCTCCCACAGAGGGACTGCTGAAGGCGCTGCGTGGAGCACCCGTGTACAGGAACACGACGCCCCCGATAGGTGTGGGGGCACTAGGAACAGCGGGGGGCTGAACTCCACACTGGAAAGCAGAAATAATCTCACACATGCACACACATGCTGGCGCAGGTACACACACAGACACAGACACATGTGCGCACACATCGATACACATACACACAGTGCACAGACACAGACACACGTTGCACACATGGACACAGAGAAAGACACACACAGAGACACGTACAGATACACAGGTATGCACCGAGACATATACATGTATGCACAAAAGAACACACATGTAGAGACACATGCACACACGTGGGAATGCACACGCATGTACAAAGACACACATATACAGATGCACAGACACACACGGAGACGTGCACAGAGACATACAGACACGTGAGCGCACACATGCTGGTACACGCAAGGGACTATCTCAAAAGTTCAGGGCAAATGCAGTGCACAATGAACGAGTGGATGGAAGACCTCTCTCTCTCTCTCTCTCTCTCTCTCTCTCTCTCTGCCTCTCCTACTCTGTCTGTATAACTCTGACTTCCATGGATGTTTTGAAGACCTCGTCTACTCCAGCGTGTGTCTATGTTCATTTCAGGTTTTCAAGTCTCAAGTACGGAAAAACTGCTGCAGGGTATTAACCACACCAAGGATGGCAGCGCCCAAGACACTGGGCAGGTTGGGAGGGGCCCCAAGCCTGGCCACAGCCCAGAAATTAGCAACCAGCCCTGGGCTGCGGGCAGAGGGAGGAGAGGGCACCAGAGCCCAGGGCTGGGATCCCCCAGGGAAACTGGGGTGCAGAGGAAGTGTGGCCACTGGGGTTGCTCCAGAGAGGGGTGAAAACCCCTCCAGTCACTGGCCAGACCAACCCAAGCCAGTGACCAGGGAGCCTGGGAAACGCAGCCTGCAGGGGTGGGGGGCTCCCCTACCGCCCCCACAGCTCCCCCAGCCTGCCAGAGACTCAGAGCAGAGCAGGCAGGGCAAAAGCCTGGGGCGGACCAGACAGCTACTCAGCAGGACTCGCCCCCAGCACCGGGGAGGCTGTGTGTGTTCTGTGATGCACACAGCATCCCGACAAGCCTCCAGGGGCCCTGGCGACACACAGCAGACCTGGGGCAGGAGGAGCAGCCCCGATGTTGTCCCTGCCTTCAGGAGAGAGACTCGGACGTGGGGCGGCTCTCCCAGGAGCCTCTGCTGAGCAGAAATGGTGCTGGGCTCAGTATACAGAGGCTCTTCCCAAGGCAGGTGGGAGGGGCCCCTGGGAGGTGGCGAGGTCCCCGTCACAGTCGCGGCAAAGGGCTCCTGAGCGTCCCTCCCCACCGGGCCACTGTCACGTTCTCAGCTGCTGCCCCCGCGCTGTCAGAGGCGTCCGTGACAGGGGATGGGGTCCTCAGCTGAACCTCTGCACCTGTCACTCAGGTGCAGGTCCCCGGCAGGCTGCTACTTCCTCGCAGGCAGAAGCTTGTTCTACGTCTGTTGACTAAGCAAACATCATCAGCGGCAGTGAAAGGGGTTGGTTCTGGATGTTGAGCCCATGGGGAGAAAGGGGAGGGCTATGCTGGGGAGGTGTGCAGAGAAGAAATTGACGCAGGCCAAAGGCAAACCGAAAGTCACGAGCACCTGCCGTGTTTGCTATGGTGCGCCTCCCCCTGCTTCCAGCAGCCGGACAGCGGCCGGCGGCGCTGGGAGAAACACCGGTCTCGTTAACAGCCAGAAACTACTCCACTCGATGCAATCAATGCAAAAAACTTTATTTTTTAAAGATTTATTTATTTATTTGAAAGGCAGATTTACACAGAGAGAAAAGAAGAGACAGCTGGGGGGGAGGGGGTCTTCCATCCGTTGGTTCACTCCCCAGATGGCCGCAACAGCCAGAGCTGAGCTGATCTGAAGCCAGGAGCCAGGAGCCAAGAGCATCCTCAGGGGCCTCCCACACGGCTTCAGGGGCCCAAGGACCTGGGCCACCTTCTACTGCTTTCCCAGGCCATAGCAGAGAGCTGGATTGGAAGTGAAACAGCTGGGACTCGAACCGGCGCCCACATGGGATGCCGATGCCACAAGCAGCAATTTTACCCGCTACACCACAGCACCGGCCCCACAACAAACTTTAAATCTGCAGTTCCACATTGGACAGGTAATCGATAGAGAAAAACAAAGGGGAAATAACACAGAAAAAGAGAAATGGCAAGAACAGGAAAGAACAGGACACAGCCATGGCCAGCGACGTCGGAAGCTCGCCCGTGCTGCCGGGGCCCCTGGTCCACCAGCCTTGAGCACCAGGCGGCAGCCCACAGGGAGTCACCTGGAACTCCTCTGAGAGCTCGGCTCGCCCCGACCCCCGGGGGGCAGCTTCCTTCTTTGATTCCTGAACTGGACCTCGTACAAGGGAACCGCTGAAAGGTTTGGAAAATGGAATGAGAAGACACACTGGGGGCGGGCTTTCGGCCTAGCAGTGGACACCTGCCCACCACATCAGCTTGTGGCTAGCGCACACCCTGGGGGGCAGCGGTGACGGCGCCAGTGACTGGGTCCCTGCCACCCGCACGGGAGACCGGAGTGGAGCTCCTCTCTTCCAGCTCTGACACCAGCCATCGCAGGCACCTGGGGAGGAGACCGGTGGTGGGAGTGCTCGCTCGTTCTCGCTCTCTCTCTCCCTCTCCCTCTCTCCTATATCTCTCTCTCCTATCTGTGTTTCTCTGCCTCTCAAATAAATAAATTATTCTAAAAGATGAGTTTATTTCAGTGTAAAAAATTTAGAAATCCATGTTCCTTGAACTTTAAAAACTATATGTATTCTATTTATTTGAGAAGCTCCATGACAGAGACAGAGGGAGAGAGAGAGAGAGAGAGAGAGAGAGAGAGAGAGAGAGAGAGAGAGAGAGAGAGAGAGATCATCCATCCACTGGGTCACTCCCCAAATGTCAGCAACAGGCAGGGCTGGGCCGAGCCAAAGCCAGAAGCCAGGAGCTCGGTCCAGGTCTCCCACGTGGGTGCAGGGCCCAGGCACTTGAGCGCCCTCTGCTGCTTTCCCAGGTGCACCGGCAGAGCTGGATCGGAAGTGGAGCCGCTGGGATTGAATGAGTTGTGATGCCAATGTCACAAACAGCTCAACCCACTGCGCCACCGCGCCAGCCCTGCCGTGGACCTCTGAAGAGCCCACACGTGTCCTGTCTGTGCACGCCAAGCCTCCAGGCCTTCTGCTCTGCCCCTGCGGGTCTTCCCGGCCCCACCGGGAGTGAGGGCAGGTGTCCCCAGCGCTCCTGCCTTCCAGTGTTCCGAAGCCTGGGTGGACACAGCGCCTCCTTTCCTTACACTCGTGCTCCCCTACGTCGTTACGGCCTGAACAGCAGTGAGGACGGTAACGGCCGTGGCCGCCCTGGAGCCTGCGCGGCCGCCTCAGGCACACAGGCAGCGCGAACCGGGCCACCGGGGCACACGTCCCCAGGACCAGGGCTCTGCACCCTGCGGGCACCTGTTAGTGTGCGTCACCCACAAAGAGGACCAGCCTGCTAACACGGCGAGTCACTTACGTGGAAGTTATTTTTATTTTAGAAAAAGATTTTATTTTATTATTTGAAAGGCAGAGTCACAGAGAGAGAGAAATGGCGAGAGAGAGAGATCTTCCATCTGGGGCCGGCGCTCTGGCCTGAAGCGCCAGCATCCCATACGGGCGCCAGTTTGAGACCCAGCTGCTCCACCTCCCATCCAGCTCTCTCCTGTGGCCTGGGAAAGCAGTAGAAGATGCCCAAGTCCTTGGGCCCCTGCACCCGCGTGGGAGACCCGGAAGAAGCTCCTGGCTCCTGGCTTCGGATCAGCACAGCTCTGGCTGTTGCAGCCAACTGGGGAGTGAACCATTGGATGGAAAATCTCTCTCTCTGCGCCTCTCCTCTCTCTGTGTAACTCTGACTTTCAAATAAAAATAAATAAATCTTAAAATAAAAAAATCTTCCATCTGCTGGCTCACTCCCCAGATGGCCGCAATGGCACAGGCTGGGCCAGACAAAGCCAGGCCCTTCCTGCAGGTCTCCCACGTGGGAGGGACCTAAGCACGTGGGCCGTCTTCCACTGCTTTCCCAGGCCGTTAGCAGGGAGCTGGATGGGAAGTGGAGCAGCCGGGACTCCAGCTGGTGCCCATATGGGATGTCCGCCCAGCCAGCAACTTTACCTACCACACCACAGCGGCGGCCCCAAGAGGGCATCTTAGAAACCTAAGTGCTAAGGTGAAGGTGTGGTTACATATTAGGTGTTTTTCCTACACTAGCTCATCTCACCCAGTCTTCCAGGCTTTCATCCGACAGACATCCCCCTGGTGACCCCCAACACTGGACACAGTGTTGACACTGGACACACTGTGAGCCCCCAACACTGGACACAGCACATACTGCAGGCTCTCCGTCAGGGCCAGTGTTATTGTGCCCATTTCATTGCTGGGGAGACTGAGGCTCTGCCATTTGACCATGGTTCCACACACAGTAAGTGAAAGTGCCTGGCCTGTGTGGACAGCTATGGTCTCTTCCCCTGTGGTGGACGGGGTCGGGTTCTGCAAGTGGACAGATTGGGGTGGCCACAGCCAACTCGCGAAGCCAGCTGGAAAGGACAGATGAGGGGACTGGAAGTCAGAGTGGCCCGGTGCCCGGAGGCAGGGGGCCAGCAGGCAGGTGGGTTCCAGAGAGAATTCCAGTGTGAATGAGAAGAACCAACGAGGCAGCGGAGGCAACCGGGGGCGGGCAGAGGCAGAGAGGACGGAGCTGTGCTGGGGACTGGACGTGGATGCCCTCCTGGGCTGAACGGCAGGCCGGCTCCCTGACCTCTGTCTGACCTTGCCCCACCCCCACCCCGAGTCTTTGGCAGAGAACCCTGTGAAGCCTGTTTAGGGAGAACCTCCCCACCCGATACCCGATCAGTGCCTCCCCCGCCCACTCCGATGTCCAAGTCCTTGGGCCACCTTTAGCCAGAGTCCTGGTCTGTGCACTTGGCAAGCACCCTTGACCTTGACCTCGATGTCTTATCTTAGGAATTTCACGCCCACCCAGCCCTGGCTCTGCTGGCCAGTTGGCAACCCCCGGCTGCCTTTGCTGTCCTGGGAGCGGAGCTCAGGCTCATTCCACTACTGCGACAATCTTGCAGAAAGTATCAGAACCACTCCCGAGTCCCGGGGAAGGTCTGCTGGGAGCCGGGAACAGGCAGGACGCTGCACAGGAGGCCTGGGCGTGGAGCGGGGAGGGGCAGGAAACGCGCTGGCCCCTTTCCCCCCACTCTGAGCCCCTGCAATGCCTCCTGCTGGCCAAACCCAACAGGACGTCACCGGGGAAGGAGGCGGGCGGTGCTGTCCATCCAGGCGAGTGCTCTAGGATGCGGGCAGAGGACAGAGAGGAGCCGGAGGACGGTGGATGAGCCACCAGCCCACCCTACTTTCCGTGGTGTGAGGATGAGAACCCTGTTTCTTTAGATGTTAGTATTTCTCTGAGACTGACCCATGAGGGTGCGACGGCACAGGGAGAGGACCCACCCGCCAGGCAGCACTGGTGCCAGCCCGCCAAGCCGTAAGGGGGCGGCCAGGGTCACGGGGCCAGGGCTCTCCACGGCCCCTTCACAGCCTCTCTCCCCGCCTCTCACTCCTGCCCCCTTCTCACCCTCCGATCCCCTCTCCCCTTGCAGCGTAGGCGGCTGTTCCGCCCAGGCCTTGATGCAGAAGCCCGAGACCAGTGTGTGGCTTTCGTGCTTCCCTGGGAAGGCCCGCGGAGCTGGCCGCGCAGTCCCGGGAACGCAGGATGGCGTGACATTCCCAGGCCGGCTCCCCTCGTCTGCTCCACGCCCCCGTGCCACATTCCTGTTTCCTGGGATCGCACGCGTTACGTAACTTGGAAAAGAAAGGCATGAAGCTCGCCAGTTGCACGCAGGCTTCCGGAAGCTACTACACAAGAATGGCCTGTCCTGGAGCACGCAGACCCGGAAGCCAAGGCCCTTGGCCAACTGGTCCATCTTCATCCCTGAGGCACGGCCGCTCCCGAGTTGAGCGACTGAACCATCGCTAGAACTGCAGTAGTCAGGACTCGGTGCCACCAGCTTAGGGCAAGCTCAGGGTGGGCAGAGATGGGGAACCCGCTGTGCGTGTCACCACCCCGCAGAAAGGAGAGGCACAGAGGAACCCGGGGATGCCACGGTTGTCCATTTGTCTCTCCCTGTGACTGCAGGGGTCACGTCCACTTCTGGCGCCCATGAGCTACTTGCAGGCACAGCACTAAGAGCTGACATCATTCCCAGCAACTGTATAAAATCTCAGGGAAGGAACCCGACTGGCTCTGTCCACCCCTGGGGCAGTCACTGTCTTTGAGGAAGAAGCTCCCGGGCTTGGTGAGCGCTGGGCTGTGCCTGTATTCTGCGCAGAGCTCTGTGGAGTTGTGAGATGGGCGGCTTCAGCAGGGATGGTGGTGTCAGCAGAGTCCCGGGGCGGTGCTGCTCCTGCTCGATCCGAATCCCTGGGGACTCACCCACCCCTGTGCTCCGGGATCTGCGCCTCTGGGCCTGAGGGCTTTTGTCGAAATTCGCAGACTGTGGCTGGAATGCAGGCTAATAAAGAGGCAACACTGTATGGGATCCCTGTGTCTGCCCCCACTCCCCTCCTGGGTGGTACGGCACCGAGGAGTGGGTCCCACCCCGGCCAGGAACTGTCTCCGGCACGAGGCCCCAGGCACCCTGACTTGGGCCTTGGCCGCTTCTGCTCCCTGACTCCCCTCCCCGGTTTCTGCGCTTTCCAAATGAACCATTGAGCCTGAATCCTAACCCCAGCACCTGCTTTGGGGAAAACCTGGACCAAGAGAAGACGTCTTGGCAGGAATAAGAGAGAGGACAATGGCAGCCGTGGGGGGCCACAGCCCTGCTCCTACATACACTCGCGCCCGCGGCTCCGTGGGTCAGGTTTCTGAGACGCAGGCGCATGGGGTCAGTGCTGTGGCGCAGGGGGCTTAAGCCTCGGCTTATGATACCAGTAACCCATATGGGAGCACCAGCGGCGCTGCTCTGCTAATGCACCTGGGAACACGGGGGGGGGGGGGCAAGTGTCTGGGTCCCCGCCACCCACATGGCAGATCTGAAGAGAGTTCCTGGCTCCTGGCCTGGTGCAGCCTGGCTGTGGCAGCCGTTTGGAGGCAGGGCTCTCTGGGCTGGGGGAGAGGAGGACCTGGCTGCAGGTGGGAGGCTGCGGTCAGGAAGGGTACCCCCTCTGCAAAGCAGACTCCCCGGAACCCTGTGTTCCTCCCTCCCGTGGTTCCCACAGCTGAGGGCCAGCTCTGCCTGCCCTTGGCTCACTATGTTGCAATTGTGTGAGCACGTGTCTGGCTCTCCCGCTTTAAAAGCAAGGGTCGGGACTCACAGAGCCCTCTGTGGCCAGGACTGTCTGCCCAGCCTAGAAGCAACCCTTCTCTCTGCAAGAAGAGGAACAGGGCTAAGGGCTGCAGAACTCCTGGTTGGAATACAACCAGACTCCACGACTGAGGCAGCCAAGCAGGAAGCCCGCTTCCGGCTCTGCTCAGAGCAGGAGCAGCCGCCCAGCTCACAGGTACTGACTTTGCACTTGGCTGTGTCCCCTAGGGGAAGGCAGGAGCCTGAACTTGAACCTGCAGGGCTCCAGCCTGTGGGGTTGTGCAGGGCAGGCAGTTTGTCGGGAAATGCAAGAGATGTTGGTTGCAGAGCGTGACTGTGAGTTCTGGGAAGCTGCATCGGTTAGTGCTGCCTGTTGGCCTGCTCTCAGAATCCCAGAGGGAAGATGTGCTGCAATCAATTAGTAATGTCTGCCATGGGCACGAGATTAAAAGTGGAGGCATGCATGCTACTTGTTACCGTCCCCAGCAGCAGAGCCATGGAAAAGGGCGCTGGGCAGATTACAAGGAATGATAGTGGCTAAGATTTATCCTGCACTCAGACTATGTCAGGCATGTTAAATGCATTTCCTGCTCTGTCTCATGTAATCATCAAGCTAACCCTCAGATAAATGCTATTATTGTCCCTCCTCTACAAGCTCAGCCCCATGAGGGCTATGAATATTTAAATCTATGCTGTTTAATGCTGCCTCCTCTGCACCTGGTTTCCTGGCACACAGCAGGTGCTCACCTAAGTGTTTCCTGGTGAGTCCATTAAGCCCGTTTCGCAGGTGGTGACCCTGAGGCTCAAAGTGGCATCTTGGTCAAGGGCACAGCCACCAAGTGCCGGCCCGGGGCTGGGACTCCAGTATCCCCTGGAACTTTCTGTGACTGTGATGTTTTCTGAGCTGCGCTGTCCAACACGACACCCCGAGTCACCTGTGGCTGCTCAGACTGGAAAAGTGGCTCTGTGACCGAGCAACTGTATTTTAACTGAAATTAAAGTCGAGGTTGAGACAGCTGCATGTGGCTAGCGGCCACGGTTCTGCAGAGGTTGAGGCCGTGGTTGACTCCCGTGACGTGGAAAGCACACGGCCAAGGTGTGCCACAGACACAGAGGCCCACGGCGGCTTTTCGCGTGTCGGTTCCACCTGGGAGGCAGGGGAGCAGCCAGTGAGCCTCCCTGTGAGACAGGGAGGCTGACACCTGTTTCCCTCCCCTTCTTCCCCATACCTCTCCCTGGGGGCCTGGTCTCTGCCCCCCCCCCTCCCGCCCAAGCCTAGATGTGATCTCGAGGGAATGCCCGATGCTAAGCTCTGAGCGCCGTGTTCCCCACGGTTTCTACGCACCAGCAGTCAGAGGCTCCGCCCAGAGAACCCGTGTTCCCACGAGCACCAGAGCTCACGGCCGGGGCCTGGTCCATGCGGCCAGTGTGTGTTCCTCCCCTGACCTTGCACCACACCCAGAGGGGAACAAGTGTGACCCCATGTGGAGCTGGGGTGACTGAGGCACAGCAAAGCCAACAGGTGTGGGGGTTCACAGAGCTGGGGGAAGCCAGGCCAGGGCTCAGATGCAGGCAGAGCTTAGTTCAGTCCCAGAGAGGAGGGGGAGGGAGGAGAGGGAGATGGGAGGAGGCTCCTGAGGGGGCGTACCCTTCCTGCCCACTGAGGGATGGGCCCAGGCACCTGCCGCTGCTCTGCCCCTGGGCTGCTCTGGTCCCTGGGGCGGCCTCACTGCCTCCAGACCTCCAGGGGGTTACAAACTTCCAGAATCTGGGGGCCAAGGACTCCGCAGGCAGATGTGGTCCCTGAGGCCTGCTCCTTTGTGCCAGGCTGTGGCAGGGAAGCCAGGCAAGGACAAACCTCGAGAGGCTCCGTCTGCTCCTCCCTGCCTCTGGGAGCTGGGAGCTGGGACCTGGGGCAGGGAGGCCCCCAGGCCCCGCCCCTCCAGACCCAGCTTTCCCAGGGAGCCAGCCTGGTGACACCCCTCCGAGCACCTGCCTTCAGGACGCACTGCGACCTGTGAGGGCAGCTCGCTGGCTGACGGCACGCTGCCCTAACCAGCCTGGCTCCTCGGCCCCACCCCCACGGTGTTTCACTGGGTGATGCTGGCCGCGTCGTCTCACTGCGCGGGGCCTCAGCTGCCCCATCTGGGAAGTGGGGATGATAACAGCGCGGGCCCTTCGGGCCACTGTGAGTACCGGCCAGGTGAGCCAGCAGAGCCGTGAGCACTGGCCGGTGGAGTCACCCGCCCCCTGCCCTTTGCTTTGCTGGGTGTGTAGATGAGGCACTTCCTGAGGCTGGGTCCTCCACTGTGACATTCTTTGCTTGAAAAAAAGAAAGGGCTGGCGCCGTGGCTCAACAGGCTAATCCTCCGCCTTGTGGCGCCGGCACACCGGGTTCTAGTCCCGGTCGGGGCGCTGAATTCTGTCCCGGTTGCCCCTCTTCCAGGCCAGCCCTCTGCTGTGGCCCAGGAGTGCAGTGGAGGATGGCCCAGGTGCTTGGGCCCTGCACCCCACGGGAGACCAGGAAAAAGCACCTAGCACCTGGCTCCTGCCATCGGATGAGCGCGGTGTGCCGGCCACAAGCGCGCCGTCCGCGGCAGCCATTGGAGGGTGAACCAATGGCAAAGGAAGACCTTTCTCTCTGTCTCTCTCTCTCACTGTCCACTCTGCCTGTCAAAAAAAAAAAAAAAAAGAAAAAAAAAGAAAAAAAGAAAGGACTCATGGGGCCAGCATTGTGGGACAGTGGGTGCTGCCACTTCCCGTCTCGGAGGGCCTGTTTGAGTCCCTGCTACCCTACTCTGATCCAGCTCCCTGCTAATGCACCTGGGGAGACAGCAGGTGATGGCCCGGGGTCTCAGGTCAGAGCCACCCACCTGGGAGACCGAAGGAGTCGCAGGTTCATAGCTGCAGCCCGGCTCAGCTCTGGCTGTGGCAGCCGTTTTGGGTGTGAACCAGAGGGTGGACATTTCTCCTGGACTGGGCCAGGCTGAAGCCAGGAGCCAGGAACTCCATCCATCCAAGCTTCCCACATCAGTGGCGGGTGCCCAAGCACTTGGGCCTTGCAGGTGCATTCTCAGGGCTCAAACCGTCAGTCTGCTCTGGGGTGTGGCTATCTCACATGGCGGCCCAATCGGCTGCCGCCCATTGCCTGCCCTGCATTGTTCCTGAGTGAGGAGGCACCGAGGCTGGAAGGGAAGAAGCGTGGCGAGCTCCTCCCGTGTGACAGCTCCCGCTGTCCCAGCAAGGAAACCAGCCAGAGTCTGTGTGTGAAGTCGAGGCCACGCCAGAAAGTTCACACTCAGGGCCCAATACCCTGGGGTTGTTGTCTTGAAATTCTCAAGTTTTGTCTTTGACTTTGTGGGCCAGGGAGCGTTGCCAGGGGCTTAGAACTTGGCTCCAACTCATCCCCCTCCCGTCACCTCCCTGCCTCCCCAGGCACCCTCAGCCCTGCACGATGATCACTGCCACCTGGTGGGGGCCTGGGCACAGGTGCAGGCAGGCCTGGGCTCGGTCTGTGCGCTGTGCACAGCGCCCAATAAATCACGGGGAGAGTGCCGTGCCGGGCGGACACAGCAACTGCAGGGGGGTGGAAGCGGCTTTCTCCCTGCTGGCTGAGCAAGGGCCCTGCGTTCTCCTTCCACACTGGGCCCTGCAGACGATGGAGCTGCTCCCACCTCCCTCGGATGCTGCCTGAATTTCAAAAATGGCAGTGTGTGGCCATCGCCGGGGATAGCCTTTGGGAGAAGGGAGTGGCTTAGAGCCTAACACACGTGCATTCCTTGTGACCCAGCACCTGCCCTTCAGCATCAGCCAGGCGCACGGGGGTACAGACACCTCGGTGTCACCGATCCTAAGACACCAGCTGGGTACCCACCATGCAGTCCAGGGCACAGTCCACACTGCGGGATCGCACGCAGCGGCTCCAGTTCTATCACAGGGCAGAACTCACTGGTGGGCGAAAAGCTCAGGATGTTTGCAGAGAGGGGAAGCTCACAGGAGAGCTTGCGCCATGAGGCCTCATCGGCATGGAGTGGGGTGGGTTTGTCTGCGAACGCTGATTCTCCGTGGGAGGGTGACTTTTCTTACCTGTGCTTGTCTGCTCCTTTAGCTCTGTGCTGAACGGGGGTCGCTTTCCGTAGCACACGGGCCCCCAGCGGCAGAGGGCGGGGCAACGCCCGTGTTCAAGCCCAGCTCTGCTCCCTACAGCCTCTGTGACCGTGGGCGAGAGATTTGATGACTCAGGTCTCTGCCAACAGGCAAAGGGACGATACATCTGCCAAAGGGCCCAGGAGACCAGGTGAGCTCTCTGGCGCGGGGAGCATCGGACAACGGTGAGCTCACCGTAACCCCTGGCGCTAGTCCCGGCACTGTTGCGCAGGAATTCTGCGAGGGGGACCTGTCCACAGACAGCAGGGCTCTGCATTTTTTAGGGAGTTTACAAATGAGTGCTTCTGTTTGCGACTCTTGTGTGCGTTCCCCGTTAAGTGAGGCACCTGTTACTTTCGTGTTGGAAGGAGATGCAGCTTAAAGAGAAAGGTGTGGGTGTGGGGTTTGCTCCATATTGTTGGGGGAAGGGGATGACACCAGGGTGCCCGAATCTCACCTTTCAGGTCAAGGTCGTGTGTGGATCTCGGAGCGTGTCCTAGATCCCTCTCCTATCTTCTCATTCGTAAAGAGGCTAGCATGTAGACAGCTGATGGCAATGTGGAGTTAGGGCCTCTGAAAACCCCCACAGCGGAACTGCTTGATAGATTGAGTCCTATCCATGGGGGGCTCCGAACAGTGGAAAATTAAATCAAAAGATCAGCTTATCTTGGTGAAAAACACTTTTCTTTTTTTAGCAGTTGATGAGGGAGAGGTGTTTTTTTTTTAAAGATTTATTTATTTGAAAGAGTTACACAGAGACAGAAGGAGAGGCAGAGAGAAAGAGAGAGTCTTTCACCCGATGGTTCACTCACCAATTGGCCACAATGGCCGGAGCTGCGCTGATCTGAAGCCAGGAGCCAGGAGCTTCTTCTGGTCTCCTATGCGGGTACAGGGGCCCAAGGACCTAGGCCACCTTCTACTGCTTTCCCAGACCACACAGAGAGCTGGATCTCGAACTGGCACTCATATGGGATGCCCACACTTCAGGCCTGGGCGTTAACCCACTGTGCCACAGCGCCGACCCCAGATGAGGGGGCATTTTTAACAAAATTTAATTTATGTAGAATCATAGAGAGATCCTATCTGCTGGTTCACCCCTCAATGTTTGCAGTAGCCAAAGGGGTTAAAAGTGGGAGCCAGGAACTCAGTCCCAGTTGCCCATGTGCATGGCAGGGTCCCACCTACTCAAGCCATCGCTGCTGCCCCTAGGGTGTTGCACCAGCAGGAAGATGGCATAGGAGCAGAGCCAGGGCTCAGACCCAGGCATGCCTGAGATGCAGGCATGCCAAGTGGCAGCTTAACGCTGCACTACACACCTGCCCCAATGGCTTAAAAAATCTATTGAGAGTCAGAGTTACAGACAAAGGGAGAGAGAGATCTTCCATCTGCTGGTTCCCTCCCCAAATACCTGCAATGGCCGGAACCAGGTTGATCTGAAGCCAGGAGCTTCTTCTGGGTCTCCCATGCGGGTGCAGGGGCCCAAGCACTTGGGCCATCTTCTACTGCTTTTCCAGGCCATAGCAGAGAGCTGGATCAGAAGAGGAGCAGCCGGGACTGGAACTGCGCCCATATGGGTGCTCTAAATAAGAATATGTCCCAGTCACCAACAGAGCCTTGACCATAACCCCGCCACAGCACTGAGCGCGGTGCGGTAACTGCTGACCCGCTTGCTGACCTCTTCCTAATATCCCTTCGGTTCCTGCAGCCCTGGCAGGTGCTCTAAACCCTTCCTGGAGGAGGAGGGGAAAAGCAAAATGGAAAAAGAAACAGGGAGAAAGAAACATTTTGTTATCTATTTATTTGAAAGTCAGAGCTACACAGAGACAGAGGTCTTCCATGCACTGGTTCACTCCCCAAGTGGCTGCGCCAGCCGGAGCTGCCCTGACCCGAAGCCAGGAGCTTCTTCGGGTCTCCCACGCAGGTACTGGGGCCCAAGGATTTGGGCCGCCTTCTACTGCTTTCCCAGGCCACAGCAGAGAGCTGGATCGGAAGTGCAACAGCCGGGTCACGAACTGGCACCATATGGGATGCCAGCACTGCAGGCAGCGGCTTTACCAGTTATGTCACAGCGCTGCCCCCCCTTTTTTGTTTGCTTGTTTCTAAACCAGCACTACAGAAACTTATGCAAATAACATAAGATACCCTCCCTTTAAAAAAATGAGATTTATTTGAGAGACAGAATGAGCTCCCACCAACTGATTCACTCCCAAAACGCCTGCTCTAGCTGGGGCTGGGCTGGGCTGGGCTGAGGCCTGGCGCTAGGACCCCAACCCAGGTCTCCCACATGGACGGCAGGGCCCGACATCACCACTGCCTCCCAGGGCACGAGCAGGAAGTTGGAACCCAGGTATTCCCGCGGAACAGAAAACGGAGAGGGGGGGGGGGTGTTGCTGGCGTTTGGAGAGTGAACCAGTAGATGGAAGATCTCCCTCTCTGTGTCGCTCCGGCTCTGAACTGGATGAAAATAAACATTAAAAAAAAAAAAGTCCTTGGCTGATTCAAGAGTTGTGAGACCACAAAGTACCCTCCACTCCCTCGGGAGGCACCCCCTCTCTCCGCACTCCACGACCCGGCCACGCTCTGCCTCCCGCCTGTCCTGCGCATCCCACATCACACGCAGGCACGGGCGCGCACGGTGCGTGTCTGTTTGCGTGCGATGCGACTTCTTGGACTTGGAATCACCTCTCCGAGCTGCGTCCAGGCAGTAGCTCCACAAAAGCCCGGGAACAAAAACCCAAAGTAAACCGTGCCGTGCAGCCTTCTCACGGGGCAGCCACAGGAAACCAAACCGAGGCGCAAACCGTGTGGAAACATCGGGCAGGGGTCCGCGCTCCCGCGTGGCTGGCGTGCAGCGCGCGGGCCGTGGCTCCGCGCAGGGCGGTCAGTGAAGGCCCCATCGCCGCGCGGGCGGGGGACGAGGCGACGTGGCCATCAGGACGCCCCCGGCCCGCGCTCAGGTCCCTCCCGCGGCAGCCGGCTCCTCGCCTGTCCCCTCCACGGCGCGTCGCAACGCAGGGGACGCGGGGACACCAGGGCGCCTGTCCGGATGCGAGGTTGCGGCCGCCTTTGGAGAGTGCGTCGGGGGTCCCAGGCGGCGGCCGAGGGTGCGCGCCCAGCCCGCCCGCGCGCGCGCGCCGTCCGCCCCGGGCGCAGGCCCCGCCTCGCGCCGCCTGAGCCCACCTCCTCCCGGCCGCCGCCATTGGCCGCGCGCGCCGCCTCCGCCCTCGGCCTCGCACTTCCTGGCGGAGCCATGGCTGCGCACCCGGCCGGCCCAGGGGCTCCGGCGCCCGGGCCGCGCGGCGCCGCCAGCCGAGCCTCACCGCCGGGGCTGCCCGCACCGCGTCCGTAGCGCGTCCTTCCAGGTGGGCCTCCGCGCGCGCCCACCCCTCCCCGCCCGGAGCCTCCGCGCGCGCCGCCCTGGGGTGCCGGGGCGGGGGTGGGCAGGGGTCGGGGACTCCCCAGCGCCCGAGAGCTGCGCTTCCCTCCACCACCACCAGCGTCCCTTTGTGCTTGGGTGGGTGCGACTGGGCGCGCGGGGTAGGCGGGCTGGGCGCCCACCCTTGCCCGCGGTCCGTCGGCCGCGCGCGGGGAACCGGAGAGGCCGCCCCCGCAGGTGAGACAGGTGCGGCCTCTGGGGCCGCCCCCCGCGAGGGCGTAGGTGAAGGATCCGTGTCCCGCCACGGGCTCTGGCCCCGGGCGCGACCCAGCTCCGCCTCCCTCCGCCTCCTCGCAGCCGGCTCGAGCCTGCCGGGCGGCGGTTGTGCGGGTGGTTCCGCCAGGGAGTTCGGGGTCCGAGCGGCGATAGCGGTGTCCCCAGAGACCCTGCCAGCGAGACCCGGGACGGGTGAGTGCCGCCGGCAGCCTTGCGGGTTTCAGCCGCTTCGAGTTCCGCCGCGCAGACGCCCGGGATCAGGGTAGAGACCTGGAGGGAGCCGGGAGCAGAGACTCCCGCGGGACCCTCGTCCCGGACGTGGGCTCTGTCCCGAGGTTACTTCAAGACCTTATGCACCAGGGTCAGTGATCGCTGGGTGTGGGGATGGCCTTGACCCCATCCTCACCTGCCTCTCCAGAGCACGGGAGGCAGCGGGCATCCGACACCTGGGTGGACGTCCCCCCAAACTCCTGGCGATCAAAGGGGCCCGTGCAACCCTGGGGCACTCTCTCTGGTTGTCTTGACTTAGAACAAGCTTCTAGCGTTTGAGGGCAAAACAGCCTTGGCCAGGTGGCCAGGTTGGTGGGGGGTACAGCGGGGGGCACCTGCCACTTTGGCCTGTGTGACCTTGGGGCAGCCCTTCAGCACCCGGAGCATGGGTGTCTCACTGTGGAAGTCATGGTGGCACCGGTCTCAGTGGGTGAAGGTAAGCTAGGGAGGTCTGGTATGCAGTCGGCACTACACAAATGCTGGTGTTTGCCTCTCTCTCTCTCTCTCTCTCTCTCTCTCTCTCAGCAGCCTGGGGGCAATTGGGAAGCCTGGGGGTGGGTACAGCTTGTTAAGATCACAAAGTAGCAAGTTTGTCCTGAGAAATCTCCTTGTCCCTTGCTTCCCCCTCACCCCCAGGGAGCTGGACTGGATGGAACGTGCCCAGATTCGGTCCTCCCCGGGGACACTGGAGCCCCCTCCCTGTGTCCCGGATTATCTGAGCACAGTGCTGACTGTTGTCACGCTGTACTTTATGAGCGAAGGCTATCTGCTTCGGAAATAACAAGTTGCCTCTTTTCGTGAACTCAGATAGCAAACCCTCAGTCCAGGTTTGTGCCCTTGTCTGCGGGGTCCTCGCCGAGGTGGCCCCCATCCCCGGTTTCCCATGGTTCCTGCAGAACCTGGCTCTGCTGTAAGGACTTGTTGGCATTTATACTCTGGCAGAAAGTTGAGCCAGGGGTGGGATTCAGAGAGCTTCATATACTTGCTCAAGCTCCAGGCAGGCCTGAGGTTCCCAGTGTGTAAACTTCTGTCTGTCTAAGCAGTGTAGCCTAGGGGTTAGGAACATGGACGCCGGCCTGGATTGGGATTGCAACCACCCAGTTATCTCAAGGCTGATGGAAGTCTGGTATGCAGTCGGCACTGCATGAATGCTGATTCCCTGCCCTCCCAGCCGCAGTCAGGCTGGGGGTGGGTGCAGCTCTCTCTCCCCCCGAAGGAAGGCTGATGATAGATCGTGCTGCTGGCTCTGGGGCTGTGGTGGGGATTAGATGAGCGAGGGCGGTGTCTAGGGTGTACTGCACACGTGTTAGTCATCACACCACACGCATAACCCCACAGTGTTTTCCAAGTGCAGCTCTCAGAGGCTGGGCCACCCTCAGCTGTCCATCACAGGGGAGGGCCTTGGTGTTAAAGCTGGGCAGCCCCACGCCTGGTTCTCCGCCGTTGACCAGCTTCATGGCCATGATCCGTCCACCTTGAGGAGGTGGCGTGATGTCAGGGCCCTCATTGGGACGTCTGGGAGGTGTAGCAATGGCTGTCGTTCCGTAACCTTGAGCTGGTCCACAGCCCTCGGTTCGGCCAGGCATCCACAGGTAGGTCTTTGTAGAAGTGATGCTGTTACGTTTTAGGTGAACGGAGCAAGGGTTACGCATCCTAAACGGTTCTGACAACCTGATGGCTTGCCGCTCCCAGTGTCACCGAGGTCTTGGCTGCACCTCCTCTCTGCCTCTCCCCGAGGTGCACCTGACCCCCCCCCCCCACCGTCCTCGTCTGCCAGCCGTGCCCCGGGGACCCGGAGCTGCTGTTGCCTGCTCAAGATCCCGTTCTCGTTGCAGGGCCGCGCCCTCGTGTGCGATGGAGGGAAGCAGGCAGGCGCGTGTGTCTCGGCCGTACAAGATCAGCGAGTCTTCCAAGGTCAGTGGTGCGCGCTCACCCCTGTGCCACGCGGCCGACGAGGGTGCCGGGTTTTCTGCTGGCTGCCTCCCAGCTCATGCCCAGGTGCCAGGTTTTCTGCTGGCTGCCTCCCAGCTCATGCCCAGCCACCCGTGGTCGGGGCTGAGGTAGAAGTGGGCAGGGGCCAGAAGAGCGCAGAGTGGGCTGGCGTGCAGGGCCGTCGGGACCCCAGGGCCAGACGCTGTTATCTGCAAGGTGACATTCCAGAGCATCCTCTGCGTCACAGCTTGACTCACACGTGGGAGAGGGGTGGGACGGGATGAGAACCAAGGGGCACTGCGGCCCCATGGCTAGGGCCAGGCACTGCTTGCCTGGATGCTAAGGGCCTGGTCGTGACCCTGGTCGGGACCCTAGGAGCCAGCAAGGGTGGAGTCCTCCGGGGCCAGGCTACCAGCTCGTGACACGCTGGCCCTGTGGTCACCCTGGGAGCGGGAGGGGGACGTCTCATTAGAAGTACCCAGACCCGCACACCTGACACTCGAGGGGGCCGGGGAGCTGTCTTTCACCCCACTCCCCAGGCCCTGTCCCACCACTGCAGATGGGGAGGGGGCAGCTGTGGTCTCGCTGGGAGCAGAAGGGCTGCCTGGGGCAGGGGGACAGGATTGCCCCTCGGCGGTGAACCTTGGTTCTTGGGCGTATGGAGAGAATTCACACTTTCTATGAATAAAGCACATGTCCGCCTAGTGCGGGTTTCATGGAAAAATGGGTCGGAAAGAAAAGTTTCTGAGAGAGTTTGTTCCTAATCTGTGTTTCCGTGGGCACTCCAGCAGGCATCACATTTGGGACAGGGGGAGGGGCTGTTGGGAAAAATTAGTGGATGGTGTCTAGGGGGTGATGATGATCAAAGAGGGGGAGCCTGCTTTGGATCGAGAGATCTACGAGCAGGACGGAGGGGTGCTCTGTGAAGACAGAACGGGGGAGCCCCTGTGGCGTGCCAGGGAGGTGGCCCTCTGAGACTCCATCTCCCACCCCCGCTCGGCTTCTTCCTGAGCAGGCTCCCGCCGTGCCGCGCTGGCTCTCACGGAGAGCCCAGAAAGCTCCGGCTGCTGCTTCCGCAGCTGGGCCGCACAGTCGCCCTCTAAGCCCAGGGAACCGGTGACCCTTCGTGCCGGGATCTGGATCCTGGCCAGGTCTTGGGAATTAGCTCTCTGCTCCTCGATTGGTTATGTTTCTAATGCTTGACTTATAGCATGCCCATGTCAGAACCGTGCCCTTCCTGTGTGTAGGCGTGAGACACCCACAGGTCAGCACCCGAATGGCAAAACAAGACCCTGCCCGACAGCCTCTCCCCCCACGGTTTTGCCTGCAGCCGACCTGGCTCCTGTCTGTTAGGGTGGGGCAGGAAGCCTCTGGGGCGCTGCCGCGTGGTGCTGGCGGTCGCTCTGCTCGACTTGGCTGTGCGGCCGCCAGGTGCACGTGGTACCTGGAATGTGTGCGCCCACGCCGATGCTCAGTTCTGTGACCTCTCTGACGTCAGCCGCGGGCCTGGCCTTCAGTGATGGCCCTGAGATGGTGACTTACGCCGTGAATGGGCTTGGTGCCGTCCCAGAGTGGGGTTGGGGTCCTGGGTTCCTGCTTAGCCGGCACCCTGTCATTCCTCTGGGCCGGGTGACACTTGCCGTCCGTGCAGCTGTGCCAAGATAGCGCACGCAGGCTGTGGCCAGGACAGGTGGCGCATCCAGTGGGCCAGCAGTGTGGAGCCTGATGGCAAACACAGCTGCTTTCGCCCTGGCCTGGCAGCTGATTGGGTTTCCCTGTCCCTGCCCTGAAGCCTGGGGCTACGGCAAAGCCTGCGGCTGTGTGGGGGCACCCAAGGGCCCACCTGGCGCTCCCCGCTGAATTCTCACCTGCCCTGTAGGACCTCTCCGTTTTGTGCCTTCAGTTCACACCCACCCCCTCCGGGGCCAGCGTCCAGAGACCATCCCTGCCTAAGTGGAAGCCAAGACAAGACGAGGACAGCCTGGCTGTCCTTGAGAGGCCTGCAGAACCGCCCTGCCGTGAGAGAGAGCCGTGGAGCCTCGCTCTCTGACCTGGGAGCCGCCACGTGGCAGCTGGCTGACGTCTGGTGCCGGCCTCTGCGGGGCGTGGAAGGACCACGGGGAATAAGGGATCTGAGTGACAAGCCCAGAAGGGCATGGGCCACGCGGTCGCAGGGCTCGTGTTCCGGGAGGCGGACGCCTGAGACGCCCTCGGCCCCCGTCTTCCCCGGCAGGCTCAGTGCCCAGCCGGCGGGGGCCCCGCATGGAGCAGCTGCCCACTGCACGTTCTCGAGTACTTTGTTTGGAAGGCTGAGGTTTGTGAGTGAAGCCGCACATGGCGCTTGCACGGTGACGCTAGCAACCCGCCAGGGCTGTGCGGCACTCATCCAGGCCCTGACACAGCTCTGCAGACCGGCGCACGCGGCGGGGCCCGCACGCCGTGGGTGTCGGCCAACTTGGATTGACTCACCACGGTAGCTGGCGTTGATTCTCGTGTTCCCTGCGGTCAGAGCAGGGCTACCTCGCAGCCTGGCCACTCGGGCCCTGCCGGGCTCTGCTGGGCTCCTTAGTCTTCTCGGGCCTCAGTTTTCCTGCTGTGGAAAATGTGGGGGTGATCGCCGACTTGCCCGCGGAGCCCGGCGTGGCTGAGTCCCTGGGGAGACCCTGTTCCCACACTCTGCATGTGGCGTGCACATATGCGTGCGTGTTCCAAGGTGTTTTGCACCCAGACTTGCCTTTTCATTCCATTTCCCGTGAACGTTCTGGACCCTGCTGGAAACCGGGGAAGCCGTGTTTCCCAGAGCAGGGTTCCCAGAGTGCCTTAGGATGGGAAAGTGGGGCTCGGGCCGAGCTGTAGAAACGGGGGTGCCCAGTGCTTTCTGAGACGCAAGGGAAGGCGAGGATGGGCGTCGCCCTCCACAGCAGGGGACCTTTATCGGGCTACTGTCGGGCCAGCTGCTCGCCAGGTCTTTCCATCAGCGCCCGAACCCCGGGCACGTGCCAGGGTCCTCCGCTGTGAGCAGAGAGGGGGAGCACAGAGCGCCCGGGGCTCCCCCACGGCCAGCCGGCTGGTGGGCAGCAGAGCTGGGATTCCCACCACGATCGCGGCTGGATTCCACCGCCGTGCCCGGAGCAGTCCCAGCCTGCTGGTCATGAGCCCCCATGGGTGGCAGGCCCTGCTGGTCACGAGCCCCCATGGGTGGCAGGCCCTGCTGGTCACGAGCCCCCACGGGTGGCAGGCCCTGCTGGTCATGAGCCCCCATGGGTGGCAGGCCCTGCTGGTCACGAGCCCCCATGGGTTGCAGGCCCTGCTGGTCACGAGCCCCCATGGGTTGCAGGCCCTGCTGGTCACGAGCCCCCATGGGTGGCAGGCCCCTGCTGGCTTCGCTCCATGACCTGCTCCCTGTGTTGCAGGTGTACCGCTGGGCGGAGCACTCGACCACGGTGCTGCAGCGGCTGAACGAGCAGCGGCTTCGCGGCCTCTTCTGTGACGTGGTCCTGGTGGCGGACGAGCAGCGCGTGCCCGCCCACCGCAACCTGCTGGCTGTGTGCAGCGACTACTTCAACTCCATGTTCACCATCGGCATGCGGGAGGCCTTCCAGAAGGAGGTGGAGCTGATCGGCGCCTCGTACATTGGGCTCAAGGCTGTGGTAGACTTCCTGTACGGCGGGGAGCTGGCGCTGGACGGCGGCAACATCGACTACGTCCTGGAGACGGCGCACCTGCTGCAGATCTGGACGGTGGTGGACTTCTGCTGCGAGTACCTGGAGCAGGAGGTGAGCGAGGACAACTACCTGTACCTGCAGGAGCTGGCCTCCATCTACAGCCTCAAGCGCCTGGACGCCTTCATCGACGGCTTCATCCTGAGCCACTTCGGCACGCTCTCCTTCACGCCCGACTTCCTGCAGAACATCCCCCTGCAGAAGCTGTGCCTGTACCTGAGCAGCAGCCAGGTGCAGCGCGAGTGCGAGCACGACCTGCTGCAGGCGGCCCTGCAGTGGCTGACGCAGCAGCCGGAGCGCGAGGCGCACGCCTACCAGGTGCTGGAGCACATCCACTTCCCGCTCATTCCCAAGAACGACCTGCTGCACCGCGTCAAGCCGGCCGTGTGCTCGCTGCTGCCCAGGGAGACCAACTGCGAGGGCTTCATCGAGGAGGCCGTGCGGTACCACAACAGCCTGGCCGCCCAGCCCGTCATGCAGACGGCGCGCACAACGCTGCGCACCAACGAGGAGCGCCTGCTGTTCGTGGGCGGCGAGGTGTCCGAGCGGTGTCTGGAGCTCAGCGACGACACCTGCTACCTGGACGCCAAGAGCGAGCAGTGGGTCAAGGAGACGCCCCTGCCGGCCCGGCGGAGCCACCACTGCGTCGCCGTGCTGGGGGGCTTCATCTTCATCGCGGGCGGCAGCTTCTCCCGGGACAACGGAGGGGATGCGGCCTCCAACCTCCTTTATAGGTATGACCCCCGCTGTAAACAGTGGATCAAGGTGAGATTAAAGCCGGATTCTTTCTTTACTCTTGCGGTTTCCCCGCCCTGGCCTCGGCTTGCCCCTCCTCCTCTCGGGCCTCGGCGACCCTGCCCAAGGTGGGGCGGTAGAGCGAGGAGCGCTGTCCCTCCCCCACGCCTGCCTGTGCCAGCGAGAGCGGGGCCTGAGCCGCCGCTCTCTGGACCACTCGTCCAGAGCTGGTCCCCCCCGACCCCCACGGAGCTCTCTGCTGTCCGACCATGTGGCCGTTGCCAGCCCCACGAGGCAGGTGGAGAACGGACGGAGTTTTCGCTGATTTCCATTTGACACACGTGGCCACTCGAGGCTCGTGGCTGCTGCATGGGACAGGCCCGTGGTTCAGTGTCCCTAGGTCTCAGGAGCTGGTTTGAGGGGGACACGGAGGCTTCCCCCCGGCCCCACGGCAGGTGTTATGCTGTGCCTGGACAGCAGGCGTGGGACGACATCCCGACCTGGCTGCGCCGTAGCAGGGGGAGTTCACATGGCTCTTTACCCGCGCCACATCTCAGATTCCCCTGGTGGAAGTACACGTAGAGACGCGGGCCTTCGAGGCCCGGGTATGGACGCCTGTTCGTTGATAAGCACCTGGTGAAGGGCGGCCGCCCCTCCCTCCAGGAACGCCTCTGCAGACCCCCGCCCTCATGGAAGTCTTTATACTCACTCCTCCGAGTTGTCGCTTGGTGTTGTCTGAGCTCCCACAACCCGAGAGCCTCCCTCCGAGGGCTGAGACTTGCCCCGGGCAGAGGGTGCAGCCCCAGAGCCCCGGCCCGTGGCCTCCTGTGGCTGTGCCCTCTTGTGTGCTCTGCTGGGATTGTTTTTTATATATACATTTACATATTTATTTTGAAAGAGTTACAGAGAGGAGAGACCGAGAAAGCGATCGTCTATCCACTGGTTCACTCCTCAGCTGGACGCCGTGGCCGGCTGTAGGCCAGGTCAAAGCCAGGAGCTTTGTCGGGGTCTCCCACATGGGTGGAGGGGTCCAAGCACTTGGGCCATCTGCTGCTTTCCCAGGCCACAGCAGAGAGCTGGATCCGAAATGGAGCAGCTGGAACTCGAACCTGCGCCCATGTGGCATGCCGGCACTGCAGGCGGCAGCTTTACCTGCTACACCCCAGCGCCGGCCCCAGTCTGCTGGGATTGTTTCAAACACAGGCTGGGCGTCTGCTCTGTGGTCGCCTGTCCAGTTCCACTCTGCTCCGTTCACCTGGGCAGCTGTCCGCGTTCAGCGTTCTTGCTTGGTGAAGGGGAGGAGAGGAAAGGGGGATTTTTATTTATGGAAACCCCTAATCAGCCCTCTGCACTGTGTGCTGTAGGATTCTAGTGCGTGAGGGCGCAGCGTGGCCAGGCGGGTCTGGGGACCCGTGCATCCCTGCCCCCAGCTCAGGGTCTCAGGGCGTCCTGAGCAGCCCTTTTTTTCAAGCTTAGCCCCTTTTTCCCAAACCCCTGCCCGCTGCCTCGCCCCCCTGGGCCCAGCATCCTGTGGGACATGGACGGAGAAAGTAGTGCTGGATTTTTTTCTTTAAACCTCTACTTCCTAGAGTTACAAGGACTGAAGAATTTTATATTTTTATTGTATTTTTTAAAAGACTTTATTTATTTCAAAAGTAGAAGAAGGGAGAGCGAGAGATGGGGGGGATCTGCCATCCTTTGGTGCGCTCCCCAGATGGCCACAATGGCTGGGGCTGGGCCAGGCTGAAGCCAGGAACCCCAGATTCTATCTGGGTCTCCCGCGTGGAAGCAGAGTCCCAAGCACCTGGCCATATTCCCCTGCTTTCCCAGGTGCATTAGCAGGGAGCTGGATGGGAACTGGCGCCCATATGGGATGCCAGCATCATGGCCATTGTCTTAACCTAAGGCTGTGCCACCACGCCGGGCCCAGTGCTGGGTGTCAGTGCTGTCCTGGGTGTGGGGAAGGGAAGGTACAGGTGTCTCACCTCCACAGGTGGCCTCCATGAACCAGCGCCGTGTGGATTTCTACCTGGCCTCCATCGCAGACAAGCTGGTGGCCGTGGGTGGCCGGAATGAGAACGGTGCGCTCTCTTCGGTGGAGATGTACAGTCCCAGGACCGACTCCTGGTCCTACGTGGCCGGCTTGCCGAGGTGATTGGGGGTGGCGCTGTCAGTCTGTGGGGTCCCGTCCAGGCCACTCGCCCTCTGGGTATTTTGGCCTCCAGTTCCAGGGGAGCATTGTAAACAGCGGTGGAGGCGGGCCCGGGCTGTTGGACCGTGGAGAGCAGCGTCAGGTCTGTGGCCAGCGTGGCCCCCTTTGGTCCCTGAGTCTTGGCGAAGAGTGCCGGAGGTTCTCTCTCAACCCGGCAGGACGAGTTCGGAGGTGGGGGTGTGCATCCCAGGTGTCCGACAGGAGCAGCTGCCTTCAGCCCGTCGGGGGCGGGGACGATGGTGGCAACTGTGCCCCATGCTGCCATCAGGCCTGGCCGAGAGGCCGCTCATGAGGCCCAGAGCTCTCCTGCCTCCAGGTGTGCTTCCGCTGAGTGCGTCTGTCGCTGTTCGATTAGCAGAGGCTGCTCCGGGCCCTCTCTGCATTAGCCTTGCGATGCGACAGCCGCAGGGGTCCCCAGGAGCTGGAGGAGCGCCCGGCGTTAAGGTCTCCTTCGGGCGTGGCTCTGTGTGACCACCGCATGGGAGGGCTCCACGAAGCCAAGGGGGCGGTGCACAGACACCGCGGCTGAGATGATTTCACGGGCGCCGTAGCTCCTGGCGGCCTGGTGATGGCTCCCGGAGAGAGGCGGAGGGAGGCGCCCTGTCCGCTGGGTCCCGTGGACTAGGATGGCATTGAAGAGGCAGGTCACTGGGCCCCTCACCGGCCAGCCCTAGGCTGCCCTCCGCGCGTTCGACATGGAAAAGGGAAGCCTGATGCGGATGGGGACATCCCTGGCCCTTGCGTCCTCTGGCCTGGCGCTTGCTCTGTGTGCCTGCAGCCCGCAGGGGGTGCTGGGTCCACAGAGCTGGAATAAGCACAGCCCATGTCACCTGCTTCATCTGTGTCTCCTTGCAGGAACTGACTTGTTTGCAACACTGGGCCTTTAGGGCCCAGGCCGGAGCCAGGACCCGGCATGGAAACCTGTCCGCCCCGGGACTGTGCTTCCGTGAATGTCACCCCATAGCCGCTCCTCCCCACGCCCGCCCCAGCCGACTCACCGCGCTCCTGAGTTCCCACGCTGCCTTTCTGCGGCTTTTTTTTAAACTTTGTTTATCTTTTTTTCCCCCTTTTCGGTGCACTTGAGCTTTTGGAACAGTTTGAGTTTTTAGAAAGCGGAAGGGAAGGTGCCGCGGGCGCGGGCGTCGGCTGTGGTTACTGAGCCCGCGTGGGCGCAGTGTCGGTACCCAGAGTGCGCCCGCTGTACATTAAGGTTCGCAAGGTTCCCACGGTGTTGCCTTCCTGGTGACATCATGACGACACGTACCCTCTCGTGTGGTCCCACTGCCCTAACCGCAGACCCCGGCGCACCTGCACGTCGCTGCTCCCCCGCCCTGGCAGCCGCTGGTTCATGCTGTCTAGCTTTGTGTGTCCCAGCATGCATCACGCTTTGTGTGTCCCAGCATGCATCATGCTGGAGCTGCACGACGCGGTCCCCATGGTGGAGACTCGGTCAGGTACACGTGTGCCGGGATTGCACGCCGTAGTCATTGCTTTCAGCTCCAAGAAGGGGCATGGCTCTGTTGCTGCCCCCACTTCCCAGCTGGGAGAGCGGACATGCAGAGAGGGGCAGAGCTGGGCTGGGCGTGGGTGGCTGACTGTAGGGCCCCTGGTGACCCGCCCTGCTCTTCTCGTGGGAGCCGTGGCTATCAAGTGTGCACGGGCTGCCTGCTCCCTGCGCTACCTTAGATCCTCAGGATCTTGGCAGGGCCCACTGTCCCCAGTCTGCACAGTCGAAGACAGGCCCAGCCTCCTGGAGGGCGAGCCTGGCACGGCACGGCACTGAGCTCCCTCCCTGTCTGTGTCTCTGCCCCAGGTTCACGTACGGCCACGCCGGCACCATCTACAAAGACTTCGTGTACATCTCCGGTGGCCATGACTACCAGATCGGCCCCTACCGCAAGAACCTGCTGTGCTACGACCACCGCACGGACGTGTGGGAGGAGCGGCGGCCCATGACCACGGCGCGCGGCTGGCACAGCATGTGCTGCCTGGGCGACACCATCTACTCCATTGGGGGCAGCGACGACAACATCGAGTCCATGGAGCGCTTCGACGTGCTGGGCGTGGAGGCCTACAGCCCGCAGTGCAACCAGTGGACGCGCGTGGCCCCGCTGCTGCACGCCAACAGTGAGTCGGGCGTGGCCGTGTGGCAGGGCCGCATCTACATCCTGGGCGGCTACAGCTGGGAGAACACCGCCTTCTCCAAGACGGTGCAGGTGTACGACCGCGAGGCCGACAAGTGGAGCAGAGGCACCGACCTGCCCAAGGCCATCGCCGGCGTGTCGGCCTGCGTGTGCGCCCTGAAGCCCCGGCTGGAGGACAAGAAGAAGAAAGGCAAGGGGAAGCGGCTCCAGGAGCGCGGCCAGTGAGCGCGCGGAGCGGGTGTAGACCCTAGGATCCGCGGAGCGGGTGTAGACCCTAGGATCCCGAAGACATTATGTACTACGCAGCAGCTTTTTTTACTTTTATGATTCTGGATATTTCTATGATATCATAGTAACCGATTAAATATTCTATATAACTTCACGTCTCATCTTGCTTGACTACTTGGATGCTTAACCCTGGGCCCAGGCAGGAAACACCCGCTCCCGTCTGCACGGGCCCTGTACGCTGGGTGAGCCGTCACCACCCCTGTGTGTGCCGGAGTTCCTGTAGCAAAACTCGGTGGCGGTGGGGGGCGGTCAGTGACTACTTCTGATGCCCTGGCCCAAGCGCTCCCGCTGCTGGCTGAGGTACAGGCACTGCAGATCCCTGGGCCCGGCCCCAGAACGCTCAGGCCCAGAGTGCGGGGGTGGGGGTGCTTGGGGAGGAAGGGGCTGCCCAGAGGCCCCTGTGACCACGCCTGGAATTCTGAGCGGCAGCCGTATTTGGGAATCGCTGGCCAGGTCATAGGTGTTTGTCTCATCAGTGGGGATACAGGGACCCCATGGCAGGGGTGGAGCTGGGCCACCAGCTCCCTGGACCTGTTGCCAAGGAGCTGTTGCCACGGGAACCCCCTGTCACATGACTCAGACTGCCGCACGCTCCCCTGTTCTGGCCAGTGAGGTTCCTGAGCTCTAGAAGGTTCCAGGGAACCAAGAGAGGAAGTGGCACGGAGCTCTTGGGAAGCTAAATCTAATGCCTGCTCTGTCCCTTCCGGTTTCCGGTGAACCTGCTGTCTCGTGGATGCTCTGAGCGCCCCACACCTGCCTTTGCCTCTCAGGAAAGGGAACCCCCTGGCATGGAAGCGTTTGCTGTGGTTCTAGCCCAGAGAAGCCACGGCAAGCCCCGCCCCCCCCCCCCCACACACACACGGGCTGATGCCCTGAAGGTCGCTGGGATCTGTGGGCCCCGCCCCAGCTCCCACTGCTGAGTGGTGCGGCCACTGGGAAGCTGCTTCAGCAGGTCCTCGTCTGCCCCCTGCGTTCGTGCAGCGACAGGATGGGCTGCAGACTGGCCAGGCTTCTCCACCTCCACCAGGAGACCTTTGAACCTGCCTGGCCTGCCCCACGCCTGCAGGCAGTGCCCAGCCCAGGTGCCAGTCAGGGCTCCCCATGGCTGCCTCGGGCAGGCGTGGGGTCGGATTTACTCAGGAACCAGGGATGGCGCCTGGGCAAACGGCAGCTTGCAGAGCAGGGTGCGTGTGCGGGTTTAGCGTTCACACGGACGGCAGCCTAAGAAAAACCTCTGTCTGCTGTGATTCCCAGCTCCTGGGTCTTGCCCCTGCACTTCATCTCCCTTCTGGGTTTGCTGCGACACGGATGGGCCTGTTTCTGTCGCAGCCCCGGGGGGAAATGGAAGCAAAATGAGAGTTGAAAGCTCCGGTGCCTAAGCTTCCTCTCTCCCTTGGCGGCTGGGGGAACCGCGTGCCTTTGTAGCCGGTCACCTGCACGGGGAGTCCCCAGTGGCTTCTAGAGGCGTCCAAACAAGCCAACAGGCCTGGGCATGCCAAAGGCCCTGATAAGTCCTGCACACATGGAACCTTGCATCAACCCAGCGTTAACAAACGCCTTCGAGCCCCAAACTCATTTTGTTCTGTCTCATACCTGGCTCCAGCTCCCCGTGAAATGCGTTCTGCAGAATGCCTGCGGGCTTTGAAATATCTCACTCCTTCCTGTTCGTGGCGACGTTTTGTAACTCAGAGACCCTGTGGAAGGCACGCCGTTGTCTGGGAGGCCTGTTCTCCCAAGCACAGCCCGAGCCAGGAGCAAACAGGCAGTCGTTCAGCCAGAATCTAGGGGCAGCTCGTGGGGAGCAGAGCGGACGGGAGGACAGCCGCTGGCTTTAGCCTCAGCAGCTCCTCTGTCTGCTGCAGGGACTTGTCCCGGCACAGGAGGGAGGGGCTCGCCTCTGGTGGTGTCTTCGGGGTGTGCACACCCTTACCTGTTACCGCGCGGTGCCTCTCCCGATGCTTTGAAGGATTCGTAGTCCACGTGGCTTAGACGCCCGCAGTGCTGAGGCTGACAGCATCCCTGTAGGGCGAGGACTGAGGAGTCCCCTCTGGTACATCCATTTCACACAGCTGGTGCTAGCCACACTGCAAAGGACGGGTTTTGAGCTTGCTGGGGTGGGGGAGAGGTCAGGAGAGCCAAGGGGGCTGGTACCTGGGCCACGTGTGTGTTGCCCGTGTTTTTGTTTTTTGTTTTTTTAATTTTATTTATTTGTTTGAGAGTTGAAGTTACAGACAGTGGAAGGGAGAGACAGAGAGTGAGGTCTTCCTTCCACTGGTTCACGCCCCAAATGGCCTCAACGGCTGGAGCTGCACCGATCCGAAGCCAGGAGCCAGGAGCTTCTTCCAGGCCTTGCACATGGGTGCAGGGGCCCAAGCATTGGGCCATCTTTCACTGTTTGCCCAGGCCATAGCAGAGAGCTGGATCTGAAGAGGAGCAGCCGGGACACGAACTGGCGACCATACGGGATGCCAATGCCACAGCGGCGGTTGATTAACCTACTGCACCACAGCGCCAGGCCCTGTTCTTGGTGTGTGTGTGTGTGTGTGTGTGTGTGTGTGTGTTTTAATTGAGAAGGAGAGATAGAGCGCACATCCCTCCCTGCTGGTCCACTCCCCAGGTGCCCACAGCAGCTGCAGCTGGGCCAGGCCGAAGCCGGGAGCCAGGAACGGAACCCAGGTCCGGGGCGGCAGGGACTCAGTCTCTTGGGCCATCGCCTGCCGCCTCCCAGGGTCGGCATTAGCAAGAAGCTGGAGTCAGGAGTGAGGCGGGGCCTCGAACCCAGGCACTTGGATATGGGCCAGGGCGTCGTAACTGGCATCTTAATGCCCCACGCCCACGCTGTTACCGTTTTATGTCAGAAATTCACTCCCTCTGCCATCCAGCTGCAAACGGGAGAAAACAGTCTTTAACCCCGATGGGCAGAGCTGGGCGCGGGATAAGCAGGTACGCATCCACAGAGCCGGAGGCTATGGGCCTTGGGCTGGGGGCAGCCACGTTTCCTGCTGTTGTCAACCTACTGAGATGCTCCAAGGAGTTCATTCAACCTTTGAGAATACCTGTATCTTTTCTATCTTTTGAAATAAACCTGAGGCCAGCCCCATGGCTCACTTGGTTAATCCTCTGCCTGTGGTGCCAGCATCCCATATGGGTGCCGGGTTCTAGTCCCGGTTGCTCCTCTTCCAGGCCAGCTCTCTGCTGTGGTCTGGGAGGGCAGTGGAGGATGGCCCAAGTGCTTGGGCCCCTGCACCTGCATGGGAGACCAGGAGAAGCACCTGGCTCCTGGCTTCAGATGGGCGTAGCTCCAGCCGTGGCGGCCATTTTGGGGGTGAACCAACAGAAGGAAGACCTCTCTCTCACTGTCTATAACTCTACCTGTCAAATAAATTAAAATTTTTAAAGAAATGAAATAAGCCTGGCAGGCTTTCCATTTTCCTCATTTCTAGACGATTCCAACCGTCAGTTTGTGTGAGGCGTAGGTTTTGGATTCGGTCCTGGCCAACGCTGGAGCCCTGGGAGCTCCCGACACAGACGTGATGGAAGATAGCAGGGAGGGAGGGAGGAAACGCGAGGACCCTGGGCATTCACGGACACAGGCTGCCTTGTCCTCTGTGCTCGGCTGCGTTTTCAACCCCTGTCGTCTCGGGCAGACCCAGGCTTGGGGCACAGTCAGGTGTGTTTATTCCAGACGCCCCTCCCCGCCCCTTACTGATACGGTGACCTCCTGGTGACCTGCAGAGACACCAGGCTCACTCTAAGGCTCTTCAACCAAAGGGCTAAGCCCATCGCCCTGAGGCCTGCAGAGCCAGCAGTGAGTGCTGGGTGGTTCGCAGGGGTGTGGGGAGAGGAGGGATCCCTGCCACCCGCCGCCCGCCTTCTGCAGATCTCAGTGCTCCGTGGGGTGGGGCCCGGCTGGCACCTGCCCACGGAGCACCCTCAGGGCTTCCGCCTGCACCCTCAGCCTGCTGGCCCCAACCCCGCAGGGGCAGCCGCAGCTGGGGTCTCTGGGAGGGGGGAGAGGGAAGTGGCCTCCTGGCCTTGGGGATAAACCCTACAGGAGAGGGTGGCCCCACAGGCACCTGCAGACCCAGACCTGGGCCCTGCCAAGCCCTGCAGTTTTCGTTTTTTGAAAACTGTTTTTGATACTCTTTTGGTACAATTTGCTAGGTACCATTTTGTGGAATGCCTGCTAGGGTTTCTACCTCATCCACCTCCAGGCCCTGGGCTTGTACGGAGGAATACAGATGTCCTGCGGTCAGCGCTAGGGTCTCTCCTGTCACACACAGCTTGTGGGTGTGACCATCCTGGGCCCCCACCGGACCCCAGAGGGCACTCCTGGCTGAGGAGCCGCTCCCTCCCAAGCTTGTGCAGACGGGGAGATGCCCAGGCCACCGCAGGCCGTCTCCGCTGGAGCACGGGTGTGGCTGGGCCCTGGTCTACTCCCGCCCAGCCCCACTCCTTGACGTGAAATGAAAAAGAGCCAAAGCCGCTGATGGCGGCCGTCCTCAGCCAGACTGGTGTCTTCTCCCTGGGCTTTGCAACATGCATAGAACTTGTGGCTTTGGGGTCTCGTGAACTTGTCCTCAGGCTGCCTTAATTAGGAGCTGAAGGAGTGTGCACATTCCCCTGCGTGGGGGTGGGAACCCTCCTTGCAGTTCCTTGGAGGATAGGAACCAGCTTTCCCAAGGTGCGCTGCGCGGAGCCCTCAGGACAGGTTTGTTTGCGCTGGGAGAAGGGCTTGTGCCCTTTGGATTGGCCCAGGTTAACCAACAACCACCCGTCCTTTCCTCACTCAGCTAAGGTGTCCGATGACTGCGTAACGTTGGTGTGTTCTGGCCACTAACCGTACTGCACACTGTAATTGGGTTTTAATTCATCGCTTTGTGTTGGTAATTTTATTGCTTTTGAAGTTTTTCTGTGTCTTACCTCTTTTTAATTTTCTGCACGTTGCTTTTTTGTTTTGTTTTGTTTTTGTTTTCAAGAGCATTCAGTTCTTGAAACACATTAAAATAATTTGCCTGCTAGGGTCTGGCTTATTTTATAATCCCATCTCTAATCTTGTGTGGTTATTGTAATGCTTTTTATTTGTGTTTTCTCTGCCCATACGAAAAAGAACCCCTTGCTAGTTGAGCCTAAATATAATTTAGAAATTAACCACACTTCCTCTCCATGCGGCTGGAGGCCGGGACATATCCAGTCTGCTTCCATTGTATCTCTAATTACTGTGTTTATCCAGGAATTCCATTCAGTCCCTTGATTGCCACACTAAGTCCCTGTGACCTGAAATGAAACTGTTTGCCTGCAATTGTGTCAATTGGGGTAATTTGATTAGAAAAGAAAACAGAAGCCAGGACGTGGCCTCCAACCAGTGACGCATCAGGAAGACGCTGAGAATGCTGGCAAGACCAGGGAGAGGACGGCCGCTGCCCGGGGCGGGGAGAGGGGGACTTGGCACGGCCACCAGCAGCCCCAGTGTGGGCGGGCCCCTTCCCCGTGTCCCTCGGCCACTGAGCCCTGGGAAGGTGGAGGGGGGTACCTGGCCAGGCATCATTGCTCCTGGACACTGCCTGGGACTCTGCCCTGAGCCACAGTGACGTGTCCCCTTCCAGGACTGTGGTGTTGGACGCCAGGCTCCTCAGCTGGGCTCTGATTTCTGCTGCAGAACAGTGGTGGGGTGGAAGTGACCCTGCCCGCTTCCTAGCCCGGAGGGAAAGCCATGTTTCATGACCTGCCTGTGGTTTCGGCCCTCAGAGGCTGGTGGCTCCTGTGAGGGGCGGAGGTGAGAGCAGGGAGGAGGAACAGGACACCCTCAGCCCTCAGGGCAGCGGCTGAAGACAATCGTGGTCCTTTAGGAGCAGCGCTCGCCTGAGGCCACTGCACTCTCACCTGCTGCTCCGGGCAGTGGTGGCTCCTGGGGGCTGGGGTGGGCAGGCAGGAGTAGCTGGGCCCTCCAGCGTGTCCTGCTCCTCTCCCCCTCCTTCCCTCTTCTCCCCCCACCCTGGCCTCTCCCCTGCAGCTTACCCAGACCTCTCTCGGGCAACCAGAAGCTCGTAGGTCCCCAGTGTAATTAGCAGAAGCCACGTGGGAAGCTGGGGACTGTCACTTCACTGCGTTGCGTTCCTGCAGCTGTCACAGGGGCTCCTCCAGGCTCAGGGCACAGGAGACGCCTCTTGTTGGCAGGGGTGTCTGTGGATTGGCTCAAGACCACAGCAGAAGGTGTGTTCAGGGGCTTGTGCTGTGTGCGGAGCTTGCGTGCATGGTCTGGGGGCCAAGGGGCAGAAAAACGAGCAGTGTGTGACAAAGGGGGACACCGCCAGCATGCGGCCAGCCTGAGCCTGCACTGACTGCCCACTCCCGCTGTGACTCAAGTCAGGGGCCTCTATGGGGACAATCAGAGATGACTGGCGCAGCGGGGAGGTGAGATTTTAACCCAGCTCTGCAGCTCTGGTGACATTTGCTGTACTCTACAGTAGTCACTGCTTGAAGTCACTGATGGGGTTCAGCCCTATGTGCCCCAGGGTCTACCGGAGGCAAACATGTAGGGGGGCAGAGAGCCCTAAGCAGAGGCCACAGAGAAGCAGGGACACGAGGCAGGGGCAGAGGAGGGTGGAGTGGACCCCACCCCACAGTGTCATCACTGTGTGTTGGCTGAGGCCATGCCCACAGCCCCACATCCTCAGATTGGAACCAACTCAAAACTGACCTCCTCCACGGAGCTGGATGGCTCCAAATGACCTCTGTGCCCACTCGTGTGTGATGGAGCTGCCAGGCCCCCACTGTGCGCCAGGCAAGGCCTGTCCCAGACATGGGGGATGCCATGCTGAGGCCAGCAGCATGACACCTGCTCCCGGGGGCTTGTGCTCCCCTGGGGAGGAGAGGAGCAGTGAATGGGTGGGTCAGGTGGACACCGGGGGTCCACAGGCACCAACACCCAGCCAGCTGGGCCCCTCCGTGGCAGGTGCTGTGGCCCAGGCGTCACAGCCCAGTGCAGGTCAGTTTGGGCAGGGGCAGGGTGGGGTTAGTGGAGTAGAAAGCACTGGGGAAGAAAGGGGAGGGGAGGAGTGCAGATGACATCACCTGGACCAGTCATCCTGGATGAGTTTCTCGAGGGCTCCAATGCTGTGAAACAAACCAGCACCTAGCCTTGGGGGCTGAGAGCAACAACTCAGCCATATCTGAACTCTGGGGATGGGAGTTCAGCCGGGGCTCAGCGGGGAGGTCCCTCACCATGGGTCTCCTCTCCCACAACCGATTAGGAGGAAGGTCAAGATCGGTTGGCCTCCTGAAAGCTACAGCTTGATCCAGCCTCTGCTAAAATAGGGCGACTGGAGGCAACTTCATTGCAAGCTGTGTGAGTGCCAACCTCAGGGCATCCTCCAGAGGGCGCACTGGAGCAGGGTGCTCCTGGGCCAGCAGCCCCAGAGGGTTCCCAGGAACCGGCCCAACTGAATCAGCCACTCTTGGGGTGGGCTCCGCAAGCTGCGTTTCTACAGCCCCTCCCCGGGGCTCCAGGGCATGCTCCAATCTGCTCTCCCGAGGCTGTCTACCTCCTTCCGCCAACCACAGGCCCTCTCTGGGCTGGGAGTCCTTGCCCAGCTGCCCGGAGCTGTGCCCTGGTGGCCAGACCACAGACCTCTAGGCCGAGTAGTGTGGCCTGGGGGAGCCGGAGCTTCCACCTAGGGAGGGCTGGGGAGGCCCTGGGCACACACCTGCTGCAGGCCCCAGCACACTGCCTCTGCGTGCTTCCTGTTGACTGCAGCAGGAAGCACTGGGCTCAGTCCAGCCCCTGGAATTGGCTTCCAGCATCCGCCAGCTGGTGGCCCCAGTGGCCTCGTGCTCTCTTTGGCTGGGATCGGTTTACCAGGCCGGCCGCGATGGTGATTCATCCCTCCGGGGGCCCTGGTCCAGCGCTTTCCGACTTCCACAGGTGCTAAAAATACATCACTCCTATAAGCTCTCCTGGATTTCAGAGTGCACCAGGCGGGAATGCAAGATACCTGGAGTGCAATCCGGCGCCCCGCCCCCCCACTGCCTGGCTGCGCTCAGTGACGCCTGTTTTCCGAACGGGCACGCGGACAGAGCCCGGGCTGTGAGTCCTTGGTGGAGGTCTTGCCTTTGGTTCTGTCTCCCGGGCGAGAGGGGCGGTGTCTTTAGCTGCCAGTGCCTCCCCAGGCTCAACATACAAGGGGTTCTCCCGTGGGCTGACGTGGGTGAGGATCCGTGTCCTCAGGGTGTGGCCTGCAAAGCCCAGGTCGGCTAAGCAGCTGCCTAAAGGGGTTCAGGAGCGGCCACTGTCTGGGGAGCTCTGGAGACAGACGCCTTGGGGACTTGTGTATTTCAGCCCGTGAAAGACGCTGTTTAACTCAGCTTCAGCTGGGTTTCCCCAAGCTGGCTTGGTCCTGGCTGCTGCCACCTCCTGCCTCGCCTCTGTTAGTAGTGACAGAGTGTACACGCTGCACACCTGCAAGGTTTCTTTTTGCTTGTTACAATTTAGCAATTCATTAAAAAAAATTAGCAATTCATTCATGTATTTGAAAGGCAGAGGGACAGAAACAGACCAAAGTACCACCCCCAGGTTCAGGGCTTCAGCAGCAGGTCTGTTTCAGGCCTGGGTCAGATCTGAAGCCAGGAGCTAGGAACTCCAGCCAGGTCTGCCACGCAGGTGGCAGGGGCCCAAGCATTCGGGCCACCTCCCACTGCCTGCCCAGGCACATGAGCAGGGAGCCGGGTGGCAAGTGGAGCAGCCGGGACTCCGATACGGGATGCCGGTGTTGCAAGAGCGGCTTGCCCTGCCCCGGGTGACACCTTACGCTGTGTCCAGTGCCCACCTCAGCAGACGGCCCTCAGGCAGGCTCGAGCTGCAGCAGTGGCTCTTGCCGGGTCTGCCGACCGCTGCCGGCAGATGTGCAACCCTGCGGATGAGTCACTTAGCACACTTGGTTTATTTTAAAACTGGGAACATAAAGTGCCTGTATCTTGTAAAACTTCATGTGTCTCTAGGCTCAGAGAAGTTCATTTATGTTCAGAGAATTTCATTTATGTTCATAAGGGAAGGCAAAGTGTACACAGTACTTATTGTCATGGTTTCAGCTCCATATACATTGAAAGAAGGTGGGGATGGGATGGAGTCAATCCTATCCACTTAGTTGGACTAGTTTTAAGTTCAAGTTTGTGTTTTTTTGAACCATATTCTTTAGTAAAATAAATATGAATGTTGAATACTAAAAAAAAAAAAAAAAAGTCTCTCTGTGCACATACACGTCTGAAGGTTCTGCTGGCCTGGAGCGCCCTGCCCGAAACAACGTCCCCAGAACAGACTCGGGCAGTGAGAGGAACTCCCTCCGAGAGACTGGCGCTGCCCCGTGCACACCTGCCGTCTAGACGGGCTAACTGCTTGTCGCGGGCATTGTTTCTTTCTGAAATACTGTTGGGACTCTCGATTTAATAGATCAATTGATAAGTTTTAAGTAACTTTTAGTACAGTGTATTGTTCTTAGTTTTTCAGCTCACTGTGCCTGATTTATCACTGAATTCAACTTTACCAGAGCTGTGTGCGTATAGGGAAGAAAGCGCAGGTTCTGTGGGGTTCAGGCATTCACGGTGGGGGAGGGGTCTTGGACCGTCTCCCCCTCCCCAGTTAGGGGTTAGGACATAGTTATATACAATATTGCCTCAGTCACCTTTTCGCTACTTTCACTAAAATCCCCAGAGGAGCTTCCTGGGCAGGAATCAAAGTTTCTTTCCGTTCACAGCAGGACGCTACAGCTCAGCCCCCTACAGCTCAGCCCCCTTAGTCTGGTCTCACAGTGGAGCCAGGGGAGGAAGAATCCCGCATTGAGCCGGGAAGCAGAGAAGCAGAGAGAGGCGAGGCTGAGCTTGGCTTAACCTGCTGGGCCACCTAGCCTCAGATGAGAGCCAGCTTGCAAGGACAAGCCCCTGGCGGCCCAAAGACCTTCCTGTGGCCCCACCTCCTAGCCCATAACTAGGTCGGGTCTCCGAGGGGATCCATCAACAGTTGCCGTGAGACTGGAAGGCCCAGGCGCCCATGTGAACGTAGGGGGCCCTGTTCAGTTCGTAACACACAGAGGGATTCACGGGCAGAAGCCCAGGCCTGGAAGACTGGGAACGGGGAGGGCTGCAGCTCAGCCTCTGACCCGGGGCCCTGATGGATGTGGGGCACGGAGGTCCTGCCTAGGGCGTCCCACTCACACTGGACCCTTGCAGCAGGCAGAGCGGCCCTGTCCTCCTGTCCTCTGTCCCTGGTCCTTCATCCAGTTTGTTGGAGGTTGCGGCTCTATTGGGGGACGCTTGTGGCACACGGAAGGTACCCCTTTTCCTTCCTCTCCCGGGAGATGCCAGCCCCAGATTCGACCCACGACACTGAATCAAAGTGAGTTTATAACCAATGCATCAGCAGTGCTAACCATGCGTTATCTTCTATGCAAATCGGTTTCAGGCAACCCTAGAGCAAGCACAGAATAGTAATTACCTATCAAATAGTAATTACATGTTTCCCAAACTTCCATTTAAAAAAGCACAGGACAAGCTGGTTAGTTGCCAAGCGTGTGGCTGTCTGGAAGTTCCAGAATGTTCCCCGCCACTCCTGATGACCTTGTCACCAAGCGGGCGTCGTGCACGGTGCCTCCTGCAATGCCAACCTGGGAGCGCCTGGAAACCGACATGCCTGCTGGGGGCCAGGGCTGGAATGCAAGCCTAGGGGCACTTACCAGAAGTCAGGAGATTTTTTTTTTTAAGAAACAGAGAGGAAGCTCCCATCCTCTGATTCACTTGCTAAATGCCCATGACTGGTACTGTATAGGCTGAAGCCAGACGCTGGGAACTCAACCCAGGTCTCCCACGTAGACCCACTCGAGCCCCCACTGCTGCCTGCCCGGGTGTGGACTGGTGGGCAGCTGGGGGGAGAGAGAGAGAGAGAGAGAGAGAGAGAGAGAGATTTTTCTCTGCTGGTTCACTCCTCAAATGGCTGGAACAGCAGGGGCTGGGGTAGGCTGAAACCAGGGGCCTGGAACTCTGTCTGCGTCTGCCGCGTGGGTGGCAGGATGTCCAAGCACTTGAGCCATCACCCGAAGCCTTCCCAGGTGCCTTAGCAGGGAGCTGGATCAGACCAGCCAGGACTTGAACTGGTGCTCCGATATGGAATCTGGTGCTCGGACCATGGCTTAACCAATGCTGGGCCCCCGGGAACCGAGTCCGGACCCCACAGATGCCAAAGTCCAGCCTGTCCATTCCTCCTCTGTCCGTGCTCGCATGCATTCAGGAAAGAGGCTCTCCCAGCTGCAGAGCTGGCGCTGGAGAGCGGGCAAGTGGATCCCTTTCTCTTGATGATTTGGTTGTAAAATCTGCTCCTGTCACGCGGGAGAAGCAGGCTAGCGGCAAAGAAAAAACCTGCATCAGATGCAAACTGATGAGAAGTGAGGGTTCTTGGGTGAATGGGAGAAGAAAGGCTTTGTAACCGCTTCCGCTCACCGTGGGTGCCCTGTGCAGAGCTCTGCTGCCACTGCCCCTCACTCCGCTTCCTTCCGGTTGCTCCCCCGGGAAGAAAGCCCAGCCAGAGATTTCTCCAGGGGCTGTGTGCACGCTGGGGACCGGGAAGGCTGGGGCCGGGACGCTCCGTTTAGCAGCTTTGCTCTGGCCACGGTCAAGGTGGTGAGACCTGAACGCCGGGCACTGTCAGGGGAGGGACAGAGATGGAGGTCAGGACACCGCCAGAGAGCCGACTTAGGGAGAGCTTGCACCAAAAATAGGAGAGCGAGCCAGCAAGAGTGTAAAAAGAATGGTGAGCGGGTCCCTTTGACAGGCGCTGGAGGGGGAGGCTGGACCACAGAGAGGTGGGGACAGGTGCCCCCTCCTGGGGCTGCCTGCTGAGCTGGGGCCCCTCCGTGCTGAAAGAGACCCCAGGTCACAGGGCAGCTCCTGCAGGGCCTGAAGCGGGCAGCGTGAGATGAGGCTTGGCCCGGGCTGGAGGAACATCTCCCTGGTTTAAGTGACACAGAGCCAGAGCAGAACAGGGACAGAGGCAGGTGACAGCAGAGGCACAGTGCGGGGGGGGGGGGCAGGCTGGGACAGAGGCAGGTGGTGGCAGACAGAGGCGCAGCGTGGGCACCAGGCTGGGGATGGGCCTGCAGGGACCTCCCCCGGCCTTGCTGGGACTGCAGGATCTCAGGGTCTGCAAGCGGGGCTGTGGGGAGTGAGGTGGGTGAGGTCAGGTCAGGTGGTGGGAGGAGGGAGCCCCTTGCTGACTCGGTCCTGGGTGTCCTCCCCTGATGTGCTGCCAGCAGCATGAGGCCCTCATCAGAAGCATCCAGAACCTTGGGCCACAAGACCCTCCGCTCTTCCTGGAGCCGCTTCCGGCTCCCCGCGTGCTCGCCGGGGTCCACCCTGCGCCAGCACCTGCTCCTTGTCCCCGGCTCCTGGCTCCAACCTCTCCTTGTCCAAGTCCAAGGGCAGGGTGCGCAGAGTCAAGATTTCACTGCTGTGTCCCTTCTGTGTGTCCTCAGCTATTTTACAGCAAACCTCATAACCACAGATTTCAATGGCCCTTGCTTCAAACAAGCGGGGAGCTGCCCCAGCCAGGCTGCCAGCGGTCCTGCAAGGCACAACCCCGCCGTGCTTGTCCCTGTAGCATCCCTGTGCGCCTCACCTGTGCTGCCAGGCTGCCTCAGGACCAGGCCATGGCACCGGGTCTAGGCTCTGCCTCTGGCACATCTGTTCATCTCGGTATGCCACTCTGCGTTCAGCCTTTCCAGCCCCACTGTGGGAAAACCTGCAGCGCGTGCCTTCCTGGGTGTTGAGAACTAAAGGTAATTCGCTTGTCCGTTATTCATCCGTTCACCACGCACTTTCTGACCAGCTTCCCCAACAACCAGAATGGCTCCAGGTCCTGGAAAAACCCGGGAACAAGAGCAGGCGGCTGACTTCCTGGGGCTTGGGTTCAGCGGAGGGGACAGACAGAGCCACAGAAAACAGATCCCAGAGTGAGGAAGCTCAGAGAAGCCCATGCAGGAGCGGAGGCGGAGGCGGAGGCGGAGGCGGAGGCGGAGGCGGAGGCGGAGGCGGAGGCGGAGGCGGGAGAGTGCAGAGAAGGGGCCCAGGTGAGTGCAGGGCGGAGCCTCCTGTGGGCTGGAATGTTCCAGGCCAGCAGAGGGCTGCTGGAGGCTGGAGGCGCCCTGAAACGGAGCCTGCTGGGACCCGCGAGCTGGAGCTCTCTTTCCATTCTTAAAACTACTGCTGACTGCAGAAAAGCTTTGCCTTTGTGAGTTCTGCCGACTCTGCTTACCATGTTGCAAATGAAAACTGAAATACTTAGAGCAAGTCATTTAATAAACAAACTCATCACCTATCAATGTCCATAACTTTTAAAAAAAGATTTATTTATTTGAAAGGCAGAGTTACAGAGAGGCAGAGAGAGAAGGAGAGAGAGAGCGAGCGAGGCCTTCCATCTACTGGTTCACTCCCCAGATGGCTGCAACGGCTGGAGCTGCACCAAATCTGAAACCAGGAGCTTCTTCCGGGTCTCCCACGTGGGTGCAGGGGCCCAAGGACTTGGGCCATCGTCCACTGTCCGCAGCTTTCCCAGACCACAGCATAGAGCTGGATCAGAAGAGGAGCAGCCGGGACTCGAACCGGCGCCCATATGGGACACTGGCACTGCAGGTGCAGCTTCACCTGCTACGTCACAGCCCCGGCTCCTGTCAATAACTTTTGTATGAAAAATAACTGTTTTCTAAAACCAAACGTTTTGGTAAGAAGACCGGTATGGTTTTGTTTCTAGGTCTCTTTCCTGCGTGAATCCGTGAGAAAAGAGCTGGGTGCCTATCAGCTGCTTCCTCTGACATGCGACGCTGCTGTGGTTGAAACCCATGAAGAAAACCCATCCTGGCACGCATCGAGCAGCTGAGCAAGGCAGGAAGGAGTATTTTCCTAAAAAGCACATTCCTAAAAGGAGTAGCCTTTTAGATAATTGTGGATATTTTTGTTGTTGTTGTTACGCCAAAAGCAGGCACATTTCTTAAAGGGAAATTACGCAGTGGAGTGTGAAATCATGCCAGTTCACTTGTGTGTCTCCTGTTAGCTTAAAACCCACGGACCTGTCCTGCATTTGAATCGATCCTTTACTTGTGCATGGTTTTTTTTCACATTCTGCACCAGTCATTTGGGAAACACTGATTCACGCCGATCTTTCAAATGCTGAACACTCCATTATCCATTATTTTTAACAAACATTTCATTTGTTCCCGTCACCCCCAGTCTAGGGAGAAAAGTCTGCAGGCACTGGGAACCTGACCGGGCACCCCGTGGAGCTGTTTACTCGAATTCCAATTTGCATCTGAAAGCTTGACTTTGGCGTCCTGGGCAATACCCGCTGTGAAATGCACCAGGCCCTGCGGGTTTCGGACCACTGTCCTTCTTCAGCACGCAGCGGGTAACTGCTGGTTTCCACCTCTGGGAAGCTCTGGCTGCTGGAGCTCTTGCTGAGTAGCTGACATGCCGCGCCCTGATCACCCGTGCTGTTCTCCCATTTTACAGAGGAGGAAACTGACCTCCAGAGAGCTTGGCTACCTGCCCGAGGTGGCACAACTCCTGACGCTCCTCTGTATGATCAGACTTTAGGAGACAATTTTTCCCAGTAGGAGAGACTAAATTGAAATCTTCTGTCCGGGATTACTCCTGTTTGTCAGTATCCCCTGGGTTTATCTGGGGAACATAGTCCCTGTGACAAACACTCCTGAGCACTTAGTTCAAAGGTCACCTCCTCGGCAAGGCTCACGCAGTTCTTGGAGAATAATGAAAAACCCCTTACGCTGTGGAGTGGCTGGTAAGGCTTCCTCTGCACCCTGGCTGGCTCGTGGCTTCATTTTCTCCTTGCAAGGTGCCTGTCCACGCCCTGTACACCTTAGGGTTTCTCACTGCTGCTGCTGCTGCTGCTGCGACAAACCACCCAGAACCAGCACCAATCATTTCTTTGAAAGCCGTGCAGGTCGGAGACTCACTGGGCTGAAATCTAGGCGTGGCAGGGCCTTGCTCCGTGGCTCTGGGAGAGAACCTGTTTTCCTACTTTTTACAGCTTCCGAGGCACCTGCATTGCTTGGCTCCAGTCCCTTTTCTGTCTTCGAGCAGCCAGCTCAGCATCTCCGAATCTCTTTCTTTTCTTCACTTTTCCAGTGGCCCGTCTTCTGCCTCCCTTGGCTCTTTCCTCTTTCCCTGTAATGGATCCTTGTGCACCTGGATGACCCCCAATCACCTCCCACTGCAAGGTGATAATTCAGTCACACCTGCCAAATCCCCTTTGCTGTGTCGGGAAACGTATTTCCGTGTCCCCAGGACTGGTACATGCATGTCTTTGGGGTGGGCAGGGTGGGCGATCATTCTGCCCCCCACATCTCACAGGAAAGGTAGTGAGTATGGGAAACTGGCTGTGAACTTCAGGCTCTCCCACTGCCCCTAGCAGCCTGGCCTAGTACTTGGGCCTGCTGGGTCCTGAGGCCCACAGGGCTTGGTTGGACCCTCCTCAACACACATTTCCTCCTTTTGCTGTCATGTGTTAATTGCTTCATGAATTACTCGAAAATGATGAGTGGTGGGGCCAGCTCTTCAGCGAAGTCCTGGGTACTCCACTTCTGACCCAGCTCCCTGCTCATGGCCTGGGGAAGCAGTGGAAGATGGTCCAAGTACTTGGGCCCCTGCACCCAAGTGGGAGACCCGGATGAAGCTCCTGGATCCGGGCTTTGGCTCCGCCCAACCCGGTTGCTGTGCCCACCTGGAGAGTGAGCCAGCAGATGAAGATCTTTCTCTGCCTCTCCCCCTCTCTCTTTAACATCTCTGCCTTTCAAGTAAAGAAATAAATCTTAAAAAAAAAGAAAATTAAGAGTGGTCTTATTTAATTCTTAAACTTATCTTTTTAAAAAATTATGTGTGCGAGAGAGAGACTGACTATGCTGGTTCACTTCCCAAGTGCCCACAGCAGCAAGGGCTGGGCCTCGGTTGCAGCCAGGAGTGGGAACTGAACCCGGGACTTCCATGCGGGGGCAGGAACCTAACGACTTGCTGCCTCCCGAGGTCTGCATTAACAGGAAGCCGGAGTCAGGAGCCGGAGCTGGGACTTGAACTCAGGTCCTCTGATGTGGGACGTGGACATCGAAATCTAGGCGAAATGCCTGCCTCATTATTATAATAAAAAAATCTTTTTTGCTGAAGCAACATTACTATAAAAACATGGACTACTATAAATTGCCAGTGGATTTCCTGTCCCTTCCAGTGTCTATCCATATGCACTTGTAATCATAGCATAGACATAATGATAGATCCTATTTGCCCCGCATTTTGTTAAAAACATTTTCAAACAGAGAAAGTTGAAAAATAACAACTCTTACCTCCAGTAACTGTTAACATTTTGCCATATTTGGTTTCTCTATATATGTTTGTGTTTATATAGATTCTATTTTTTTTTTGCTGAACTATTAAAAATTTGCAAGCATTATGATATTCACAACTAAATTTAGCACGAATCTCCTAACAATGAGGGTGTTCTTCATTTATTTATTTGAGATTTATTTGTCTGTTTGAAAGTCAGAGTTACAGAGAGAGAGGCAGGGACAGAGAGAATCTTCCATCTGGTTCGCTCCCCAGATGACCCCACCAGCTAGGGCTGGGCCAGGCTGAAGCCAGGAGCCTGGAGCTTCTTCAGATCTCCCACTTGTGTAGCAGGGGCCCAAGCACTTGGGCCATCCTCTGCCGCTGTTCCCAGGTCATTAGTGGGGAGCTGGATCTGAAGTAGAGCAGCCGGGACAGGAGCCGGACCCATATGAGACGCTGGTCTTGCAGATGGTGGCATGCCAGCTTTGCCACACTGGCCCGGGGGCATTCTCTTACAAGCACGATATCATCATCACGTGGTGAAAGTCAGCAGTAATTCACTCATCATCTGTATGTAACCCGAATTGTGATCTATCAAAAAACAAGCCGCAGGGGCCAGCAGCGGGCATCCCACAGGGACTCTGGTTCAAGTCTCGGCTGCTCCACTTCCAGTCCAGCTCCCTGCTAATGCACCTGGGAAAGCAGCGGAAGACCGCCCAGGCGCTTGGGCCCTGCACCTATGTCGGAGACCCAGATCCAGCTCCTGGCTCCGGCCCGGCCCAGTCCTGGACGCTTGGGTCATCTGGGGAGCGAACCAGCGGACGGAAGATTTCTCTCTCTGTAACTGACACCCAATCCTGAAAACAAACAGTAACACCAGCTTGCAACACTGGGGATTCCACCGAGACCCAAAGTATCTGACTGCGGGGTCTTTGTAGCGCTTCCTCCGCACACCGCCCGGCCTCTGGGGCTGCGCCGGCGGCCGGCTGCATCTCCCGGGGGCTGCTCGACCCGGGCTCCCCGTGGGCGCGTGACAGCCGCACACACGGTGGCACCCCGCGCTCTGGGGCTCCCTGGACCTAGCAGGGTGGCCAGGCCTCACGGCAGGCGCCTCACCTGTGCGCCCGGCTTCGGTGGTTCTGGCTCTGGGTTTGCAATGCCCGCGTAAGGCGTGGCTCGGAGCCAGGGCCCCGGCAGAACCCCGAGAACGCACGGGAAGGCGACTCCGCAAAGCTGGAGGCGCCCTCCTCGGGGGTCTGATCAGCCAAGGGAGACCCTCCCGGAGCAGCGAGGGCCCCGGGGGCTGGGGGCACTAGCTCCCGTCTGCACCCGCACGCCCTCTCCCCGTCAGGCCCGCCCCGCCCGAGACCGGCGGGGCTCAGAGTCCAGCGGCCCGGCCGGAGGCGCCCGCGCACGCCCACCTGCCGGCCGCGCACGCGCAGCAGCGCCCCGGCCGCCCGCGCCCCGCGGCGCGCCGCCAGTGCGCAGGCGCGGCGGCCGATGCGAGTGTGTATGTGCGGGCGAGAAGATGGCGGCGGCGGGGGAAGCAGCGTGAGCCGCCGGGCCGCGCCGAGCCCCATTCAAACGGGCCGCCATGGCCCTCCGCAGCCCGCAGGTAGCCGGCGGCCCGCGCCCCCGGCCGGAAGGGGCCCGAGCCTGGGGGGGCGCGCGCGGGCGCGGGCGGCCGGGAGCGAGCGTGTGGGGTGGGGGAGGGCGCGGGACCCGCCGCCCGGGCCTAGGCCCCGGGGCCGCCGCCGCCGCCCGGCCCCCGGCCCCCATTCCCCGGCCCCGCGGCTTCCCGGGGCGGGCGCGGCGCGGCGCGGCCCCGGGGTCCCTGGCGGCGCCGTCGGCGCGGCCCGGGCCTGCCGCCGCCGCCCGCGCCCCGCGCCCCCCGGGCCGCCCCCAGCGCCGTGGACCCCGCGGGACGCGCCGGCGCGGGTGGGCCGGGGGCCGGGGCCGCTGAGGACAGCGGCGCGGGTGGGCCGGGGGCCGGGGCCGCTGAGGACAGCGGCGCGGGCGTGCGGGCGCCGCCGGGCCCGGGGCGGCGCGGGCGGGGGGCGCGGCGGCGGGGGTCCCCTGTCGCGCACGGGAAGGAGGTTCTGGGGGCGTGGGGCGCGGGCTGGGGGTCGCGCCGGCCGTGGACCCCGCGCTGGCCGCCGGCTGAGCCCCGGGCCCCGACGCCGGCGCCTGGGCGGCCGCCGCGCGCCTCTGAATGAGAGGTGGGAGAGCGACACAAAGTCGGTGCGGGCCGGCGGCGGGGCAGCTCCCGCCTTGGCGCGCCGCTTTGTTGGCTGCGGCCCCTCGGGCGGGCCGCGGGCCTTGCTTAAACATACATACCCGCCCGCGCAGACAGCGCCTCTCGGGGGCTCGGGTGGGGGCTCCCGCTCCAGTGTGCGGTCGGAACTTCCCCGTGCGTCGCGGGCTTTTCCCCTGGGAGGCCTGGCGTGCGTTTCTGCGGGGCTGGCGTGCACGGGGGCTCCCGCACTGGCTATGCTCAGTGCCCGGGCTCGTTCGCGGAGGCCACGCGTGCCTCCTGGCGATGGCCCTGGCGTTCGTGGCCCGGGACTCGTGCCTCTGGCCAGCGCGAGAGTGACCTGCGCCTGGGGGCCGAGCGCACTTGGACCCCTCTTCCTCTCCTGTCTGAGAGCAGAGTGGTGGAGGAAGCAGCGGAGTCCTGAGCAGGGTCTGGCTGTTGGACCGGCCCGGTCTCAGTCAGGCCGACCCGAGAGTGACCCGTCATTCATTCAGCAGTGATCACCGAGCCCGGAGCCAGGCAGGCTGACCCGCCCGGTCCGGGTTGGCTATCGCCGTAGCGACCCCAGTTAGCCTTTACAACCGGCTTGTTAAGGCTACAGTTTCACACTTTTGTGTAGATTGTAGCCCGTTTCCGTCATACTGGCAAGTGTTGGTTGAGCCCTTTCCCTGCGCTGAAGTGGAGCAGTGGAAAAGTTGGAAACATTTGAGTGCTGCTGGCTTGGGAGGGTTGAACAGTGTTGAGGAGTAAGTGTATCTGCTCTGTGAGTGTCTGTGGTCCCGAGGGACCTGCGAGTGCCTGGCTGACGCCTCCCCGCCTCGGAGCCACGCAGACGGAGCCTCACAGCCTCACAGCGCCGAGCAGCGGGGACCGCCGGGTGTGCTGACATTCCTGGAGTGTGCTGGGGTACTGACTGTATGTAGAGGGCGCATCCGGAGACAGATGTGATGCCACAGGTGTGTGGTTCCTCTCCAGAGCAGACACGGTCAGGGGAAGGGACGTGGCCCTGAGGCTGGATGCCGGCGTTCAGCCCAGACCCAGGGGCGCGGGCACTTGCCGCGCTCAGAACACATGCAAGGGGTGGAAAACCGGGGTCATCTCCCCTGAATTAGTTACAGTGAGGTTATTTCGTTTTGCCTTCTTTTTTTTTAAAATTTATTTATTTGTTTGGAAGAGTTACAGACAGCAAAGGGAAGATGCAGAGAGAGAGAGAGAGACCTTCCGTCTGTTGGACACCCCCCAGATGGCCGCAGTGGCTTCTTCTGGGTCTCACAGGGGTAAAGGGGCCTAAGCCTTGGGCCACCTTCTGCCGCTTTCCCAGGCCGTTAGCAGGGAGCTGGATCACAAGAGGAGCAGCCAGGACTCGAACCGGTGCCCGTACTGGAAGTTGGCATTACACACAATGGCTTTACCCGCTGTGCCGTGACACTGGACCCTTGCTCTTTTATTTTTTGTATATTTTTAACTCAGATTGAGACCTGTAGGTGACTGTTGCTAGGTCTGCTTCCACGGTAAGCCTGGCTGCTGAGGGTGCCGTTCCTGATGGCGTGCTGTGCTGGAGAGTGAAGGGTTCGAAGTGCTTGCTCTTGAATGCGCAGTGAGGCTGCTCCGGTCCTATTCACTGCCACACACGCAAGAATCACTGTGGCACAAAACAGATAAATCTGTCTGCAGTGGAGTGTGCTGGCCCGGGGCCACTGGATTACTGTCATTTGTCACTTTAGTGCCACTTCAGCAGTGTAGGTGTCGTTTCCAAAGACTTGCATGTGCTTGGCCTGCACTTTTCCTGGTGATCGGTGTGGTCACGCAGAGGTCTTTCCGGGACCGTTTCTGTCAGTGCTGGCTGGGTTAAGAGCTGGGGGGGGGGGGTGGCAGCGCTGTGGTGTAGTGGGTAAAGCTGCTGCCTCCAGTGCCAGCATCCCGTATGGGTGCCTGTTTGAGTCCTGGCTGCTCCACTTCTGATCCAGCTCTCTGCTATGGCCTGGGAAAGCAGTGGAAGATGGCCTTGTGGGAAACCCAAAAGAAGCTCCAGGCTTTGAATTGGCGCAGCTCTGGCCATTGTGGCCAATTGGAGACTGACCCAGCGGGTGGAAGACCCATCTCTCTCTGCCTCTCCTCTCTCTGTGTAACTCTGACTTTCAAATAAATAAACATTAACAACAACAAAAAAGAGCTTGTGTGGGAACATAATCACCTCACAGCTGGGGAATGCATACAAGGTTTTTTTTTTAAAGGTTTTTATTTATTTATTTGACAGGTAGAATTATAGACAGAGAGAGAGAGAAAGGTCTTCCTTCCATTGGTTCACTCTCCAAATGGCCACAGCAACTGGAACCGCGCCGATCCGAAGCCAGGAGTCAGGTGCTTATCCTGGTCTCCCATGGGTGCAGGGCCCAAGGACCTGGGCCACAGCAGAGAGCTGGACTGGAAGAGGAGCAGCCGGGACTAGAAACGGCACTCATACGGGATGCTAGCACTGCAAGCGGAGGATTAACCTAGTGCACCATGGCGCCAGCCTGTCCCCCCCCCCCTTTTTTTTTTTTAAGATTTATTTATTTGAAAGTCAGAGTTACACAGAGAGAGAGAAGGAGAGGCAGAGACACAGATAGAGAGAGGTCTTCCAACTGCTGGTCCACTCCCCAGGTGACTGCAACCACTGTAGCTGCTCTGATTTGGAGCCGGGTGCTTCTTCCAGGTCTCCCACATGGGTGTAGGGGCCCAAGGACTTGGGCCACCCTCCACTGCTTTCCCAGGCCACTGCAGAGTGGATCAGAAGTGGAGCAGCAGGACTCGAACCGGTGCCTGTATGGGATGCGGGCACTGCAGGCAGCAGCTTTACCTGCTGTGCCACAGCCCCGGCCCCCATACAGGGTTTGTTTACTGAAGATGTAGAGTTTATGAGACGTCTCCAGATGGTAGACTGTTCAAGGGCTGCGTGCTTTCTGACTGGTTAACGCTTCTCCGCCATGACCCCATTTCCACCTGAGGCCTGAGAGACTGAGCTGTCTGCCTGCCTGTCCATTGCACCCCCGTGTGCCGTCTCCTGGGATGGGGTGGCTGAGGTGCGGTGGGGGCTGGGGAGGGTCGGAGTTTGTTCTCAAGCTAGGCGAGTGTGGAATGCCTGCCTCCCAGTGTCTGCACAGGAAGTGACGGCTTCTCTTCCTAGGGTCTCGTAACCAGTACGCCAGGTACTGAAGTGCCTTGTGAATAGGCAGGTAGGCCCACTCTTGAGCCTGCAGTCTCTGATGTTCATGGCTGACTGCCGAACGTTGCCTTTCTTTAACTTCGCTGGTGATAGATTTTTGTTTTCTTGTTTGTCCATCTTTTTATGAAGAAATGTACACCTACTATGTATATTGGGTATAGATGCAGATAGGCTCTGCTTTTCTCTGGCAAAGTATTTTTTTTTTTCCAAATGATTTTATTTATTGGGGTTGGTGCTGTCACCTGCTGGGTAAAAGCTGATGCCTGTGGCGCTAGCATCCCTTATGGGCTCTGGTTCAAGTCCTGGCTGCTCCACCTCTGATCCAGCTCTGTACTGTGGCCTGGGAAAGCAGCAGAAGATGGCCCAAGTGCTTGGGCCCTGCACCCACGTGGGAGCCCCGGAGAAAGCGCCTGGCTCCTGGTTTCAGAATGGCCCAGCTCCAGCCGTTGCAGCCATTGGGGAATGAACCAGCAGATGGAATACTTTTCTCTCTCTCTGCAACTCTGCCTCTCAAATAAGTAAATGAAACTTAAAAATAATGAGAGGTAGAGTTACACTCAGAGGGTTCACCTCCCAAATGGCCACAATGGCTGGAAGTGAGCCGATCTGAAACCAGGAGCCAGGAGCTTCTTCTGAGTCTCCCACACGGATGCAGGGGCCCAAGGACTTGGGCCATCATCCACTGCTTTCCCAGGCCATAGCAGAGAGCTGGATCATAAGAGGAGCAGCCGGGACTAGAACCAGTGCCCACATGGGATACCGGCACTGCAGGCAGAAGTTTAGCCTACTGTGCCCACAGTGCTGGCCCTAGCAAAGTAGTCTTAAAACTGAAGCTCAAAAGATATACTAAGATAGCTCCAGACTACGGTTCTCACCATGAGAAAATGTGTGTGTGTGTAAATGTTAATGAGCATTAGGTGTATCCCACGTGCCCTGCTGTCAGAACTACGTATAGAAAAAAATAAGCATTGAAACTGCACAAAACAGAGAGCTTGTGTTGCAGGCTTGTTCCTGTGGACCAGTTGGCTGGGGTGAGAAGGTAACAGTTGGGTCCCCCCTGCCTACTCCCAGATGGCCGCAATGGCCGGAGCTGTGCTGATCCGAAGCAAGGAGCCAGGAGCTTCTTCTGGTCTCCACGTGGTTACAGGGGCCCCAGCACTTGGGCCATCCTCTACTGCTATCCCAGGCCACAGCAGAGAGCTGGATCTGAAGCAGAGCAGTCAGGTCTCGAACCGGCGCCCATATGGGATGCCGGCGCTTCAGGCCAGGGTGCTAGTCTGCTGAGCCACAGCACCGGCCCCACCAGGAGCACTTAATAGATGATTCTGTGTAGGAAATCCCCGTTTGCTTTTCAGCCAAGGAGTTAGAGTGTGCGTTGTTCATGTGGCCGTGTGCTTGCTGTGGATGTAAGCAGTTCAGTTCAGTTTATCAATTCATTCAAACTTAGTCGCTACCAGCTAGCTTAGGACTTCATTTGGTATTCCATGGCTACAGGTTTTGTAATGTTCTTGTTTGCTTTTCTCCTGTTAATTTCTATATACTTGAACGGTGGAGAGAGAGCAGGATCTTCCATCTGCCGATTCACTCCTCAGATGCCTGCAACAGCCAGGGCTGGACCAGACCGACGCGAGGAGCCTGGCACTCCGTCTGGGCCTCCCTGGTGACTGCCGGGCCGTCTGCTGCTTTCCCAGTGCATTAGCGGAAGCTGGCTCTGAGCGGCAGCCAGGACTGGGGCTGCCGCATGTGGTGACCTAACCTGCTGCACCCGCGCCATCCGTCCTCCGGGTGCTTTAAGTAATCATTTCCCTTAGACGGCTGTCGAGACCAAACGGTTTGTTGGAGACCTAAAGTTAGGCCTCCTGGTCTCTGAGCATGGAGCTGGAGGAGCAGATGTACAGTAACCACTGTGGTCAGACTGCTGGGCCCATTCCCAGCGTGGAAGGGTGGGCCCCTGCCGAGTGTACTGTAGGGAGCTGATAGCCGACGGGAAGTTTTTCCCATCTTCTCAAAGTCACGTTCTCTTCGCACTGTTAATGTGCAGGCAAAGAGGAAAACCTCCCCCCTTTCCCAGCGTGGTCTGCCCCTGCTGTTAGCCAGTCTGGACTCTGATAACCACACAGCTGGGCCTTCTAGGGGAGCGTTTTGTTCTGTTTGGAGTTACTGGTGGGAGATGACTACTTTGACGCAGAAGCACATACAAAGGAGAGGATTAGAGAGCCGTAAGGAGGGTTCCTGTGCTTTGGGCTGCCCAGGGCAGTGGGCGCCACCAGGCTGACTGGTAGGAGGATCTCAGGCTAGTGTGGGGAGCAGCTTGGAGGAGCACGTGTGCTCATCTGGTGGGTCACTTGTTCATTCAGCAGATAGGCAAATGGTGGCTGTGGTGTACAGGCGCGGAGAACCGAGCCGTGAGCAGAGGCGTTGTCTCCCATACGGCAGCATCACTGCACTGCCTGTGTCAGTCCAGAGAAATATGGCCGCAGGAAGGGGACACAGTCTGGATGTGGCCTGCAGAAGGTGAACCCAGTGGCACATTGGCTAAGATGCACAGCGTGGCGTGGTGGGAAGTGTGCACTGGGAGGGGTCTGGAGCATTAGGAGGAGGCGGGGAGCCTGTGCAAGGGGCAGCCGGGCGGCTCCTGCCTTGTGGTTTTGCTGGCACTTGCAGCGTCTGTCCTGGCTGCAGGGGGCCTCAGGCCATGGAACCCCCGGAGAGCAGCCTTGACTCACACCCTGCCCAATGTGGAGAGCGCCAGTGGTGTCGCTGCATGCCTAGAGGAGGGTTCCTGGGCCTCTCACGGGGCCAGGCAGTGCGGGTGGTGTGGCCCAACCCAGGAGCTGGCTGCCTGGAAGATGGGCTGAACGGGGAAGAGAGTGTGGTTCAGTGTCAGGGGGGCTGGGAGGCCTTTTCTGAGAAGGTCCTTTGTGCCTGAGTTCCCGGGCTGAGCAGCACAGAGACGCAGGGGTGTGGGGAAGAATCCACAGAGCAGCAGTCTCACAGCTTGGTTCTTGCTGGGGCCACGCAGAGGTTTGTGGTGGAATGGATGTGTGGGGTGAAGTGGTCAGGCAGGAGAGGCACAGAGCGCTGTAGCCAGTGGCTGGATCAGGGGAAGCTCAGGCCTGTCCTGGAGCTGCTGGTGCAGTGAGTGTGCCGGGGTCTCGGGATCCTTTCTGCTTGTGAGGGTTTGGTTCTCTACATCTGGGGGTCTGCAAACCCTGTAAAATGGAGGGAGGAGGTGGACATTTCTTTTGGGAACATGTCAGGCAGACTAGCCCTGGATATCGTCAGTGATAGCTGCATAGTTAGGGAGGGTGTTTAGGGACGTTGTACTACTACAAACATTTGTCCCCTGATAGTACACCTAGAAAACACTGAGAAAAGTGCATCCCACGTAAAATCCCAGGACTCTGCAATGACGGCTGTTAATGTTTTCACATTTCCTTTACTGCTTTCGAATAGGTTTTAGAACTGTGGAGTCACTGTGTATTTCGTAATTTGGACTCCATTCTAACATCAGCATTGCCCTGAGCCTTGAGTGCCACGCAGACATCCTAAGCAAGGACCCCTGTACACGGCCGCCAGGTGTTGGAAAGTACTTCCCCAGGGCTCTGTGTGGGTCAGTGTGCAGCTTGCTCATTTCACCAGACAGGGATGTCAGGGTGTAGAGAGCTTGCCCCTCTGGTCCAGCTCAGCTGTGGACAAGACCAGAAGTGCAGGTGCGCACCTCTCTGAGGCTGACAGCACCCAGCTTTGCTGCCGAGTGGAGTTGTGGGACCGCGGTGAGGCGGCACAGCCGGTGAAGAGCTGTGCTTTGCCTCGGAAAGAGGCTCTGGCTTTGTGCAAAGTTTGTTCCATAGCCGACTCAGGGATTGGTGTCAATTATGCGACACTTGCTTGTGCAGGAGACTTAGTTGGGGGTTATAGGTTGCAAAACACATTTACACATTTTAAAAGTTAGTGGTTTATTTGAGAGGCAGAGAGAGAGAAGAATCTCCCACCTATTGGTTCACTCCCTAAAAGCCTACAGTGGCAGAGGCTGAGTCAGGCTAAAGCCAGGGGCCTGGACCTCAATCTAGATCTCTCCTGTGGTGGGTGGTTGGGACCCAACTCACTTGTGCCATCATCTGGGCCTCTCGGGGTGCACAGTACCAGGAAGCTAGGACTGGTACTGGAGCTGGGACTCAAACCAGCACACTCTAGTCATGGTGCAGGCAACCCCAGCAGCATATTAACTGTTACCCCCAATGCCTACCCCAAAACACACTTTGTCTTTTTTTTTTTCTTTTTTAAGATTTTATTTGTTTCTTTGACAGAGAGAGAGGGAGAGACACAAGAGAGAGGTCTTGAATCCTCTGGTTCACTCCCTAAAAATGGCTGCAACAGCCAGAGCTGTGTCGATCCAAAGCCAGGTGCCAGGAGCTTCTTCCCAGTCTCCCATGAGGGTGCAGGGGCCCAAGGACTTGGGCCATCCTCGGCTGCTCTTCCAGGCCGTAGCGGAGAGCTGGATCGGAAGTGGAGCAGCCGGGGTCTTGAACAGGCACCCCTGTGGGATGCAGTGCCATAGGCAGAGGCTCAGCCTACACCACAGCGCGGCCCCCACGCACTTTTTCAAATCTAAGAACAAGTGAGTTATCTAAACCTGCAGGAGCGTCTCTGACTTCGTGAGTGCCGTGCTCACGTGTTGAGATAGAACCTTGTGGTCAGCATGGGACAGCAGACCCCACCCCTCTTGGAATGCAGGACTGTCAGCCATCCTGGGTCCTTGGAGCTGGCTGACTGCTGCTGCAGCCTGGTGGGCAGAGTGGGACTTGGACGAGCATTCACAGCTGTCCTCAGCAGTTCTTGCTCTCTCTGGTTGCAGGTTCCAGCTTTGTCAGCTAAGGCGATTCTTGTCTGCACTTTTCATTCATTGGGGCTAGAGTATTTACTCCTGGCCCTTTCTCGCTTCTTGTCTAACTCTTGACTCTTGTGCCACAGCAGCATCATTTCAAGTAAGTACTGGAGCGTGAACTTTCTTCTTGATCTGGGACTGTAGTTTAGTTAGTGATAAATGCCCTTAAAAACACAAACCCACTTAAAAAGCCTTCCTTGGCTGGAAGCTTGGAGAGTTAACCTGAGCTTCGCACATGGTGATGGGGGCTGGTTCCCAGCAGGGACTCGCTTGGACACGGGCAGAGTTGTGTTTGGAAAGACCTGGCTTCTCCCGTTGCATGTGGTAAACGGGCAGCTGCTCCAGGTGGGCAGGGAGTAAAGGTTTCCTGGCCGTGCTCTGTCTGCAGGGCCGCAGAGCAGAGTCCTCACTAGTGTCTGTGGGGGGAAAGGAAGCCTGCATATGGTGTGTGCGAGTCAGACTTGGGTTCCCTTTGGATGCTGGTTCTTAGATGAGCTCTCTTTCCTCCCGCTGGCAGCTGGCCCTCCATGCAAATAGGGCAGGAAGAGGGCCCTGCACAGCAGGATTGTGTGTGGGCCAAGATGAGCCCAAGCAGCTGAGCCCTCGGGGGCGGGGGGTCAGGACGGTCTTCTTGAGTCTTCCACTGGCACCACTGTGTAGCACAGCAGGCTCAGGGCTTGTCCAAGGGACGAGTTAATTGACAGAAGGACCAGTTAAAGAAAATAGTAGCAGACTCCTGATTGTCAGTCGTGTCTTGAGGCCTCCGTCTGTTTTTTGGGGGATTTTCTAGTAGAGAGGAAGATACAACTTGCGAAACATTGGGGGACAGCTTTGCCTTCTGTACAAGTGACTGTGGGAATGAGAAGAGATGGCTGGGGCCAGCACTGTGGCACAGTGAGTGGCGCTGGCATCCCATATGGGCAGCCAGTTCGAGTTCCGGCTGCTGCACTTCTGATCCAGCTCCCTGGTAATGTGCCTGAGAGAGCAGTAGAGTATGGCCCAAGTCCTTGGGCCCCTGCACCCATGTTGGTGATCAGGAAGAAGCTCCTGGCTTCAGGTTATGTCAGCTGCAGCCATTGCAGCCATCTGGATAGTGAGCCAGCTGGTGGAAGATCTCTCTGTAACTCTTTCAGATAAATAAAAGAAAAAAACCCAGTAGACCAGATGAAAACTGACTAACAATGAAGAAGAAGAGCTGGCTGCTTCCTGGGCATTTCGGGATAGGTCGGCACTTCTGGGATGAGAATGCACGGGGAGAGGGACAGATGTGGGGCAAGCTGTTGCTTAAGGTGCCTGCGTGCGGATTGGAGTGCCAGTTCAGTCTCCGCGGCTGTACCAGCACACTCTGCTGGTGTGCTCGGGAAGCAGCAGCCTGAGCACTCGGTAGCAGCGTGCCCGCCACCAGGTGGGAGACCGAGATGAAGTGGCTGAGTCCTAGCTTTGGCCTGGCCTGGCCCTGGCTGGCGCAGCGTTTCAGTGGGGGTGGGGGTGAACCAAGGGGATGGGAGATCTGAATCTCTTTCAAATAAATAGTAAAAGAAAGAAAACAGAATACATGAGGACAGACGTTTGGCGTAGTGGCTAAGACAGCTGTGTCTCACGGTGGAGTACGTGGATTCCGTACCCATTGTGGCTCACAACTCCAGCCTCTGGCTAGTGCACACCATGAGAAGCGGCAGGTGATGGCCCACGTAGTTGGGTCCCTGCCGCCCAGTGGGACAGCTGAATTGGGCTTCTGGCTCCAGCCCCCAACCTCTGCTGTTGTAGATGTTTGGGGAATGAATCAGCAGATAGGAGCTATCGCTGCCAAAACAAAAAAAAACAAAAACCAAACCTGCTCAAGTGATTTTTAAGCCTTCTTTAAGGTTTTACAGTGCTTTTCTTATTTTTTTCTTATTTCTCGTTTGTGGTGCTCTGTTTCGTTTTTGTGAATGATGTATTTGAAAGACAGGCACACCAGGTGCTCTGACATGGGGTGTGTGTGTCAACCAGGAGGGCAAGCACCTGCCTTTCTGGTCTAGTTGGGTTTGTTTTAAATTAGTTTAGGGGGCTGGTGTCCCTAAAATACAGTGTCTCAGTTTTGTTTGTTATCTCGACAGTTTCTCAACAAATGTAGGCCTGAGTTCAGACAGCAGTAGCTGATGCAAATGCCGTTGCGGGAGTGGGCCGGGTGTGCGTGTTGTGAAGGCTCCGTGTGCGGAAGCTGCTCTCTGCCTGGGTGGTGAACCCGGCAGCCGTCTGCTGACATGCACAATGCTGCCTTCCAGCTCCGGGCTCCCCGGAGCGTTGTAATCCTGGGGAGAGCGGTGCCTGTGCGCGCCATGAGCCTTAGTGTCCGCCTCAGTTATTGCAGTTTTCATTTCTTCCATCTTTGTCATCAAAATCGTTGTTCACCCTATGGTTAGCTACTGAGCTTGACTACGTCCCAGGCAGGCCATGTGGCACAAACTGGAGGGAGAACAAGTCACTTCTGGGAGCCTCTGCGCAGGTTCCCCCGCCCCCCAGCTTGCTGCCTCTGTGCCATGGCCATGCCCTCCGACTCACAGCCCAGCGCTGCTGTTCTGCTCAGTTTTTGCTTCCCCAGAGGAAGTTCAGTGAGGGGAAGGAATTTTGCTGCTGTGTTGCCAGGACCTGGAACATGCTAAGTGCGTGGTGAATATTTGATGAATGAATTAGTGGAAGTCACGCCCCAGTCAAGCATGAGAAAGGCTTGACCGATCAGCTCTCCTGCCCCAAGTGTGGGACATTGTCCTGGAGAGTCCTGGGGGCTGTCATTCAGAATTTGTGAGGGACTCAGTTTGCAGGCGCTGAGCTGTGGGGGCTCCAGTGCTCAGCCTGGAGGGGAGGAGGGGACGAGGCAGTGGCGAGGGGCAGGGACGGCGGCACAGTCCTGCCAGAGCCTTTTAGCCTGGGAGGCCCTGGGAGACTTGGAAAGCTTTGCACAGGCACACTGTGGCGGCCACGTGCAGCTTAAGGGTCGTTGCAGGGCTGCAGGACGGAAGCCTCTGGGTGCTGGTGCAGCACAGGGCAGGGGCTGCCAGCCTGCAACATGGGGCCCTTTTTAATCACCTGGGGTTGCACCGAGTATGTTGTTAAATGCTGTGGAGTATTCACAGATGGTATTTTATGCGTACTAAAAGCAGCGATCAGGCCTAGTGGTTAAAATGGTGCTTGGGGTACCTGCATCCCACACTGGAGTCCCTGCTCTACTGCAGCCTCCTGCTGAAGTGCACCCTGGGAAGCAGTGGTGATGGCTCAAGTGGCTGGGTCCCTGCCACACACACGAGAGACCTGGATTGAGTTCCTGGCTCCTGGCTTCATCCTGGCCCAGTTCCAGCTGTTGCTGTCATTTGTGGAGTAAACTAGCAGATGCGAGAGCTGTCCAAATCATTGAGTTGTTTGGCATTTTTAAAATCAGTTGTGTAGTTATCTGGTTGTGAATCACCACATCATTGTATGCTGAAGAGTTTTGGGGTGAAGGGGAGGGGTGTTTTGCTAAGTGACGTAGGACAATTGTCAGTGGCTATTTAAAGCAAGGTCTTTTGTTTTCGTATTTAAAAACTAATTTCAGGAGTAAGTTTCACATGTGAAGCACTTGGACAACACTGGGAAAGGTCTGTCAACCATTTGCTGGTGGTTTTGGTGATGGCAGGTAGTTCTAGCTCCTGCTGCCAATATTCAGGACGGCAGCTGCAGTGTTCTTACCTTGTGTAGGTCCTAGGTGAGGCACGCACAGAGCAGGCAGCACATTGCGAGCTGTGTGAGTGAGTCCTGAGATAGCTGGTGCACCTGGGGGTTTGTGTAGTAGTAATAATTCAGAGCCTGAGGTGGGTAAGCAGCCGAGCCTTGGTTAGGAGTGGGCTTGTGCATTCTAGGTGGCTAGACAGTGAGTAACTCCTGGAGTTGAGAGTAGCTGAATCCTCCAGTTGCTGCCACTGAATATTGTTTTATCTGTTTTTGCTTATCCCACTCCTGTATTGGTTAAGATGCTTTTAAATAACAAGAAAGCTCAGCCTTCTCTCTGGCTTACGCAGTGGGCTGGAGACTTGACTGCCCATGCAGTTAGAGACTGTTGGTGTGATTCAGACTTCACATGTTTACCTCTTCACTCCTGTTGTCCGTGCAGTCCTGGGCGACATGGCCCCTGCAGGTGCAGGCCTGGTGTTGGAGGGCAGCCTCCATGGCAGCCCTGGACCTGAGAGTGAATGTCTGCCCAGAATTCTAGGTGGAGCCTGAGCATGGGGCCCTGGGTCACCCTGAACCAAGCACTGTGGCTGGGAGGCTGGCATGCCCTGGGCTCCCTCTGGACTTGCATGGCTGTGTTGATCACTGTCCAGTAGGGGTAGGGGAGTGATGGCTGCCCGCTTCTTACAGACCCCAGCCAATACTACCCCATCTCTTTTTCTGGATTTCACTTCCTCCTTGGGGATTCTGGCTGTTAATGTCTGTATCTTTCATTTATCCTTAAATGTTACTGTTGCTTAAATCCCCCTGTCTGCCTTGAGCTCAGCCCCAGTCTGGTCTGGGGCTCCAGATTGGGCAGGTGTCTCTGAACCTCGAGTTTTTCCATCATCACTTATCCAGCAGATACTGTGCTTTTGTAGGCTGGATCTAGAACAGAAAGACAGGAGATGATCAGGTGAATGAAAAGTCCCGGGAGCCCCGAGCAGTGCTTTCGCAGAGGTGGCTGGGAGCACTTCCTGTGACGTCTGTCCTGAGCTGGGGAGGGCCAGGAGGGCTTGGTGGGTGCAGTGGGGAAGAGGGAGCTGCCTTTGGGAAGGCAAACAGGAATGGTGAGAAAGGCAGGCAGTGCCTCGGAAGTGAGGTCACACGTGGGGAGGCAGAGATGACCTGTACACTGTACACCCACAGTGATGGGTGGTCGATGCAGAACCAGGGGACGTGTGCACTGTACACCTACAGTGATGGGTGGTTGATGCAGAACCAGGGGACCTGTGCACTGTACACCCACAGTGATGGGTGGTTGATGCAGAACCAGGGGACCTGTGCACTGTACACCCACAGTGATGGGTTGTTGATGCAGAACCAGGGGGATCCTGCTGATTGATTGCACATTCGCTTTTTAATTCATTGATCTCCTGCTGTTTCTAGATTGTATACGCCTTTAGTATGGATTAATTAATTGTGATCTTTATTTTAGTTCCTTTAGTTGCTTTTGTTCTTGCTAAATATTTTCTGAACATTTGGATATTCCGTTGAGCTTGTCCTAGAAATGTGGAATTTCTGATCGTCTTAGAGTGTATAATTTGAGGTGTTTCTCACCTAAGAGATCAGGAGAACAGTGAGGTATCTCATTGAGACAGATGTGGAAGCTGGTTTCTGAGGTGCCCTTTGCATTTAAGGTCACACTGGAACAGAGAAGTGGAAGAGGTTGAGGCTGTGAGTTTGTGACTTGCCCACACAGTTGAAGCTGTGAGAACGGCTTGTGTCCCTGTGGAGTATCTCCGAGCTGCCTGCTGGGAAGAGGGAGGGCTGGGCTGGTCCTGGAGTCCCGGGGGAGGCTATTGGAAGGGTGTTGGTGAGGGGATCCTGGTGATACCTGGTGGAGACTTGGGACAGCTGGAGGGGGGAGGCTTTGCACTGGAGCCAACCCTTGTTTTTGAGGAGGTGGAGTGTTGAAGGTGAAAGTGGGATTTCAGCACATTTAAAGGAGGAGAAAGTAGCTCATTTACAAAAGACTTTCCTGCAAAAGACATTTCTGAACGGTTGCTTTGGAGTTTGTCGTTTCTGTTTAGTTGCTTTATAGTTTTTTTTTTTTTTTAAAGAACAGAGTGGATGGGGATGGTCAGTCCTTTTTTTTTTTTTTTTTTTTTTTTTTAAGGTTTGTTTATTTTGCTTGAAAGTCAGAGTTTCAGAGAGGAAGAGACAGATCTTCCATCCTCTGGTTCATTCCTCGAATGGCTGCAATGGCTGGGGCTAGGGCACCCTGAAGCCAGGAGTCTAGAACTCCATCTGAGTCTCCTACATGGGTGCAGGGACCCAAGTCCTTGGGCTGTCTTCTGACTGTGTTCCCAAGTGCATTAACAGGAAGCTGGGTCAGAAATGGAGCAGCCAGGTTAACCCCTTGCCCCACAGTGCTGGCCCCCGGGATTTTCATTTTGAATACATCCGTTGTGGATATTGTCCATCAGCATATAAAGCGCATCTCAAATTATTTCATAATTTATTTTTTAAAGATTTATTTATTTATTTGAAAGCGTTACATAGAGAAGGGAGAGGGAGAGGGGGAGGGAGAGGGAAACGGAAATGGGAGGAGGGGATTGGGAGGGGCCTTCTGCTGGTTCACTCCCCAGTTGGCTGCAACAGCCAGAGCTGTGCCGATCTGAAGCCAGGAGCCAGGAGTTTCTTCCGGGTCTCCCACGTGGGTGCAGGGCCCAAGGACTTGGGCCATCCTCCACTGTTTTCCCAGGCCATAGCAGAGAGCTGAATCTGAATGCAGCAGCTAGACTAGAACCAGCGACCATATGGATGGTGGCACTGCAGGTGGCGGCTTTACCCGCTATGCCACAGTGCCGGCCCCTCCTCATTTCTTGTGGAATTCAGCAGCTCTGTTTCTGCACAGGTTTCTCTCCCTCTGTCGTTTGCCTGGAGTGGAGAGAGCTCTTCCTTGGGTCCTTGCCGTGCTCTTGAACAGTGGCGCTGACCCTGATGCAAGTGAGACTCACTCAGGGAGCCCCTGAGGTGCTGGGGAGACTGTCCTCCCCACTCAGCTGACCCTGGGCTGCTGCAAGGTGTCGCAGGTTGAGAGCCTTGCTGAGTCCTGGAGACAGGTCCTGTTGGACGGCCTGCTGGGCACCTTGGCAGTTGGCTGGCTTCTCAGGCAGTTCTTCTCACTGATGAGGTGAAAAATCTCTCTCCCAGGGTTCTCAGACCTCGGCTCTACATATTTACCAGAAGAGCTTGTTTTTTGAAGTCTTGAGTTACATTTTTCTAATGCGGGATTTGTCAGTTACAACAGTGAACTTACAGCTTTGGCGTATACACTGCGCTTGCATAACCGGCGTCCTTGGAGAGCGTTTCCAGATCATCAGGTGGAGAGAAGAGCAGGCCGAGTCTGGCTGCTGCTTCCGTGGTGGCCTTGGTCAGCACCCGCAGCTGTTGGCACCGCGCCTGCGTTCCTTGCTTTTCAGCGGCCTGTCGTTCTGAGCCAGGCCTTCCAGGGGACTCTGTTTTGCACTGACAACCAGAGCTGTTCACTGAGGGGAAAATTCTGTATGTCCTTGTTAAATTGGGTAGGTGCTCACATAGCGGCTTCTCATTAGCAGCTCTCGATTTTTCAGGATATTTAAAGAGACTCTTGGCAGACAGAGGGCAGCTCCGTGGAAGAAAGTCACTTCTGTCAGGCCTCGTTTTCCATGGGGTCCTCTAAAAGGCAGCGCTGGTTTAGGATGCCTTTCTTTCCTGGCAGGCACCTTGAGCAGCCGGCTTTTGTTGGTTTTGGTTCCAGCATATTCTATTAAGTGAAAGATTCTGCAGAACACTTGGCATTGTTCCTGCGCCTGGAGTGCCTGCCTAACTAGACAGCAGCTTTGCTTCAGTGTTGATGACTGTGTGTGTGTGGGTGGGTGTGGTGTAGGTGTGTAGCTTGAGTTGTGGTCGGAGGATGTTAGTGGCCGTAGTGACCAAACCAGATAGAACAAACTGGAGGTGACCGAGAGACAGGACAGAGGCCTAAAGGAGGCTGGACACTGTGAACCAGGCAGCAGTGTGGGTGCCGCTGTGTGCAGTAGGAGTCTTTGGACCAGAGAAGGGAAGTTTTTTTTTTTTTAAGATTTATTTGAAATTCACAATTTTACACACACACGCATACACAAAGAGACAGAGAGAGAGGTCTTCCATCCACTGGTTCGCTCCCCAGTTGGCTACAACGGCCGGAGCTGCGCCGATCCGAAGCCAGGAGCTTTTTCCGTGTCTTCCACGTGGGTGCAGGGGCCCAAGGACTTGGGCCATCTTCTACTTTCCCAGGCCACAGCAGAGAGCTGGATCGGAAGAGGAGCAGCCGGGACTAGAACTGGGGTGCCAGCACTGAGGGCGCCGGCTTTACCCGCTGTGCCACAGCGCTGGCCCCTGGGAACATCTTTTTTTCAGGCATCTGTGTGTGGATGCTTGCAGATGCAGAGCAGGAGCGAAGGGTGAAGCTTGTCCTCTGTCTTGATGAGCTGACTTTTATGGAGCAGACAGCTGCCTGTTCCACCCGTGTTCCTGAGGTGTGACTCCGGGCGGGAGACGTAAGAGCGTGCAGCACGGCCTCTCCGCCCTCGAGAAGGGGGCGTTTCCATTGCCTCCAGGGTCCCTGCTGCTGTCCCGGCGGGCGCCGCCTTGCTTTGCTGTGACTGGCGGGTGGACGTAGGCCGCGCGTGCTGCTCTGGCAGCCCCTTGTAGCTGGCGTCACTGTAGAGGTTCCGTGCGCTGTGGGCGGGCTCCTTGCTCTCACTGCCGAGTACTGCTCCCTTTGTGCAACTTGCAACTTCTGCAGTTTGCTGACCCCCGCTCCCTTTTTTAAAGATTCAGTTATTTCTAGGAAAGGCAGAGGTAGAGGGAGAGACACAGAAAGAGGGATCCTGCATCCGTTGGTTCACTCCCCATCTGGCTGCAACAGCTGAGGCTGGGCCAGACCAAAGCCAGGAGAATTAAACTCCATTGTGATCTCCCATGTGGGTGCAGGGGCCACGTGCTTGGGCCGTCTACTGACGCCTTCCCAGGTGCACTAGCAGGGAGCTGGGTGGGAAGTGGAGCAGCGGGACTCTTGATGGTCCCTAGTGATGGTTAGAAGTGAAGCTGCTGCCTGCATTCATGAACAAGTTGTGTAGGCCTGGGTTTCTGTTTCTTGTGGATGGAGGTGTTGGGTCATGGGTTATGCTGTTGTAGAAGAAACCGCAAGAGTGTTCAGAGTGGCTGTCCCACGTTACTCCCGTGCCGGCAGCGTGTGAGAGTTCTGCCTCTGCACCCTCGCTGACAAGGGGCGCGGTCAGTCGTCTCGGTTTATTGTGCCTCAAGAGGCAAGTGTTTTTTGCCGTGGGAACCAGGTGTCCTGTCCTTGACAGAAAAGTCCATCTGAGACCAGATTGGCAGTTTTCAGTGAAAATGTCCAAAAGCACAGTGTGAGGGACGGTGGAGGGAGGCAGGAAGGACGAGGCAGATGAATGCCTTCTTCCCAGAGGCATGGGTGGAGGTGAGGATCAAAAACGGACTTAAAAAACGTGTTTTAGGGGCTGGCGTTGTGGCGCGGTGGGTTAGTTAGCTGCTTCTGGTGCTGCCGGCCCCCCAGGTGGGTGACTGTTCAAGCCCAGCTGTGGGAGATGGCCTGGGTGCGTGGGCCCCCGGTACCCCCGTGAGAGACCAGGTGGAGTTCTGGGCTCCTGGTTTGTCCTGATCCAGTCTTGGCCGTTGTAGAGTGACCCAGAGGATGGGAGAGCTCACTCCCTCTATCTCTGTAACCCTGCCTTTCAAATAAACAAATACATATTTGAAAAACTATTTCTCATGGTGACCTGGGCCACTTTCTTCATGATTTTGACGGGACACAGCCGCGCTGGTGTGTGCCCGGGCAGTGATTCCCACACCAGCGAACGAGTGACATCACCATCATTCCATGCAAGAAGCTATAAAGCCAGGTAGCCGGCTGTGCCACACACCTGCTGGAGTGGAGCGTGAGAGCCATCGCCCTCGAGCCGCAGGAGGGGAGAGAGAGGTGTTCCTGAGGGCTCGCCGAGAGGCGGAGCCAGTGGATCTGGACACACAGGAGATGGGGACGCTTTTGGCCATTGGCCTCTGCGCAGCTGCTGGTCACTCAGCCTGCATGGCGTGAGTCTCAGAGTGCTTTTGGAGCCGTTTGAGTCGTTCTGCTGTGATTTCATGTTTTTCAGTAAACTCGGGACAGCAGCCAGAAAAATATATATTTAGTAGAAAGGCCAATGTGGAGAAGAGAGAAGGAGGGAGGGGGTATCTCTTCACCTGAGTTACTCCCCAGATGCCTGCAACCATGGTCCGGAACTCCACCTGGGTCTCCAGCATGGGTGGGAGAACCCAAGTGCTTGCATCATCACCACTGCCTCCCAGGGTGTGCATTAGTGGGAAGCTGAAATCAGGAGTGGGCTGGGGCTTGAGCCCAGGCCTCTGGTAAGGGCTGAGGATGTGCCAAGTGGCATCTTAACAGCCGGGCCAATGCCTGCCCCTGGAAGTGCTGCTCTGAAGGCTCGACCTGCCTGAGGCTTTCTGGAAACGTTCATGGCTTGTTTTGCCCTTGTTTTCCTTGTAGATTTAAGCCCTCTTGGGGCCAGCAGGCATCCTCTATGGTTATTGGTTTGTGTTGTGGCTGCTCCACCTCTGGTCCAGCTCACTGTTCATGTACCTGGGGAAGCAGTGGAAGATGGCCCAAGTGCTTGGGACCCTGCACCCATGTGGGTGACTTGGATGAAGCGCCTGGCTTCAGGCTAGGCCCAGCTCTGGCTGTTGTAGCCATCTGGAAAGTGAACCAGTGGGTGAAGATCTCTCTATCTCTGTCTTGCCTTCTCTCACTGTGCATTTCAAATAAATAAAAACAATCTTAAAAAAATGTCAAGATGGGTTTTCTTCAGCGTGGGAGGTGGATTGAGTGTGATTGTGTTACTCTCCTTGAGGGTAAAGTAGGTGTGTCCTTAGTTTCCTGTAAAGCTTGAGTCTTGGTGATGTTTGAATGTCATAGTTTTAAAAATGTTATTCAAAAAACTATTGTACGCTGAGCGCATCTCTGGTGGTAATTTAAGCAGGTGTGAGGCAGGTGTTGGGTGCCGGGGTTGATGAGACCCAGTGTGTCTGCTCGGATCCTGCCTCAGTTTCCTGTTCCAGCCTCCTACCGACGTGCACCCTGGGACGGCCCAAGCGCTTGAGTTCCTGGTGCAGCTCAGCCTCCTAGCTTTGCTCCCTGTCCTGGTCTTTCTGCCTGTTTAAGAGTTAGAGTAAATAAAAGAAAACAAGCCAGCTGGAGTTGTCAAGGTGGACCTGGTCAGCCTCCAGCCTCTGGAAGTGGACTCTGGGCTGTGTGGCGTGGAGGCCGTCCTTGCCCCTGAAGTGTGTGTCTCTGGCGGCAGTGGCGGGGTTCATCCTCTTCCGTGCAGCGCTTACTGTGTGCAGGTACTGCGGTAACTAACCACTGCGGGTGAAACACAGGTTCACTTCACGTGGTTCCTCTACGAGCTTTTAGAATGAACTTTGTGGAGCTTGATGGATGTGGACTGACTGTGGCGTGTGGAGAGCACCCAGCAGGATGAGTTCGAACAAGGGCACGCCCCTGTGGTGGCCGCAGTGCACGTGCTCGCCTCCCGCTCCCCTGCAGCCTGTACTCTTGCTCACCACACCCTGACAAAGGCAGCACATTTGACATTCCTCTTGATTGGTTTTCTGCTGCTTTCTCGCAGGTTCTTCCTCTCAGGATTGACACCATGGTGGTTTGTAATGGATGTGAGGTGGGGGGATCTTGAACTTCTGGGGCTGTCCCACGTAGCCTTCGCTGAACTCACTCCCTGGTCTGTCAGCTCTGTTCCATGCGATAGCATTTTAACAGCACATCACGAATGGTGGGAGCTATGGATGTTATCTTGCTGTTTGGTACTAGTTTTGATTGAGCAAAGCAAGGTGAAACCTAACCGCTATCAGGTTATTTAGTCGTGATACACAGGACAGGAGAGTTGGGCAGAGTGTGTAAAAGCAAATCCTAGAATCTCAATGAAGCCACTTAAAGAATATACAGGTGGTCTTTTCAAAACTATACTGTGAAAGGTGAGAGGGCTGCATTTTGGGAGGACTTCAGTAGAACAGAGTATGCAGACGCATGAATGTAGACACTGTTCGTGGTACTTTTCAGATTTATCTGAGAGGCAGAATGACACACATGCACACACACACACACATGAACACATGGATCTTCTATCTGTTGGTTCACTTCCCAGATGCTCACAACACTGTCTGAAACCAGAACCTCCGTCCAGGTCTCCCACCTTAGGTGGCAGGGACCCTAGTACTTGGGTCATCATATGTTGCCTCCCAGGTACTGTAGCAGGAAGCTGGATCCAAAGTGGAAGAACTGGAGCTGGCACTGTGGCATAGTGGAATGCCACCGCCTGCAGTGCCAGCATCCCATATGGGCACCAGTTCAAGTCCCAGCTGCTCCACTTCCGATCCAGCTCTCTGCTATGGTCTGGGAAAACAGTGGAAGATGGCTCAAGTCCTTGGGCCTATCCACCTGCGTGGGAGATGTGAAGGAAGCTCCTGCCTCCTGGCTTTGGATCGGTGCAGCTTCAACTGTTGCAGTCATCTGAGGAGTGAACCAGTGGATGGAAGACCTCTCCATCTCTGCCTCTTCTCTTCTCTCTGTGTAACTCTGACTTTCAAATAAATAAATAAATAAATCTTTAAAAAAATAAATAAGAACACAGAGTGGAGGAGCTAGGTCTCACCCAGACACTGCAGTGTGGGCTGCGGGTGTCCCCGGTGGGGTTTAACCGGCAGTGCCACGAAGCCTGCGCTCTGTTTGACGCGTCTCTGCTGCGGGAGGGTGCTGTCTGCAGCTGGCATCCTGGCGGTCTGCTTTGTTCCCTTGTCCTCGGGACCCACTGTTCCAGGAAAGGAAAACCAAATCCTGGTGGAGCCCAGCTGGTGGAGTGACTTCTCTGCCTCGCTCTCCTTTCTCCCTCTTTCTGCATTTGTCATTTGTATCAGTCACTGAAGCTTGCCGTTTGCTCGACCTGGAACAAAACTGTGCGTGTCCTGATATCCTGAGCCCTCTGCTTGTCTACTTAGACTTGACTTTCATAATCTAGTGCACAATGAGTATTGTTAAATCAACAAAATGCCTGTTGTGGTGACTGAACAGTGTTGTCTCCAGGTGTCCCCAGAAGCCCATGCCACTTCCAGGGGGTGGAGCCACTGGGTGCATCCAGTAGCAGATGCGAGTGGGCTTCTCCCTTCCCTCCCTGCGGAACTTGGGAGGGCTCAGTAGGGAGCACTGTTCTTTGGATGACCTGGTTTCTCACTCCGTGGTTTTCCTGGGATGCAATTCACATGCCTGGCTCTTCACTCCAGCGTGTGCCTCTCAGTGGCTTGGAATGCGCTCAGGGGTGTCGCCCATTTCCATAGTCACGTTTAGAATGTTTCTCCACCCACTCGAGTAGGGCTGGGAACCTTTTTTCTGCCAAGGGCCATTTGAATATTTATAACACGGCTTGTGGGCCATACAAAATAATTAATTTAAAAATTAGCCTGCTGTAGATGCACTGAGTTTTGAGTCTCACCTGCGGTTGCCTTGGCAGGGTCAGACCAAATGGTTTTGCCTTCTGCAGCCTGTGGGCTGAGGCTCCCCACCCTGCAAAGCTGCCGTCCATCCGTTAGCAGTTGCTTCCTCTGCCCCCAGCCCCCGGCAACCATGCTCTGCTTTCTGTCTCTGTGGGGTTGCCTGATTTGAACATTTCACATGGCCAGAACCACACGTTGAGAGTCTGGCTGCTTTTGATTGGATGTTTTCGAGGTCATCCTTGTACAGCATGTCGCTAGCTTGATGACATTTTCAAACCCCTGTTTCTTTTAAAATTTATTTATTTATTTGAAAGGCAGAGTTACACAGAGACCGGGTGAGAGAATCTTCCATCTGCTGATTCACTCCCTAGATGGCTGCAACAGCCAGGGCTGGGCCAGGCCCAAGCCGGGAGGTGGGAGCTTCATCTGGGTCTCCACGTGGGCGGCGGGGTTCCAAGTACTGAGCCACCCTCCACTGCTTTTCCAGGCGTATCAGCGGGGAGCTGGATTGGAAGTGGAAGTGGAGCAGCCGGCGCCCATATGGGATGCCAGCGAGGGCAACCTACATCCTATTTGGGTTTCCAGAGAAAACTGCTTTGGCTAGTGAACAGCTCAGCGTGCTGGGCTTGGGCGCCCCCTAGTGCTACATCTGGGCTGTTGCGAAGGGAACTGCTGCCGCCGGCACTCAGCTCTGAGCTGCCCTCAGACCCTGCACGAGGAGACTTGGCTGTCCTCCTTCGGCCTTCCCTAGGCTTTGGTCAAGGAATTTACGCGCTTTCTGATGGTCACGTCTTTGCTGCTCCTTTACCGTGAGCACTGGCATTTCTAGCCTTGCCCAGCCGCTTCCCTGGGGAGGTGATCCTAGGCCCTCCAGTGCCGAGGTAGCCCCAGTCTCCTCCTGAAGGGGCCTGTCTGGCTGCCTGTGCCTCGGGGAGGCGTACAGGGCTCTGTCCAGCCACGCTGTGGGCTTGCCGTCTTTCCCAAGCATCCATGTTTTCTCCTCATGGTTTTTCTGGAGAGATGGGGCTGTGCATGCCTGAGGTGGGAGTTGAGTTGGATACAAAGGGTTGCGCAGCTCCGGTGCTCCCCAGCGTCTGAGGTGTGGCCCACGGGGAGGCAGTGTCTTCTGTTCCTCTCCTGGTAGTCTTCTGACTCCGGTGGGGGTTGCTGCTGAGCCAGGAGCGCCAGTGCTGGAGAGAGCTTGCAGGGGAGTCGAGTCCCCGTGGGCGCCTCCTGGTGCCTGCTCTGAGCCTCAAGCAGCCGGCGTGGGCTCCCCCTGCAGCAGCGCTGTCCTGTGTGTGACCTCCCTCTGTTCTTCAAGGCAGAGCTAATGCATGTGGCCTGTCGCACTTCCTTCTCCACTAACTTAGGAGCCTGTGAAGTCAGGCACAGGATTATTTTTCTTTATTTTACCTAAAAGCGAGATCCATCCCCACCCCAGTGTTTAGCAGGCCTGAGGCGTGTTGTGGCTCTCCAGGGGAAGGAGGGTGTGTGCATCTAAGGTGACGGTGCTTTTCAGCTTTAGCAGCTTTCTGTAAAGATTTATTTTATTTATTTGAAAGGTAGAGTTACAGAGAGAGATCTCTTCCTCTGCTGGTTCACTCCCTAGATGGCCGCGATGGCCAGAGCTGCGCTGATCCGAAGCCAGGAGCTTCTTCCGGGTCTCCCACGTGGGAGCAGAGGCCCAGGAATTTGGACTATGTTCTGTTGGTTTCCCAGGCCATAGCAGAGAGCTGGATCAGAGGTGGAGCAGCCGGGACTCGTAGGGGATGCTGGCGCTGCAGACTGGGGTTTTAACCAGTACCATACCGCTGTCCCCCAGCTCATCTTTATTTTATTTTGTTTTCATTTTTTTAAAAAGACTCTTTATTTGGATATGATTTCAGACTTACAGAAATTATGAAGCATAAATGGTACACAAAACTCCCAGGCTGGCCTGGTGTTCGGATTTAACCCTGTTTGCTTAATCATTTCTGTCTGCTAGAAGTTTCTCTGTACGCTGTGTAAACACACAGGTATACCCAGACACTGACTCACAGACACACAATTGCTTATGAACCTTTGAGGTAAGGGTGGGCGCCGTGTGCCCTGGCCCTCCCCCCCAAACACTGAACGTGTATTTCCGAAGTGTCCAGGTGCTTCCTAACAAGCAGTGGTGCCGTTGTCGCTTTCCTGTTCATACCAGTGTGGTACTAACCTGCCGCCCACCTCCAGCCTCGCCAGCTGACCTCCCAGGGTGCTGTGTAGGCTTGCACCTCTGGCCCAGGACACAGTCCAGGTCAGGCCTTGCTAGGACTTCGCGCCAGGCTGTCTTTCCCTTGGTGACAGCCCCCTTTCTGCAAACACCCAAACTTGTGTTTGAAAACTTGAGAGAGGCTTTTAGAGGAGGAGGCCAGCAGTGGGCTGTTCTGGCTGCCCCTGGCCAGCTTGTCACTGTCACCACACAGGCCTGTCTGCAGCCACCAGGCAGAACCATTCCCGGTGAGTCCTTGTCGCTGAAATGGCAGGGCAGCGCGTTTGTGTCCGCTCACTGGAATTTGCTGTGGAATAAATATTCGGCCTTTGTTTTGCGTTTGCGGGTTATCAGCGTATTTAAAAATACCACCCCCACCCCTAGCAAATTTATGTAAGCTGTACTTTAACTTAAAAGTACCACTTCTGTTTGCCGCGTTGAAACAGTGCTGATAATAAATGCCTCTTGACAGTACTGCTTCCTGGCTGGGTCGTGGAATGTGTGTGGTTTTGCCAATACTGAAGTGGCAACTTGCAGCCTTGTGTGGGATGGTTTATTGTATCATTCCATGGGAGTGTTTGAATGGTTACTCTAGGTACTGGTTACTTTGCCTAGAAAGAAAGTTACCATTTGTAAGACATTCACTGCAGGTGGAGGGAATGTGTCTTAGAGATCTGGGTGGCTTGGCCTTTGCTGAATCCTTCCTGTGCAGTTCTCAGAGCCTTGGGGGAGGAGTCTGTGCGCAGCTTCTGCTGCCCCAGGAGTAGAAATCCCAGCTCCTGGCCTCAGAAAAGGCCATAGCCAGGGCTCAGATGAGATCAGTGTGTCCCTGCTGTCGCCTCCCCCGTTTTGGTTTTTTTTTTTTTTTTTTGCATTTAATTAAATTATTTGAAAGGAAGAGTTGTTGTGTAGCAGTGTTGTGTAGCAGGTTAAGCCTCGCATGTGACACCAACACCCCACAGCTAGTGTGCTGGTTTTTTTGGCTGCTCCAGTTCCAATCCAGCTCCCTGCTGATGGCCTGGGAAAGCAGCAGAAGACGGCCCAGTGCTTGGACAGTTTGGATGAGATTCCCAGCTCCTGGGTTCAGCCTGGCCCAGTCCAGGGAGTGAAGCAGCGAGTGGAAGGGTACACTGTCTCCCTCTGTGATGCTGCCTTTCAAATAAGTAACTAAGTCCTTGGAAAAAAATTACATATGTGTATGTGTGTGTGGACAGCGAGAGCGTGAGGGGGCGCTTTCATTCTCGGGTTCGCTCCTCAGAAGACCACAGAGACCAGGACTGGGCCACACCAAATCCAGGAGCCTGGATCTCCTTCTGAGTCTGCGCGTGGTCTGGCCTTCCCAGGCTGCATGAGCAGTGAGCTGAATTGGAAGCGGAGCAGCTGGGCTGTGAGCCGATGCTCACGTTAGATGCCGACACCCCGGACAGCTGGTGACCTGCTCAGCTGCAGGCCCCTCCTGGATTCATTTTCTAGAAATTTTAAATGACCCCGCAAGAAGAAGATTTGTGGGTATCAGAATGGTGTTTTCCTTTTACGCTTGAGTGTAGAACAGAATTCTGTAAAGGAACGTGCTCTAGAGTTGTAGGAACAAACCGTTTTCTCTTGGAACCTGGGACCTAGAGAGGATCGCCCCTTGCTCTCTGCTGAGCGTCCTGTCGAGCCCTCCTGAGGAGTTCTCCAGCTTAGTCTCCTGCCCTCGTTCCTGGATAGCCCCTCACGGCTGTCTGGTGGCTGGGTGTGCCGGGCTGAGACCCGTGGACTTTCCCCCTGCTGGAGATGACAGGAAGGTGGGTCTGAGCCTACAGTGAGAGCGTGAGAAGTCCTCGTAAACTGTTGGAGACGGCTTGTTTGCACTGCTACTGTGAAGGCAGAGTTTCTTGCGTAAAAGGTTTGTTTGCAGGGCCCCCAGCTCTGTGCTGTAGTAGGTTAAGCCTGCACTTGTGCTGGCATCCCATGTGGGCGCCAGTTTGTGTACTGGCTGCTGCACTTCTAATTCAGCTCCTTGCTAATGTGCGTGGGAGAGCAGTGGAAGATGCCCATGTGCTTGGGCCCTGCCTCCAGGTGAGAGACCCCGAAGAAGCTCCTGGCTCCTGGCTTTGGGTTGGCCCAGCACCAGCTGTTGCTGTTGTGGCCATCTGGGGAGTAAACCAGATGGATGGAAGACCTCTGTCTCTCCCTGTCCCTGGCTGTAACTCTGCCTTTCAGATTAATAAATAAACTTTAAAAAATTCATTTGCTGATTTGAAAGGCAGAGTGACAGAGAGTGAGCGAGAGAGCCTGAGTGAACTTCCATGTGCTGGTTTGCTCCTCAAATGGCTGCAGCAGTTAGGTCTGAGCTAGGCGGTAACCAGAAGCAGGGGGCGCCATCCTGGTCTCCCATGTGGGCAGCAGGGCCGCAGGCACCTGAGCCACCATCTGCAGCCTTCCAGGCACGTTAGCAGGAAGCAGAGTAGCTGGGACTTGAGCTGGTGCTCTGGGAGGGGAGGCTGGTGTCACAGATGGCAGATTAGCCCATTATGCCATGGTGCTGGCCCCAGCATACGGTATCTCTGTGGACTTGAGCAGGTGTGTGCAGACACCATGTGAAGATGGTTTCGGTTTTGCTGTTTGTTCATGGTTTGGGTGAATGTTGACTTGAGCCTTGTAAAAATGGTTCCCCTGGATGGGACTCTTGCTGTGGGTTCGCGTTTTCAGTAAAAATGAGTGTTATCCCTGCATGGTCACTCGCGGTTTCTGAGTCACGTGCTTGTCGGGTCCTTCGCCAGGCAGCAGGCTCTGAGCTGTGCAGGAGCAGAGGCGCCACGGCTGTCCTCTTAGCTCCCAGTTCCACGCTGCCCTGTGTGCCATTCAGCAGATTCTGAATAATGAATGAATGAGCCAGCGCCTGACTGGGAATCTAATCATACGGATCCTCTTGAAGCTCTGGGGGGATAGGAGCTGTTCGGTGCTTGCCAAGCTCACATCCGTGTGTGAAACCGGAAAGTCAGAGTTCTGTGAGATCTGAGGGTTTCACAGGGCTGTGTCTTTGCAGTCACATGGGTGTGCATCGTGTTCAAGCACGTTTTTAAAATTAGAAATTACAGACTCGTAAAGGCTGCTAGTCAGGTCGCTGGCTGTCCGTTTTTGGGATTTCCCTGTCTTGCTGTTGTGACCTGTGCCTCTGCAGGAAGAGTCGGAAGCCGCCTGCCTCACGCCTGCCTCAGAACGTGCTTGCTCAGGCTGGCAGCGTGTAGAAGACTGCAGTGGTGCTTCCCTTTTGTATGGGAAGACACTGCCTCGGGACGTGGGTTTGTTGAGTTGAGAGGGTGCGGGGTGTCCTGCACCAGATGCTTCATAGGTAGTGTCAGGAGACGCAGCGTGTTTTCCTGAGCATGTGTAACTCGTGTATTTTATCTGACCAGCAATGCCCTTTTTTGTTTTTCAGTATATTTTTGGAGACTTTAGTCCTGATGAATTCAATCAGTTCTTTGTGACTCCTCGCTCTTCTGTTGAGGTAAGATAAAGCTGTTGCAGTGAGTGAAGTGTGCAGGTGTGAAGTGGTGGTTACGTGTTCTTTTACTTTTAAGGGCATGATTCCCCTGTACTGAAAAATAGAGACGCTAATAGGCACTTCCTAGGCCCATCGGCTAGACGTGACTGATGGTAACATTTCACCATTTGCCCTGACGTCTTCGATAAAGAGATCACTGCCACGGGCGTCTCCTTCCCGGAGACGCGGACTCTGCCAGCCTTGCAGTGTGGCTTCTGGCTGCTCTACTCTGCTACCTGTGTGTACCACCGCACAGTGAACCCTGTCCTGTGATCGCTCTGCTGATTTTATCCTTTGGTTGTTTAATTTTTTTAAAAGATTTATTTTTATTTTTCACTTTAGAGTCAGAGTTACACAGAGAGAGGAGAGACCCAGAAAGAGAGAGAGGTCCTTCATCCGATGGTTTACTCCCCAATTTGCCGCAACCGCTGGAACTGCTCCGATCCGAAGCCAGGAACCAGGAGCTTCTTCCAGGTCTCCTATGTGGGCACAGGGGCCCAAGGACTTGGGCCATCTTCTACTGCTTTCCCAGACCATAGCAGAGAGCTAGATTGGAAGTGGAGCAGCCAGGACTAGAACTGGCGCCCACATGGGATGCCGGCGCTTCAGGCCAGGGCGTTAACCTGCTGCGCCACAGTGCTAGCTCCTGTTGTTTAAGCTAACATTCTTCACATTTGTTTATGCCACTACATTTGTCCTGTGATTTAATTGCTCTGTGCCATTGATTGAATGTGCATTCACTAGCCTTTGGGGCACTGTTAGGTGCTGGAGTGTATGTCTCCCATGTGCAGTGCTGGGGTGTGTGTCTCCCTGTGCAGTGCTGGGATGTGTGTCTCCCTGTGCGGTGCTGGGGTGCGTGTCTCCCTGTGCGGTGCTGGGGTGTGTGTCTCCCTGTGCGGCGCTGGGGTGCGTGTCTCCCTGTGCGGCGCTCCTGTGTGGGCTTCCGCAGGATCTGTGTGTGGGCTCTGTGGAAGGTGAGCACCGTAGCTCTCCTGAGGCTCTGGGTAGTCTGCCCTACAGCAGACCTCGAGAGGTTTCTAGCTTGGATTTTTAAAAATCCCTGCTGATGTTGCAAATTGGCACCTGTACACCTGTCAACAGTGTGCTGTGTGAGTGGGTCCTCAGTGTTCTGCCTCCGTGTCCCAAGTTACACCCAGGTGAGCGCGTCTCGATGGCCTCACCCCGTCCACAGCTGTATTTTAAAATCATGTGGCTTGTCTTTTTTGTTTTTCTTTTCTTTTTAAAAGATTTATTCATTTATTTGAAAGGCAGAGTTATGGGGGGGGGGGAGGGAAGGAGGGAGGTCTTACTTCCACTGGTCCACTCCCCAGATGGTCGCTGATCTGAAGCCAGGAGCGGGGAACTTCCTCCAGGTCTCCCAGGTGGGTGCTGGGGCCCAGCAGGGATCTAGATCGAAAGTAGAGCGGCCTGGACTCAACCCGGTGCTCATACGGGATGTGGGCACTGCGCATGGCAGTTTACCTGCTGCACCACAGCGCTGGCCCCGTCTTTTTTCTGTTTGGTGGGTTTGTGGGATTCGTGATGGTTAGTTTTGCATGTCACAGTCGTGTCTTCCTGGCACAAGGGCCTTTCTGCTCACATCTTGTGTAACAGGAGTTAATTTTTAACTTCAGTATCAAGTATATTGGTTTTTTTTTTCCCTCATGGCTCGTGAACTTTAGTTTTAAAAAATATCTTTAGGAAATCCTTCCCTTCCCTGTTGTAATGAAGCATTCGTTCTGCCTTTCCTGTTTGGGGATGCACCCGAGTCTGCGGAAGGGGGACCAGTGTGGACGCCCTAATCCCAGGACCAGCCCGAGGACCAGAGCTGTGGCTCTGTATCAGTTACAGTTCAGGAGCCTTCATGGTGGCTCGCTAATCCCAGGACACTGGGTGTTTCCCGTCCCCAGCAAGTGCTCGGTGTGAAGGGACAGAGAGCGTGAGGAGTGCTGGGCTCCCGCTGTCACCACCGAGGCCCCCCTTTGGCCTCCTGATTGCAGGTGAGATCATGGCCGCCGTCTGCGCACACCCGCTGTGGTGTGGCTGCAGCGTGGACCAGTCTCGCTGTGCTCTTGGCGCTCGATGTGCTGTTAGAACCTCGACAGAGCGTTGCTCCCTTAGCTGGGGCAGTGTGTAGATGGAATGTCACAGGCAAAAGGAGGTGGCCAGGAGCTTGATCAGAATCAGGTTACTTTGTGTGTGACCATACATACTAATGTTGTTTTTTTTTTTTTTTAAAGTAACTGATGTATTTTCTAGAACTGTGCTATAGTGAATGAACAAGTGTGGGTTCAAAATAAATGTCTACAGTGGAAGAAAGATAGTAAGCTTGTTCAGTGAGCACGTGTGAAGCCGTCGCAGACATGTCGCTGTGTTCAGAAACAGGGACCAAGCGCTCCTTCCACGACAACGTGAGGGCTCCCCGCTCTGCCTCTGCACAGAGCGAGCCGGTTTGTGGTGACACAGCACAGTCTGTGGGCGTGCCTGGGCTGCTGGTTTTCAGTTCAGACAGTTATTCTCAATTTGGGGTCTTAATGTGATTTCAAAAGAGGGTCTTTTGGATCGAGACTAGGAGACATGGTGGCAGCACCATGAGGGAACTTTATTCTTATTTGAAAAGCAGAGAGACAGAGAGGGATCAGTATTCCTTTTTTTTAAAAAAAGATTTATTTTATTTGAAAGAGTTACACGGAGAGAGAGGTGTCTTCCATCTGCTGGTTCATTCCCCAAATGACCACAATGGCCAGAGCTGAGCTAAACCGAAGCCAGGAGCCAGGAGCTTCTTCCTGGTCCCCCACACAGGTGCAGGGTCCAAGGACTCTGGCCATCTTCCACTGCTTTCCCAGGCCACAGCAGAACCAGTGGATAGAAGGTAGCATGCCTGCCCTTCCCGCCCCTTCCTCTCTCCATTCTTCACTCCCCCCCCCCCACTCTGGCTTTCAAGTAAATAAATAAATCTTAAAAAAAAATTTCTTGATGGTGCAATGATTTTAATTTTTTGCTCCCCAAATAATAGTTTATGCCACTGGGAGGGGACATGCTAGTGTCATTTGCAAAACAAACAAACAAACCAAGTTATTCTTTTTATTCCAAATTTTTAAAAAAGATTATTTATTTGAGAGGTAGAGTTACAGACAGAGAGAGTAAGAGACAGAGAGAGGTCTTCCATCTGCTGGTTCACTCCCCAGATGGCTGCAACAGCTGGAGTTGAGCTGGCCTGGAGCCAGAACCAGCAGCTTCTTCTGGGTCTCCCACGCGGGTGCAGGGGCCCAAGCACTTGGGCATCGTCCACTGCTTCCCAGGCCACAGCAGAGAGCTGGATCGGAGAGGAGCAGCCGGGACACGGACCATTGCCCATGTGGGGTGCCAGCTCCACAGGTAGAAGTTTAGCCCAGCCCCTATTCCAAATATGTTAACTTTTTACATGTATTTTTATTTGAGAGGCAGAGAGACAGACAGGGAGAGCACTTCTGTCCACTGATTCACTCCCCAAATGCCCGGCAGGCTCTTGGAACTCAGTCTGAATTCCGTGAGTGGCGGGGACCTGCTGCTTCCCCGGGTGTGCGTTTGTAGGCGACTGGAAGGGGCACAGCCGGACTCACTCTGATGCAGGACGTGGGTTTCTAGTGGCATCCTTTTTTTTTTTTTTTAAATTCATTTATTTATTTGAAAGAGTTACACAGAGAGAGAAGAGGCAGAGAGAGAGAGAGGTCTTCCATCCATGGTTTACTCCCCAATTGGCTCCAACAGCCAGAGCTGCACCAATCTGAAGCTAGGAGCCAGGAGCTTCTTCCAGGTCTCCATGCCAGTGTAGGGCATGGTATAGGACTTGGCCCATCTTCTATTCTCTCCCAGGCCATAGCAGAGCTGGATCAGAAGTGGAGCAGCCAGGTCTTGAACTGGCACCCATATGGGATGCCGGCGCTTCAGGCCAGGGCATTAACCTGCTGCGCCACAGTGTTGGCCCCTTTAATGGGATCTTAACCTCTGCACCACCCCCTCCTTGCGATGTCTACAGCCGTCTGGCACTGGGGGTGCACTGCCCTCCGCAGACCGTGCACCTGATGGCTGGCTACAGATGAGGTGTGGGTGGCCGCCGTCGTCAGTGCAGTGCTTCTACCGAGTCCCAGGGTCACTGGAACGGGCGCAGCCCTCCAGTCCTGACAGTGGTGGGCACCTGTGTTTCCTGTTTGTTACTTGTCTTTGTGGTCGTGGACTTGGCAGCACAGAGCCCATTGTAGAGACCCGCAGGGGCGGCCACTTCACTGGCCAGTGGTCTGCAGACGGTGGGGGTTCGAGAACCTCCTAGGAGTGCTTGACCATGGCAGCTGCCTGTGGGCTGCACTGAGCATCCGAAACCAGTCCATCTAATTGTTTTCAGAGTAATAAGTCATTTGTATTTTATTTATTGATAAACATAGAGTGAGATCTGCGCTTGTTGGTTCACTCCTGAAATGCCTGGAACAGCCAGCACTGGGCCTGGCCGGAGCTGAGGGCTGGGGTCTCAGTTTGGGTCCTCCATGTGGGTGGCAGGGACCCAAGTACTTGAACCATCACCTCCTTGGGTGGGTGCGGTGACTGTTCCTCGCCACCGCCGGAGAATTAGGCAGGCTGCCACTCACCTTCCCCAAACCCCGGGGGACAATCAGGCGTGGTGTGGAGCCCAGTCTAGCAGGGTCTCACTTTATTATAAAAGGGAGGTGTATATATAGCTGAGGTACAGAGCGGATAGGGGCAAGGGGTGGGGTGTTGTGATGCAGAAGGGTCCTAGCCACTCCTATTCTACCACCTTAATGATCCTTAGGCAGAAGCGCCCTGGGGCTGGGGTGTTTGCCACCAGGGATTTGAAACTTAAAGTCAGGTTTTGAGATTTGGCCGGCTCAGGAGGTTCCTCTAGGCCTCTCCGGATGCAGCCGCCCCCACTGGTGTGCGTTAGTGGGGGCAGACCAGGCCTTAACCCAGGCACTCCAGGATGGGAGTGGTGTCCCACGCAGCATCTGCACTTGTGGGGAGACACCTGACCTGGTGTTTCCAGCTCTTGAGTATACACCATGGAGCAGCTAGGAAGAAGAAAAATCAGCGATGCTGTTGATGCATGCCGTCTCTTCCAAGCCAGGAATGTGGCGTCCAGCTGTCAGTGTGTGGCTGGGTTGAAGGGAGTCGTGATTCCTCACGGGCCTCTCTGCTCTCTGGTCACACACCCACAGGAAGTGTCCATCCTCTGAGGAGCTGGTCGACCTGTCTGTTGGAGTGCATTTGTATTTCTTAGGACCTCACTTGTTAATCTGTTACTAGATAAATATGAGTGCATTCTGGTAGTATTTCTTCCTTTCAGTTAAATGAAGGTGATTTGTATTTTCCTCATTTTCCATTCATGTTATTCTGATATAAGAAATGTCTTAGGATGACGCGGCCAGCATCAAGAACTGTAAAGAAATGTCACCGTGTCAAATAGCATGCATTGGATGTTAACATTAAAATGCCTTCTCTGATTCCTCGTGCAGCTTCCTCCCTACGGTGCAGCAGTGCTGTGTGACGGCCGGGCAGCAGAGGAACCACCCGATGGTAAGCCGCTCCTCCCCAGGCTCCCCTGCCCTGAGTCCTGGCCATGTGAGCAGGATGGGCTGGCCCAGACTTTGCTACGCTTTCCTCGTAGCTCGAAGCTTGAGTTGCTGAGTCGCTGTGCCTGCTGACTGTGTTAAAGTCGGTGCCAGAGGTGCGCCGTGCCATGGAGGGAAGGGTTGCTCTTTTCTAGAGCGGCTCTCAGTGCTGCAGCCGTGAGACTCCTGGCAGCCTCACGCCGGAGCTATGCTCTGGGTATTTCTTGTCTCGCTCCTGGGGCCAAAACTGGCCTCCAGGCAGGGTCTGAGGCCAGCTGGGAGCTGTTGGCCCTGCAGCGTCCATTCGTGCCAGCCTGTCCTGCTCAGTGTTGGGCGTTCAGGTAACCTCTGTCCTGGGCGGCTGCTCTGGTGGTCTGTGTCACGGGCACTGAGCTGAACAGGAGACAGTGCTTAATGGGGCGCAGGGCCCTGTGACCATGCAGCTGCCGTCGCACAGTCGAGCCTGTCTGGTACGTTATTCAGTCTGGATCACTCCCACGGCCCTTGCTGGCCTGTGAGTGTTTGCTTTGGGAGCCAGGTATTTGGATCCCCTGTTGGGTTAGGGTGGTCAGACCTGCGGAGGGATTTCCATTATTGAGCCTTGCAAAGATGAACTATGCTCCTTCTCTCAGTCACATTAGCAGCTTTGTGAGTAATCGATGGTATATCATGAGAAATAAACAGCGAGTAATAGCTCAGGCCACGCAGTAACATGGGCCCCGCCCGGTGCCTGCGCCCTGCTGCGTGCTCGGCGTCTGGGCTGGCCCCGTGTGCTCTCAGGGGAGCAAGCTTCCTGCGGTGCCGTGGTGCTTCCTCCTGCTGCCGAGTCGCAGCCTCGCTCCCCAGGTGTCACCACCCTCTTCAGAGACTGTAGCTGAGCCCTCTCCCTCTGTCTGGGCACTCTTCCCTCCAGGCCCGTCTTGTGTTCGGCAGAAGCCAGCGGGCACCTTTGCCGCCTGCCTGCGTGTCGGCGCCAGGCCCCTTGTCTCAGAAGCCCCTTTGTTCTCTAGTGCCTGTGCTGAGCTGCTGGCGGCTGGACGTGCTTGTGTCTGTCCGTCTGTCTGTGGTGCAGCGGGGTCTGGGATGTGGGAGCCCTCAGTCCACTTGCTGGATGCGTTTCCAGATGCCTCGAAGCCCTGCAGGAGGCTGCTTCCCAGCATGCACTTGTCCTCCTTTCCTGAGACGGTTCCTAGTGCCCGGAATGCCCTGTGCCTCACCCACCCCACGCTCCAGATCAGTTAACACGAAGTTCCACTGACCTTTCTCTAGCTTCTGTCTGGACCGCGTACTCTGCTGTGTCCAGACTGCTCATTTTATAAAGCTTCACAGCGCCCTTGTCTCTGCAGTCAACTCCCTGGCGGGGCCTTGCCCTGCTAATCACCCTGCACCCCTGCACCCCTGCACCCCTCCACCCTGCCTTCACCAGGCCACAGTGCTGCGTTTCCTGCAGTGTGCAGGCTTTGAGAAAGGCTGCATTAGGATGTCCTTGTTTTGTTGAGCTGGTTCTCCTTCCCCCGGTAAACCAGCTGCCGCAGGACCAGTGGGTGCAGTTCATCTACCCCGTGTACTGATTGGATGTGAAGCTGTTTGCAGGCCTTCCCCTCCCCCATCTGGTGGATGAGCTGTGGCTGCGCCTCCCCAGCCTGTCGAACGCTCTGTTGGGTAAATGTTGGGCACAGTTGGGCATATCGAAGCGGCTCTAGAATGTTTGTGATCTGGTGAGATTGTGAATTGAGGTGTGGAAGGCACCGTGCTGCAGACAGTTCTGCGTAAGCGTCGCGAGGCTCCCATGCGTCTTCTTCCCTGTGTTTCCCACAGGGGCACCTCCTGGGTGACTCCCTGGCAGGCTGTTTGAGGCCGCGTAGCACTGCAGCCTCGGAACATGCTGGAATAAGTGACACCTGAATGTGAAATGGACAGCCGGCCCTGGGTGTGACAATAAACTCATCTCTCTTTGGTGATTGTGTTTCAAGCAATCAAAAATGAAATGCTCAGTGGCCAGAGGAACCAGACCGTTCTGTTGGTGGCTTTCGGTGCAAACTTGCTCTTGGGGGACCATCACCAGGGATCTTTCCCAGGAACTTGTGTTGTCTGGAGCAGGAGTCTCGATGTGGGAACCAGTGAAGACTCCGCCCAGGAAGCTGAGCTGCCTCTGCCCCTACGACGGCCTCTGGATCTGTACTCTGTTCTGAGTACTGAGTACTCTGATTCTTTTCTTGAAATGTGTCCTTGACGGCGCCTTGGCCCCTCGCCTTAGACGGGAAGGAATCGTGAGCTGAGGGTCATGCGCACACTTTTCCATCAGGTGTGAGACCCTGCTGACGCCACTGATGGCAGTGCCCGCCCTAGTTTCCCAGACGGGAGTCAGGGCGTGACCGGAGTGTGGAGTGTGTGGCTCGTGGGAGGAAGTCTTAGAGTCACCAGAAACTCCCAGGCCCGCCTTTATCTCGTGGTGCTTTGGGAAGTATTTTCACTGCCCTGGAGCTGATCCAGGAGGGATTCATGAGTGGATGTGATGGCGCGTCCACGCCGGCGCTGTTTGCGGCCGTCAGTTGAGGCTGTCTTGGAGGCCCCGTTGGGAGGGCCCCTGGCAGATCCTGCAGCGCAGGGCTCTTTGCGTGGAGAGGCCCGTGTGGCAGGGTGTCAAGTCCCAGCACTCGTCCTCAGGACTGTTTCTCTTTAACTTCTCCAGAATGCACATTCCCTCGTCAGAGGCATGGAGAAAGCTTGGTGAGGTCATTTCATGTTGAGGGTGTTTTCAAACAGCCACAGCACTGTTTGCTTTTTATTTATTTTTTATATTATTTATTTGAGAGGCAGAGAGAGAGAGGTTTTCCGTGCACTGGTTCATTCCCAAAATGTCCATAGTGCCCAGAAATGGGCCACTCTAAAGCCAGGAGCTTCTTCCAGGTCCCTTATGTGGGTGCAGGGCCTCAAGGACTTGGGCCATTTCTACTGCTTTTCCAGGCCACAGCAGAGAGCTGGGTGGGAAGTAGAGCAGCCAGGACTCAAACTGGTGCCCATATGGATGCTCTTAGCTGGCTTCACCCGATAACGCCAAGGCCCTGTCCCTGCTGTTGGCTTTCTTTTTTCTTTTCTTTCCTTTTTTTTTTTTTTTTGACAGGCAGAGTGGACAGTGAGAGAGAGAGAGAGAGAGAGAGAAAGGTCTTCCTTTTGCCGTTGGTTCACCCTCCAATGGCTGCCGCGGCCGGCGCACCGCGCTCATCCAATGGCAGGAGCCAGGTGCTTCTCCTGGTCTCCCATGGGGTGCAGGGCCCAAGCACTTGGGCCATCCTCCACTGCACTCCCGGGCCACAGCAGACAGCTGGCCTGGAAGAGGGGCAACCAGGACAGAATCCGGCGCCCCGACCGGGACTAGAACCTGGGGTGCCGGCGCCAGCTGTTGACTTTCTATTATGGATTCATTTTGACTTTACCTTCTGAAAGTCTTCTTGAGCTACCCAGAGAGCTAAGATATATCAGGCTTCTGTTTTTTCTGTTGCTCGCATAAGTAAAACTTTGTAGTTATTATTTTCAGTAAAGAAATAGCCCTGTTAATTAGGAGAAGGATAATGGTTTTCATTTTCAGAAAGGAGATGAGTGGTTAGGAGTGCTTCTGTGGGTTGCGTTCTTCACTAACAGGAAGTTTACGAATCCTCTTGTTGGCAGGACAAGACTATCAGAGAATTGAGTTTGGAGTCAATGAGGTCATCGAGCCCGGTGCTGCTCTGCCGAGAGCCCCCAGCTGCAGTATTTCCAGCACACTGAACCCTCAGGCTCCCGAGTTCATTCTTGGTTGTCCAGCTTCCAGCAAGACCCTTGATGGCACAGACAAAGAAGCCAGCTATAGCACTGTTGACTGCCAGTACCCAGGCCCTGCCCCAGCCTTGGGTCACGGTTCTCACGTGGAGGCAGACACCTCAGAGAACGATGGCGTCCCGGGCGGTCTTGGACAGAGGGAGCGGAAAAAGAAGAAAAAGCGGCCCCCTGGGTATTACAGTTACTTGAAAGACGGCGGCGATGACAGTATTTCCACGGGAGCCCTGCTCAATGGCCATGCCAACTCCACGCTCCCGAACAGTGTGGGCACGGAGGACGCGGAGTTCCTGGACGACATGCTCCCGTGCGTCCCGTCCAGGACTTGTCACAGCCCGCGGGACTCCACAGACTCTGTCAGTGACACTGTGCTGGACGGCGAGCCCAGGACTGCAGGGCAGCCCGAGGGGGTCCAGGGGACTGAGGTGGAGCAGTCTTGTCTCCCGGTGGAGACTGGCCGAGATGGCCTGTTAAGGACAGCGGTGGTTCAGCCCCACGTTGGTACCGATACTACTGAAAACCTTGGAGTTGCTAATGGACAAATACTTGAATCCTCGGGGGAGGTCCCAGCTGCCAACGGGGTGGAGGTGCACACTGTGGGGGACACAGACTCAGACACAGCCAAACCCGAGAGCGCCTCCCTCCCTGCCGACTGTGCCGTGTCTGCAGCGGGCGCCACTGCTGTCAGCCGGCCCGCCAAGTCCTGGGCCAGCCTCTTTCACGACTCTAAGCCCTCGCCCTCCTCGCCCGTGGCCTATGTGGAAACCAAGTATTCCCCTCCTGCCACGGCCCCCCTGGTGTCCGAAAAGCAGGTGGAAGTCAAAGAAGGGGTGGTTCCGGTGTCCGAGGACCCCGCAGCCATGAAGATCGCAGGTATGGGTAGAGCAGGCACTTGGAGCGCAGGGGCAGCCATCTCGTCGGCCGCCCGACGGAGGACTTCACGGCTGGGCCTGGTGTCAGGGTGAATTCTCGAAGGGTGTCAGGGCTTAGCCGTCAGCTGACAGTGAATCAGAACAGGGGGCGGCACGGGGTACCTGACCTTTGTGTTGAGGGGAAATCTGTGCCCGTGACCAGCCCCTTCGTGGTTTTCTTACCTGGGAGTTGTGCTCCACGCTGTGCGCGTGCGACGCTCTCAGGCGCTGTTGACAAGACAATCCCTGTACTATTTCTTTTTTATATTAAGATAAGTTATTTTGTGAATAACATAGGGTTTTTCCTTTTTTCAAAGCTTATTTTGTTTTGTATTTGTATTGAGTAAATAGATTGTATTCAGAGTTTTATCACACAGAAGTCAGCTCTTGACAGGAAAAGAGAAATTATGAATTTAGCCCAAAGTTAGCATTTAATTTTTATTTTTTAAATAAGCATGTCTTTAATTCCATTTTCCAGGAACTTTTTAAAAAGTTTTTATTTTTTAAAGATTTATTTATTTATTTGAGAGACAGAGGAAGAGAGAGAAAGAGCGGTCTTCCATCCACTGGATCACTCCCCGGATGGCCGCAACGGCGGGAGCTCGGCCTGTCCGGAGCCAGGAGCCTCTTCCTGGTCTCCCACGCCGGCGCAGGGCCCGAGAACTTGGGCCTCTTGTGCTGCTTTCCCAGGCCACAGCAGAACTGGATCGAAAGTGGAAACGGAGCAGGCGGGACTGAATGTTTTATTTTCAAGTGCTAAGGCTCTAAAGTCGGAGCAGTTCCCAGTACAGAGTTGCGTAATTCACAGGTGCTTTTAAGGTAAAGAAGGAGTTGGAAGTGTGAGGAGTCTGCTTGATGGGGCGCAGCCCAGAAGATAGGAGACTTGGGGGCCGTGCAGTGGGCGGTTGGCGATGAAGTGCAGCCAAGTCCCGCGTCCAGAGCTCTGTGCAGTCGTGCGCACCCAGGAGGCAGCGGCTCTCGCTCCGGGTTTGAGTTTCCCAGGAATTTTCTCCATGACCCTTGAGACTTCCTGCCCGGTTCGCCAGCAGTGAACTCCCAGTTAGGCTTCCCTAGGGTTTTCTCCTGGAACGTCCCGTGCGTCAGGATGAGCAGGGAGCTGCAGAGAGCGTGCCCTATTGTGGAAGGTGGAATCCCTCCAGAGATGGTGCACCTGTGATCACAGTGCGATGACAGCTGGCGACTTACTCAAGAAAGTGCTTTATTCCTATACAAAATGCAGTGCTCAGGAGTGCTCCTAACAGGAGAAAGTAGTAGGCCAGGCAGCACTGTTTGGGCTTCATAAGCCTGTTAAAGAGCTGTGTGGTTTCTGTATCAGAGCTCATACAAGGTGCTCATTGCAAGGGTGTACTGTTCACAGCCAGGAGAGGACCACGTTGGCCTGGGTATCAGTGAAGACGTTGGACTCTTTTTTTTTTTTTTAAGATTTATTTATTTATTTGAAAATCAGAGTCAACACAGAGAGAGAAGGAGAGACAGAGAGGGAGGTTTTCTATCCGCTGGTTCATTCCCCACATGGCCGCAACGGCCAGAGCTGCACTGATCCGAAGCCAGGAGCCACGTGGGTGCAGAGGCCCAAGCACTTGGGCCATCTTCTTCTGCTTTCCCAGGCCATAGCAGAGGGCTGGATCAGAAGTGGAGCAGCCGGGTCTCAAACCGGTGCCCATATGTGATGCTGGCGCTTCAGGGTGGGGCCTTAACCCGCTGCGCCACAGTGCCGGCCCCTGGACGTTTATTTTTAACCTAAAATGAGAAATGCGTGCTTTTTAAAATATGTGTTTAAGTCATAGGAGCATTATAATTATACTTTACTTGCTAAATATTACTTCACAAATAAAAACTTCCCATCCCTGGGACATTTTCTGTGTGTACCTAAGGTAAGAAAGAACTTCATTTTCAATGTTTTAGAAACACTTTGCTGTGTCTTGTGACCTTAAATGTGATGTGATGCAGCTTACACGCTCTGCACGTGTTGGAACCTCTCTGTCTGCTTTGTGAAACACGATGAAAGTAGGGTGGCAGCAGTGTGGCTGCCGTGCCCAGTGTCTGTGGCTGAACCCATCCCAGCTGCTCCATGTTCTCAGTCCAGTGTTGAGTAGGCCTGTTAGGAAGGTGTACTAGGCCTGCGCTGAGGCTCACTAGGCTAATCCTCCGCCTGCGGCGCCGGCACCCTGGGTTCTAGTCCCGGTCGGGGCACCGGATTCTGTCCTGGTTGCCCCTCTTGCAGTCCAGCCCTCTGCTGTGACCCGGGAGTGCAGTGGAGGATGGCCCAGGTCCTTGGGCCCTGCACCCGCCTGGGAGACCAGGAGGAAGCACCTGGCTCCTGGCTTTGGATCAGCGCAGGGTGCCGGCTGCAACACACCGGCCATAGCAGCCACTTGGGGGGTGAACCAACGGAAAAAGGAACACCTTTCTCTCTTTCTCTCTCTCTCACTGTCTAACTCTGCCTGTCAAAAAAAAAAAAAGTGTGGTTCTTTTCACAGTATTTCATTGTAAGTCTTTTTATTGAGCCCTGGAGACATAGCATAAAACTGCTGACAACTTGATACTACCTTTTTAAAAAAAGATATATTTATTTGAAAGGCAGAGACAGAGAGAGAGAGAGAGAGAGAGGTCTTCCATCCGCTGGTTCACTCCCCAAATGGCTGTAATGGCCAGAGCTGTACAGATCCGAAGCCAGGAGCCAAGAGCTTCTTCCATGTCTCCCACGTGGGTGCAGGGGCCCAAGGACTTGGGCCATCTTCTACTGCTTTCCCATTAGCAGAGAGCTGGATTAGAAGTGGAGCAGCTGGGACTCGAACCAGTGCCCATATGGGATGCTGGCCCTGCATGCAGCGGCTTTACCCCCTGTACCACAGCACGGGCCCCAAGGCCCGTGATTTTAAGCAGCATTTAACTGGGTGAAATTCCCGTTCTGTTGAAGGGTCTGTTGTGGTTGTAGTGGATCTTGACAGCCATTAGGATCTGCTGCTTCTCCCGAGTGTTTAACATTGTGTGTGTTACCTTTGAGGAGAGAGGGAGATAGAATAATTCAGACACTAAGCCTATTCTTTTTTTTTTTTTTAAAAGATTTATTTATTTTATTATTTTAAAGTTACAGAGAGGCAGAGAGAGAGAGGTCTTCCATTCGCTGGTTCACTCCCCAAATGGCCGCAATGGCTGGAGCTGCGCCGATCCGAAGCCAGGGGCTTCCTCTGGGTCGCTGGACTTGGGCCATTTTCCACTGCTTTCCCAGGCCATAGGAGGGAACTGGATCAGAAGTGGAGCAGCCGGGACTTGAACTGGTGCCCGTATGCGATGCCGGCACTAGGTGTGGTTTGTTACTCCGGTTAGCTCCCAGATGTTGTTCCTGAAAGAAGGTCTGAGGGGTAACGAGCAGCAGATGTGGGGTTCGTTCTACTTGAGAACGGCCCTGCCGTCCCCTCTGTCCTCTGGGAGTCGGGTTCAGTCAGTCCCACTGCACAGCAGAGCCGCCCTTCCTCCCCTGGGTTCTGGCGACCTCCCCATTGCGGTGTTGGTTGTGCGTCAGACGGTGGTGGTGTTGACAGGGGGACTTGAAATACGACCAGGAGTGGCGCTGGTGGAAGTGGAATTGAAGCCCTCTTCACACGGGCTCCGTGCAGGTCACCCTGCCTGCTGGTCCTAGACCAGGAGTTTGGGTCATCTCTGGGCCCGTGCCAGGTTGCTGCTGGCTCATTGATGCACTTTGTGCCTGTTGGCGTCCAGTTTATTTTATGGTTACTGAAGTTATTTAGGTGGGAACCGCTCCCTGCATACAACATGCTACAAAACTAGACTACACATTGTTTGAATATTGGGAATTAGAGAAAAGCTTAGGCAATGAAATTTCATTTTTAAGAATATGTTTCTAGTGGACTGTCACTAGTTTATGCAGAACGCTCGTAACTCCCATTTTCAGGGAATTGAGGCTCACGTCTCTCCTGGGGACTCTGGAAGCAGTGGGTTTTCTCCAACTCCTGCCTCAGGTGATTGCGTTTTCTTGCCCCTTCGGCCAGCTCCATCTCAGGACGAAGATGATGGCATGTGTGCGGGGAGAGGGCTGGCGGTGCCCGCGGCCCTCGCTCTGGCCGCGCACCAGTGCAGCCCGCTCTCGCGCAGGGAGGAGTCTGGGCTCTGCTCCAGAGTGGGTGCAGCAGAGAGCCAGGCCGCTCGCCAGGCCTGGGCTCCTTGCCGGCGCTCACGGGCTCTCCCAGCCACCGGATAAAACAGCCTTGGAGTCTCTCGGGCCTTTCCTAGCGAGCTGGAGTGGAGCCATTTCCATAACTAGCGCTTCCGTCTCCAGATGTCTCGGCCGTCTTGGTGACTGTTTAGTGAATGCTCACTGAGTGCTGTCTGGGGCAGTTGCTGGGAGGTAGGCTAGGGCCCAGGAGCAGAAAGCAGCGGAGGGATGTGGGAGGATTCCAGGCTGGGAGACCGCCCTGCAGCCCACAGGTAGCAGAAACAGCTGGGGGCCCAAGAAGGGGGAGAGGTGGGAGGGGTGGGAGGCGTGCTGCTGCACAGAGAGCGTGTGGGCTCCACGGTGGAGCTTCCTGTCCAGCAGACAGGCCTCGCAGGCAAGGCCACGGAAGAGGCTGCTCCTGCAGGTGCGCTGTGGGCGAGCTCGGGAGGGGCTGTTGGAGTTGGCCAAGCCTGCTTGGGACCGTGAGAAGATGCTGATGACACAGAGGGACTGTATTTTGGTTTATGGAAGACTTGTTTCTAGAGAAAAATTCTCTAGAATAACAGTAATTGTCCAGTGAAATTTGGACCGTTCAGTCTATTTTTTCTGTTTTCTGAGTATGTAAAGATTTATTCTGCGCTTAAGAATGTTGTACCAGTGGCCGGCGCTGTGGCATAGCAGATAAAGCTGCCGCCTGCAGTGCCAGCATCCCATATAGGCGTCAGTTTGAGTCTTGGCTGCTCCTCTTCCGATCCAGCTCTCTGCTGTGGCCTGGGAAAGCAGTAGAAGATGGCCCAAGTCCTTGGGCCTCTCACCCGTGTGGGAGACCTGGAAGAAGCTCCTGGCTCCTGGCTTCAGATCTGCACAGCTCTGGCTGTTGCGGCCAGTTGGGGAGTGAGCCAGCAGATGGAAGACCTCTCTCTCTCTGCCTCTTCTTTCTGTCTCTGTGTAACTCTTTCAAATAAGTAAATCTTAAAAAAAGAAAAAGCTTGTGCCAGAAAGCTCTTTCCGAGGCTCTGAAGACCTGGCTGATGCGTTCCCTCGGAGGTGCTGCTCTGTGTAGCGCCAGGGCGCTCGCGCTGTGCTGGGGCTGTGACCATGTGCACTGTTGTCATTTGGACAGACTACTAGGTGATACTCAAAGCCTTGACCTTAACACCGTGGAGAGAAGCAACAGAATTGCTCTTTGTGGCTGTCTCGCCTCTACCTGGAGCTGGCTTTGATCTGAGGCAAGGGCTGGTGTGCAGGCTGGGGGTGCCGTCCCATCTGGTGATTCTGCATTGGCTCCCAGGGGCTGGCATGGGGTGTTCTGTGTGCTGCTTGGCTGAGAACGTGAAAGGGGCTGTGTCCAGGGCTGCTTTCCCAGCCAGACTTCACTGTTTCATACCTGATTCCAAATTAGTTTTCAAAACTTAACACTATGAATTCAAAGTGCTCTTTTTAAAAAATTTTTGATGACACAGCATTTCTTTCTTTTGTTGTTTTAAAAAACATTTATTTATTTGAGAGGTAGAGAGAGAGAGAGAGAGAGAGGTCTTCTATCTGCTGGTTCACTCCCCAGTTGGCTGAAACAGCCAGAGCTGGGCCAATCTGAAACCAGGAGCCAGGAGTTTCTTCTGGCACTCCCACGCCGGTGCAGGGGCCCAAGAACTTGGGCCATCTTCCACTACTTTTCCAGGCCATAGCAGAGAGCTGGATGGGAAGTGGAGCAGCTGGATCTTGAACTGGCACTGCAGGTGGTGACTTTACCCACTACACCACAGCGCCGGCCTCTGACAGTGCTATTAACCATCCTGTGGGTTTTTTTTTTTTTTTTAAATAATTTTGTCCGAGAGAGATCTTCTGTTTGCTATTTTGCTCCCCAGAACTGGGCCAGGCTGAAGCCAGGAGCCCAAAACACGATCCGTGTCTCTCCACATGGGTGACAGGGACCCAAGGACCTGAGCCGTCACCTGCTGCCTCCCAGGGTGTGCGTCAGCAGGAAGCTGGATTGGAAGTGGGAGAGTGAGAACTCAGAGAAGGCACTCTGAACTGGCGTGCCGGGGCCTGGCGTTGCGACATAGTGGGTAAGGCTGCCACCTGCAGTGCTGGCATCCCGTACAGGCGCTGGTTCAGGATCCGACTGCTCCGCCTTCCGTCCAGCTGCCTGCTAATGGCCTGGAAAAAGCAACGGAATGTGGCCCAGGTGCTTGGGCCCCTGCCACCCACATGGGAGATCCAGAAGAAGCTCTTGGTTTGTCTGGCCCAGCCCTGACTGTTGCTGTCTTCCGAGGAGTGAGCCAGTGGGTGGAAGATCTCTCTCCCTTTCTCTCTGTAACTCTGACTTTTGAATAACTAAATCTTTTTAAAAATAGATGAGAAGGCAGGTGTCTCCAGCAGTAGCTTAGCTGCTCCACGTGCTGGCTCCTCAGTGTATTTGGTTCTGTAGTCTCAGGATAGTTGGCGTGGAAGAAAGTTCCAGGTGTTCTGTTCTGTGATGCCTGGCTTCGGCTGGCTCCTCCGCGTTCCCCAGGCAGCATCTGCTGATCAGGAGTGACCGCCTCAGACACCCCGGCCCGTCCTGTCCTGGACGTTCTGCCTCCCACACCACGAAGAAAGTGAGGGGTGCTGTTTCCTTCTTCTCCCACCTAGGAACCGCACTGCCCCGTCCTGCAGGTTCCGTGCCACTTGGCTGTTACACTTGCAGGTGTCTGCTCACTGCTGTCCATGGCCCCTCTCTTGTTTGTCTGTCACGGCGTCTGCTTCCAGCCCTGCGCTGGGGTTTGTGCAGTGTAAATACGTCGCGTGCTGGTCTGTGAGTGTGAGGTCCTCTTTGGTGGTGTCAGCCTGTGTCTCACCAGTCTCTGAAGCTGTCTCATCGCTTCCTGAACAAGCGCCCTGTCCGTTTGCTGTGTCCCAGCCAGTGAACCTCTCCTGGTCTCTGTTGGCACCTCGGCCCCTGCGGCCTGCTGTTGTGCCCTCCTAGGACCAGGCTGAGCCTTGGTCCCCGACCCTGCAGCGTGGCCTGCTCTGTGTTGTGCGTAGCCGGCAGAGCTCGGTCCCCCCAGGCACTGGCCTGCACGCTCGCCTGCAGCAGGGGTCCAGGGAGGGCAGCCTGTCCCCGACCAAGGCCCCTGTGTCAGGAAGGCAGCTCCTGGGTGTTGGCTGCTCACACACTTCTGTAGCTGTCGTGCTGGTGTTTCCATCTGAGGCATTCTGCTGTGGTGACGCTGTGTGACCTGTTGAACAGTGTTGGTCACCCTACTGTGATGCGCCTGGAGTGGTGGGCGCTTGTGAGAGCAGACAGGTTAGTCAGAACCCCTGGAGGTGGAGGTCTTACGCCTGGGGGAACAGGAAGCACTGGAGCCTTTAAGTCACAGAGATTTTAACGGAAGCACATTAGCCAGTGGGCAAGGGCCCTGCCTCTGGGCATCGCAGGTCCTGGGCCTGGGCCCCTCCGTCTCCTCACCTGTGGTCGCCTTGACAGGTCTGTTCCCATGGTGACGAGCAGCGTAGATGGTCTCTGCGGGGTGTTGTCACACTCAGGTGTGTGCCTGACCTGTCACTCACTGCAGGCCCTGGTCTGCCTCCCTGTGAGAGAGCAGCCGCAAGCTGTCTGTGGACACTGCGTGGGCTCTACAGCCTGCAGGAAGGAGAGAGAGAGAGAGAGAGTGTGTGTGTGTGTGTGTGTGTGTGTGCGCGCATCTGGATTTTCCAGAGTACTGTGTTCGACTTGTACTTGAGTCTGGGACCTGGTAGCACAGCTGTGTTCTAGAAGAGGTCAGGTCGTAGGTGGATGCCAACCCCAGATGTGTCCTCAGTTAGGCTTTCTGTCTGCGCACCGTTTACAAGTAAAGGAGGCGGTGTGCTGTGGCCATGGACTGGAGTTCAGGCCCTGGCTGCCCTGGCTGCCCTGGCTCCCGCGTGGTCAGGGCCACTTGCCACCGTATTGGTGGGGGAGGGTAGTGGTAGCTCTCCTGCGTTACACTAAGGATTGAGTCTGCCGGTTAACCGCTGTGGATTGGAGAGAAGATGCTGCGTGTGTCCTGGGATTCACAGCGGGAGCTAGGAACTCCAGAGTGGTGCTGCAGCCTGCATCCCAGGGGGCGGAGCTTGTTTGCAGATGGGACTTGCTGCGTGGGTTTTAGAGTGGACAGGTGGTGCCCTTCATAGCAGTCACCTGTCCCCAAAGGAACGTCTGTGTCTCTGGGCCACCACCAGGCACCTCTCGGGTGGCTCCGGCAAAGCGTTGGTGCTGAGGATGAAGAGGTGAGGGCATGTGGGGTCTGCTCTGAGCCCTGTTGTCTCACACCTGTGGGGCCTTGGCTTCCGTGAGGCATCCCACCTGTTCCCTGGTACTGACGGCGCTGCTCGGCTTCCTCCTGTGTTTGGGGAAATGTTCATTTGAAAAGGAAGTTCAGTCATGAATATCATACGTGACAGGGCATGAAGAACACGCATTTCTGTGTGCTTTCCTGAAGGGTTTCAGCACTCCCGTGAGGGGCCTGCGAACGGCAGTGCTGTTCACTCACTCACTAACGTCTCACACACGCCTCTTTGCTCTGTTGCAGAGTTACTGGAGAATGTAACGCTGATCCATAAGCCAGTGTCGCTGCAGCCTCGCGGGCTGATCAATAAAGGAAACTGGTGCTACATTAATGCTGTATCCTTCCTGGACGCCGTGCCCAAGGCGGCCACCGGCGTGGCTCTTCTCCGGGTGCAATTCACTTGCTGTTACTGGTCCACCTCCCTTGTTTGTACACAGGGTTACTCCTGAGCCCAGCTTTCCACCCACTAAAAAGAGGCCTGTTACCTGCACATGACGGCGCCAGGCAGGCTTTATTCTCATGGCAACCGTGCCGAGTCGTAGAGCAGTGACCCCTTCCAGCTGGAAGCCTGCGTGGAATCAAGTTCTTGACTTGATTAATCAGCCTGACTGCGTGGTCCATCCTTCCTCGGACGACACGGGGCAGTTATCCGAGTGAACACTGGGCTCGCTCCCTCCAGTGTGCACGTCCGAGTCGTGTTCGGTTTTTCTGTGCTCTGTTGTGGGCCCCGAGGCCGCTCGCTGTGTCGGTTCCGTCTCCTTCACGCTTCCTTACGCCCGTGCGCAGACGCTGCAGGCTCTGGTCGCGTGCCCGCCCATGTATCACCTGATGAAGTTCCTCCCTGTGTACTCGAGGGCGCAGAGGCCTTGCACGTCCACACCCATGATAGACAGCTTGTAAGTGGGGCTTGAGGACGGGCTGGGGTGCTTCCTCTTTGATAACTCCTGTTGAAATCGTTTACGGAGGTTCTTGGTTTCCTACAAAGGAGTCCTGTCGGTTTTTTTATGTGCCATTCATGATTTTGTGTGGAAGTTCATTGGAAACAGTTGGAGCGTTGTTTATCTGTGTTGCTTAGGTTGAGTAGCGCTTACAGTGTACCCAGAGTCACACAGAGGGCATTCAGAGTTCACTAGCTGCTCCAGCACGGTTGCCCGAGCCTGCTGTGGTCATACTAGTAACTCTGCTGAGCCAGCAGGGCTCCCTAGGAGGGGTGTCTGTAGAAGACGCACTGCTTACCATTCTCCCCCGTGTTTAGTGTCCGGCTGATGAACGAGTTCACCAATATGCCGGTGCCTCCAAAACCCCGACAAGGTGAGTGCGGCTGAGGCGAGGACGCACGACGCCGGTGCACGCCGGGAGGGTGCTCCCGAGAGCAGGCTGGCTCCGACAGCCGCGGGAGGGGAGCAGGGTTGGATGGCTTGGCTTTCGTCCCATTAAGGCGGTCTGTGTCTGGTTTGCTTTCTAGCTCTTGGGGATAAAATCGTGAGGGACATCCGCCCTGGAGCTGCCTTTGAACCCACGTACATCTATCGACTCCTCACTGTCATCAAGTCCAGCCTGTCGGAAAAGGTTTGAGCTGTTGGCTGCCGTTGTCCTCTCACTGTTGCTGGGTCCGTGTCTGCCCTCTGCCGCCAGAGGGCACACTTCCTGGGAGTGCCAGAGTAGATCTGGGTTTGAGTCAGCTGCTTGCAAGTCTAGAGTGTGATGATGGCGCTCAAAACCGGGACCGGCTGATGGAGCTTCTACCGTGTGCCAAGTGCCGGGGCGGGCGCTGTACGGAGGGACTGCGTCCTCACGGCGAGTGTCAGACGGCGTTGTCTGCTTGTCACAGGGAGCCTGGCTCTTGGAAGGCCCCTGACCATGGTGCTGTCCCGCCTTGCAGGTGGAGTGGAGTGTGGGCCCCGGGAGGATGGGGATGGCGCGCCGGTGTCCTTTACCCAAATTCCTTACCACTGTGTTTGGGAGCACGGAGCAAGCAGGCCTGGGAGCATGCTGATGTGGTTTTCAGAAGCATTTCCCTGACGCACGAGTCCCTGCGGCTGAAGGGGCGTTGAGGACACACCTTGCACTCAGTGGGGCTCCCTGACCTCCCTGGCTCTGGAGGCGTGTCCCGGGCAGCGTCGCGGGTGACCACCGGGGGCAGCGTAGAGTTGCAAGCACTTCCAGTGCCCGCGTGCAGCTTTTGGCCCTGGGAAGTGTGCAGTGTTGCTTGGGATGCAGAGATGGAATCCAGCCTGGCATCTGGCCCAAGAGCTGCCTGAGGGGGGAGCCGGCTGTGTCGTCTAAGTGGACAGATGAGAGAAGATGGACAACACCCAGGTGCTTTAAAAGCCAGAGGAGGCCTGCCCAGCGCGGGGCGGGGCTTCCGGAGGCGGCACCCTCGGCTCTGTGCTCGTGTAGAGTTTGCTGAGGCACTGGGAGCTCTTGGGGGACTGCAGCCGGCATGCGGTGGGCACGCTGCAGTGCCGCAGTAGAGCATGAAGCAGACCCAGAAGCGAGAGGACGCGGGGTGAGGGCTGGAGGGCACTCTGGACCCTTCTGCCAGGGCAGCCCCACAGGTCCACCTGTGATGCCATGTGTTGTCGTGTTTTCTTTCTTTCTTTCTTTCTTTCTTTCTTTCTTTCTTTCTTTCTTTCTTTCTTTCTTTCTCTCTCTCTCTCTCTCTCTCTCTCTCTCTCTCTCTCTCTCTTTCTTTCTTTCTTTCATGCAGAGTGGACACAGAGAGAGAGACAGAGAGAAAGGTCTTCCTTTGCCATTGGTTCACCCTCCAATGGCCGCTGCGGCCGGCACACCGCGCTGATCTGAAGGCAGGAGCCTTCGACATTTTGTTTTTTCTTTTTGCAGATTTACTACTTGTTTGAATGGGTTACTGAGACAGTAGGGAGAGACAGGGATCTTCCATCTGCTGGTTCACTCTAGGTAGCTGCACCAGCCAGGGCGGAGCTGGGCTGAAGCCAGGAGCTTCTTCTGGGTGTCCACGTGGGTGCAGGGGCCCAAGCACTTGGGCCTTCTTAGGCTGCTTTTCCCAGGCCGTTAGCAGGGAGCTGGATTGGAAGTCGGGCAGCTGGGACACAAGTGGCACCCATATGGGATGCCTCACAAAGTGACGGCTTCACCCGCCGGGCCTCAGCGGCAGCTCTGCATGTTGTGTGCCAGGCAAGCCAGTCGGAGACTTGGCGCCCTGGGTTTTCTCGGGAGTGGAGTCCCACAAGTGCCCCCTCCCTGCTTGCATTAGGACTCCACGGTGGCGGGAGGGAGCACGAGCACACTGCCTGCACACACAGGGTGGGCGCAGTCTCGGAATGGCAGGGACTCTGCTGAACTGCAGGTTCCCAGGCCGAGGCCTTTCCAGAGAGGGCAGCCCCGGGCCAGAGCGCGGCCGTGTGGGCTGTGCCCGTGTTCCCTATCGGAGAGTGCAGATAAACCCCTGCGCAGCTCCCCGGAGCCCGGCAGCAGGGAATGTGCTGACCCCGGGAGTGTGTGGTCTGCACTGATAAACTGCAGAATCAGACACGGCAGTGGGATGGGGAGCTGGCGCGACTCCTGTGGGAGCCTGCTGCCCTCTGCCCCTGCACAGAACAGCTCAGCCTTTTTTTTTTTAATTTTTATTTTTTTTTAAGATTTCTTTATTTGGGGCCGGCGCCGTGGCTCACTAGGCTAATCCTCCGCCTGTGGTGCCGGCACACCGGGTTCTAGTCCCGGTCGGGGCGCCGGATTCTGTCCCAGTTGCCCCTCTTCCAGTCCAGCTCTCTGCTGTGGCCCGGGAGTGCAGTGGAGGATGGCCCAAGTGCTTGGGCCCTGCACCACATGGGAGACCAGGAGAAGCACCTGGCTCCTGGCTTCGGATCAGCACGGTGTGCCAGCCACAGCGACCATTGGAGGGTGAACCAACGGCAAAAGGAAGACCTTTCTCTCTGTCTCTCTCTCTCACTATCCACTCTGCTTGTCAACAACAACAACAAAATTTCTTTATTTGAAAGGCAGAGAGACAGGCATAGAGAGAGAGTCTTCATCCAGTGGTTCACTCCCAGATGGCTGCAGTCGATGGAGCTGGGCCGATCAGGAGCCGGGAGCCGGGAGCTCCTTCCTGGTCTCTGACATGGGTGCAGGCCCAGCCTGCGGGCATCTGCTGCTTTCTTAGACCACTGCAGGGAGCTGGAGGAGAAGTGGAGCAGTCAGGACTGGAACCATTGCCCACGGGATGCTGGCCCTGCAGGCGGCGCGTTACCTGCTGCAGCACAGCGCCGGCCCCCGAATCTTGGTTTATTCATTTGAAGGCAGAGTGACAAGAGGAGGAGGGCACAGAAACCTTCGTGTGCTGGTTCACTCCTCACCTGGCTGCAGTGGCTGGAGCTGGGCCAGACCAAAAACAAGAGCCTAGAACTCCATGTCTCCCACGTGGGTTGCAGGGGTTCAGAGACTTGCACCATTAGCAAGGAGCTGGATTGGAAATGGAGCCGCTGGGACTCGAACCAGCACTCTATGGGATGCTGGCTTAACCTGCTGCGCCACAGCGCCGACCCTAGCAGCTGGATGTTTCTCACATACGTCTTGAGTCCTTTCTCTCGTAGGAGCCTGTCAGAGACCGGAGAGGAAGTACAGGCTGCTGACGTCATAGCTCCTTGTGAACACCCATCTCAGGGGTGTATGGGAGGTGGCACCAGGCATCTAGTTGCTGGTCTTCAATGACATTTAAGCAAAAAAGAAACTATTTATTTTAAAAGATCTATTTATTTGAAAGAGATTGGTCCGCCATCCTCTGGCTCACTCCATCCCTGGCTCGCTCCCCGAATGGCTGCAACAGTCCCCCAGGTGGCTGCGCGGCCCAAGCACTTGAGCCATCCCCTGTTGCCTTCCTCAGCTAGCCAGGCAGGCTGAGTTGGGAGCACAGTAACTGGGCTCAGACTCCCACTGTGACGGGGCGCCAGTGTCCCTGCAGCAGCCTAACCTGCCCCTCTCCAGCCTTTTAATTTTTTTCATCATTTAAATATCATTTTTGCTGTAAGGTATAAATATTGTAGAAAACTTTGAAACTATGGAAAAGCAAAAAACAAGAAGCTAAAGGTGGCGTCGCTTGCCCCAGAGTTCAGTGTGCCTCGTGTCCCCAGGCTCTCAGCTCTGCAGAGGAAAACTCAGGCCAGTTTTCAGAAGCACTTTACGTGTAGGCTTGAAGATCTCGGTGGAGGCGTGGTTCACAGGTGGGGGGGTGTGTCCTGCAGGCCGTGGACGTGCGGCTGACACCGAGGTGCTCGTCTGTGCCCCCAGGGCCGGCAGGAGGACGCGGAGGAGTACCTGGGCTTCATCCTGAACGGGCTGCATGAGGAGATGCTGGGCCTCAAGAAGCTCCTGGCGGCGCACGGCGAGAGTGAGTCCTGCTCTGCTGGCTCCAGCGCGCGGAGCCAGGGCCCTTTCCCGAGAAGTGCTGTTTACACGCACGTCCCATGCTTGTGTGTGAGGCCCCTCCCCCCAGTCAGAATTCACGGGCTCACTCACTGGTGGGGCTCTGGTTATCTGTGCATCGCCTGTCGCACGCACGCGGCATGTGCACTTCTTGGCTGATTGAGAATTGAGTCCCATGGTGCTGAGGCGTGTGTCCTGGGAAAACCAGAGGTGGTCGCACAGCGCGGCCTGGTGTCCGGACCTGCCCTGGCACGGGCTCGGTCGCTGCCTGCAGGCGGCGGCTCTGCCTGGGCAGCACCCTGGCCTCCTCCTGAAGCCACGCAGGCTCCGGCTTGCTTCTTCCAGTCGCCTAAGCAGACTCTCCTTTCAGAGCTGGCCATTCCCAACGGGCCCAGAAGCCGCCCCGGGACCCAGGAGCAGGAGGAAGGAGGCGAAGGCAGCGAGGAGGAGTGGGAGCAGGTGGGCCCCAGGAACAAGACCTCGGTCACCCGGCAGGCCGACTTCGTGCAGACGCCCATCACCTGCATTTTCGGTGGACACATCAGGTTTGTGCTTTTCGGGGACAGTGGGTCGGGCGTTGCTTTTTTTTTTTGACAGGCAGAGTGGACAGTGAGAGAGAGAGAGACAAAGGTCTTCCTTTGCCGTTGGTTCACCCTCCATTGGCCGCCGTGGCCAGTGCGCTGCGGCCGGCGCACCGCGCTGATCCGATGGCAGGTGCCAGGTGCTTCTCCTGGTCTCCCATGGGGTGCAGGACCCAAGCACTTGGGCCATCCTCCACTGCACTCCCGGGCCACAGCAGAGAGCTGGACTGGAAGAGGGGCAACAGGGACAGAATCTGGTGCCCCGACCGGGACTAGAACCCGGTGTGCCGGCGCCGCAAGGCGGAGGATTAGCCTAGTGAACCGCGGCGCCAGCTTGGGCGTTGCTCTTTGCCAGGGCATGAACGGGCCTGAGCCCTGGGTGGATCCCTGCTCCTGTGCTCCACTCCTGGGCTGTTTCAGAGACCAGATGGAAGGTGTCAGTGTCCACTCGCTTGCCTTGAGGGCTGTGTCATGGCCGCCAGCCTCAGCCTCTGTGTTGTCTTTGTGGTCATGGTTGTTAGTATTTCTTTTTGAAAAATGGTGAAGTGGGGGCCGTTGCTGTGGTGCAGCCAGTAAAGCCAGAGCATGCAGTGCCGGCATCGCATGAGTGCCAGTCCCTGCCCCACTGCCCTACTTCCGTCCAGTGCTCTGGAATGCGTCTGGGAAAGCAGTGGAAGGGGCCCCGCGTGCTTGAGTCCCCACACCCACGTGGCAGGCCCAGAACAAGCTCCTGGCTTCGGATCGGCCCAGCTCTGGCTGTTTTTGCAATCTGCGGAGTAAACCAGTGGATGGAAGACCTCTCTCCTTTTCTCTGTCTCTCCTGTGTCACTCTGCCCTTCAAATAAATAAATGAATCGTTTAAGTCGTGGTAAAGCAGAGAGAAGGAAACCTTATAGGTCCCCAGCTCTTTGGTTGTCAGCCACAGTTCTTTATTCAGACCAGTTGAAAGACTTTCTTCCAAGATTCGGCTTTCTGGTTTTTCTGTTTTGTTGTGTTTTGAGAAGACATGGGGGCTTGGAGACCAGAGCCCACTTGTCAGTGTCTTTGCTGGCTCTCGCTGCTGGTTCCCCACTCTGCCTTTCTGAAGCTCCTGGACCTGCCATACTCAGATCTTTGCATTCCAGAGGCAAAGATTTGCTCTGCTGACCCTGGGTCCAGGAGCTGGTCTTCACAGCACCTGGCCACACCTGACACCTGCTGGTCCCTCACTGCAGACTGCCGAGCGCTTGTCGAACTCCCACAGGGACAGGGACACGCTGTTGTCACTTGGAAAAGCTTGGATAAAACGAGATGGAAAACCAGCCGAGAAAACAGGGCTGGACCAGCACCCTTCTTGGAAGGCTGTACGCCTTTTCTCCGGGAATGCTAACTTGTTTTATCTTACACATCCTACTCCCCACTGTCAGTAAATCACTTTTTATAGGGGCAAAATGCCATTAAAAATCGGCAGCTCACGCTGGAGTTTCCTCTGTGTGCTGGAATAGCTGAGACTTGAAAGGAGCCGCCTGGAGGCCGTGTGGGGGCTCACATGTGTTACCTGTGCAGGAGGGGAACGCAGGGAGCACTTGCTGGGAAGGTTATCCATGGTAACTTTAGTCACTAGAAATGTGTAGGCGGTGGAGTGTAGCGGAATTGTTGTTAAATTCATGATTTGTTGCTTTTCTGTCCTCTGGTCTTCTGAGAGTAAAACTGAATACTCTGATCTGCACGTGTATTCCTCTTCTGGTTCATCCTAGGGGAAGGTGGTAGGCAGTGTCTCCTGAGTTTTCTGTTTTGCTTTCCATTCTCAGGTCTGTGGTTTACCAGCAGAGTTCGAAAGAATCGGCCACTCTGCAGCCCTTCTTCACGCTGCAGCTGGACATCCAGTCCGACAAGATACGCACAGTCCAGGACGCCCTGGAGAGCCTGGTGGCCAGGGAGTCTGTCCAAGGGTACACCACGAAAACTAAGCAAGAGGTACACTCACCGCGGACCTTGAACCCCATGTGCCGAACACTGTGGTGTGGGAATCGGCGGTGGCATTGAGCTCTGCTGAGCTCTGGACGGAACGTCTCCACGGTTCCAGCATGAGCCCAGCAGTGCTCCCAGCCCCTCCGCCCTCGCTGGCCCTGAGCTGCCGTCCGACCGTCTCAGAACTAGTACTGCCCGTCCCGGAGGCTGGGGCGCTTACTGCAGTTCGTGGTCTGGAGTACAGTTGTTAGTAGATGGGTTAGGATAAGAGGAGTTGCAAACACTTGTTCTGTGTTTATGATAGATCTTTAAGGGCACTGAGAGACAGAAAAGTGTGCCGACAGCTGTGTTCTCCGATTTCTGTGAGAAAGAGGACGCCTGGAGGCTCCGTCCTCAGTGGTGGGGGGGCAGAGGACAGCCATGTGTCCTTGTCAGCACAGCCAGGCTCCGCCCTGTGTGGCTCTGGCAGGGAGCGCTCAGAGGTCTGCTGGGGAAGGGGCAGGCGTGCAGCTGTGGGCAGTGTGTGCTGGCCCCGCCAGAGCGCAGTGGCCCTGCTCAGACTGCGCTGTGCCCCGGCGTGCGAGAGCAGAGCCGGCCACAGAGGGCTGCACTGCGTCCCTGAGGCCCCGCTCGCGGGGATCTGCAGGAGTCGGCCCAGTCTCCGCGGTGTCTCCTGACTTGCTTCTCGCGGGTGATTTTGTTTAAAAAATAAACATGGTAGGAGCCAAAGACAGACATGTGGCTGCTGGCATAAGGGAGGACACTGAGAAGAGTCTGGCGCTGGGACCACAGTGGGGCAGGGCAGGGTTAGTGTCGGGGCGGCCGTGTCTGGCTGCGGGTTGCTGGCCGTGGGCTCCCTGCTGCGGCAGCTGTGACTCCCTGGGGAGGACTCCCTGCCCTCCTGTGGTGCGTGTGCGTCTCCTCTGCTGGCCTTTGCCGGTCACATCGGGACTGCAGGGGTGGAGCGGGCGGGCCTGAGGCGGCCGCAGTGAGTGTGCCAGGCCAGGCCAGGGCAGTTCTCCTGGACAGCCCGTGTGCCAGAGGCCACTGCGGGCGCGCGTAGCGCTGGACGTGGTGGTGTGTGTGCACCAGGGGACCATGAGCCTTGGAAGGCAGGGGTGAGGAGAGACTGGACAGCTTGGATGGATGTGCATAGAAAAAGCAAACAGCATGAGATTTTTCTGAAATTTATCTTTTAAATTCTGGGTTTAATTTTGCTGGATTTTTAGGTCAAGCACTTTTTTCTGTGGGAACATGTGAAGGAGGGCTTGTGACAGAATGCGGCCTTCCAGAGTGTCTGCTGTGTAAGAGCATGCCTGATTGTGCCGGGCCGTCAGAAGGCACGCTTCAGTTTGTTTGGAAACCCAGAATGCATGCTTAGGGATGTGGGGTCAGGCATTCCAGGAGCGCCAGGAGGTGGTGAAGCTTTAGATCCCGAGGCCCACAAAGCGTCCTGGAGGTGACGTGATCCAGCCTCTCTCAGGCGAGGGCCTGGCGTCCGGCCGCCCTTCCCTCAGCCAGCTGAGAGGTGGCTGGAGGATGTGGGCGGTCCGTGCGTGCAGCTAGTGCGGGGCATGGTGCCGTCTCCCAGAGGCTTGATGCCAGACCCCTCTAGAGTCCCCGATACGGTTTCTGTGTCCCGTGTGCTGCTTTCTTACTGTCACTTTAAAGTATCTGTCCCCCAAGTATGAGCCCTGTGAGAGTTCCTGCAGAGCAGGTGAACACATGAGTAATCGAGGTATTGCTGGGCTGTCATTCAGGCCCCAGAGTGAAGTCCTGCCGTGAACTCCCTGCTGGCTTGGGGTGGCACTTTCTAGGGGAGAGCCGTGACAGAAGCTTGGGAGCTTCTGGCTGCAGGGAAGGGTGGGAGGCACCTGCCGTGGGGCTCGGGTGAGGCCTCTGCTGCTCCTGGAAGTGCAGCCCGTGTGTCCTGGTGTGCTCTGTGCCTCAGGTGGAGATAAGTCGGAGAGTGACTCTGGAGAAGCTCCCCCCTGTGCTCGTGCTGCACCTGAAACGATTTGTGTACGAGAAGACGGGTGGATGTCAGAAGCTGATCAAAAATATTGATTATCCTGTGGACTTGGAGATCAGTAAAGGTAATGGCTTGGGAGCGAGTGGCGTGCGGGCTGCGCCCCTGCGGGTCAGGAGCTCAGCTCTGCACTGGCACTGTGCAGCTACGCGTTAGGAAACTGGCTAATCCTTTTGTAAAGAATCTTTTCTTGTTTTAATAGAACTTTACATTAAAATTCTCATTAAAAGCTAGATAAAAGGTAGGCAAAAATGAAAAGATAGGCGAAAGATACAAAATTCAAACAACCCTGTAATCTCTGTAGATAAAAACAGGCTTTGTACATCAAAAGAGAATTTTCCCATAAACATTTTTGAAAGGTTTTTCAGAACCGTGTGTGTAATTTTTCAGTAAAGATTGACTTGTGAAGGCAGCAGGATAGAGAGCTAGATAGCCATTGGTGCACGGCCCAGATGCCTGCGACCGCTTGGGCTAAGCTACCCAAAAGCCAGGAGCCAGAAACTCCATCCCGTTCTTGCCCTCGGCCTCACCTGCTGCCTACCCAGATGACTCAGCAGGAAGCAGGGTCCGTGGCAGAGCAGCCGGAACTTGCTGAAGCCGGCTCCCGGTTCCACGGGGCAGCCTGACCAGCACGTCCCAGCACCTGCCCTGTCGTAAACATTTTGTGAGTTAATAGTATGTGATAATTTCCCTTGTAGTAGGTACTGACGTCTGCATGACAGGCCTGGTTAAATGGGCACTGGTGAATTTGGACGCTTTCGGTAGACTGGCAGTTCCTTCTGACCTCTGGCTGCAGTCACACGTGTCCGCAAGCAGCCAGGCCTCAGCAGGTCCAACACATTTGCAAGTGCTCTTGATAACAGCACAGCTTGAGGGAAAACTGGAAAGCCTCAGAGCTGTGGGACGTGTGTGGGGCGTGCCTGGAGCTTGCCTGGGAACGTGACTCCCAGACTAGCAGGGGACCTGGGCAGCAGACGGGGACACCAGCATCCCTCTGCATCTGGGAGGAGCAAGCCGCAGTGTGGAGGCCTCCCTCCCCCAGCACAGCACCCACACCTGTTCCCCGGACTTCCCAGTGCAGGTGGCTGAGTTGCTGCCGGCTTCTGTGTGTGGTCAGCTTCCTTGTACCCTAGGGACCCTGCCCAGAGGCACTTGGGAAGGGGTGTGTGCTTGGCCTGCTGGCTCCCGCGTCCTGCGTGGGAGTGCCTGGGTTTCATTCCCGGCTCCGGCTCCAGCCTCCACCATCCTGTTAACCCAGAGCTCAAAGCAGGCAGCTGTGGCTCACGTGATTGGGTTCCTGCCAGCCACAGGGGACCTGGGTGTTTCTGGTTCCTGGCTTCATCCCAGCCCCGTCTTGGCTGTTGGGGCATTGAGCTCTCTCTGCCTCTCAAGTAAATACATAAAAATTGAAGAAAGTTCAGGAGACCGTACCTGCTTTGTTGATACACGTTTTCTGTGAACTTCCAGAAGCCCCTCGTGCTGCCGTCAGTTTCAGATTTAGGCAGCGTCTTCCAGGCCTGCTCGCGGAGCCCTGACTCGGCCAGCAGGCGCTGCTGCTGGGCCGGTTTTCCCGTGTGGCCTCCTCTTGGATCTGCAGCTGGGGCCTCGCCCTCGGCAGCAGGCCTTCTGGTCCCATTTGAAGACCAGGGAAGGAGGGAAGGAAGGAGGCCGGGGGCGTCGGCTTGTGCTGGATCATCCTTCCCGCCTGTTCTGTCTCTTGGGAAACCTGGGGTCAGCCTTGCCAGAGAAGGCCTCCCCGGCCGCAGCCGCCCCTGCCCCTTGCCCCTGCCCCTGCCCACTGGGGGCTTGGGAAGGGTATTTTTGTATCAGCTGCCTTCCGAGAAACTGCATCGGAGAAGGGCCGTGGGGACAGTGCAAAGCCCCTTGGGTTTCCTGAGACTGGTTGGTTTGGTTGCTGTGTTTCTCCATGTTTGGCACCTCTGTGCTCAGGGATTTTCTGAGGAAGCCGCGCGGGGACTGTGCACTGCTCACTTCCTCCCCGAGCCGCTGGCTTGTTCGCTGGGTGCTTGGCCTCGTGGATCAGTGTTTATGCCACCAGGGGGTGGAGTTCTGTTTTGTTCCTGGTCTGCTGGGTGGTTTACTTGTTAGGGTCGTGTTAGCCGTGTGTTTGGGCTGTCCTGAGCCATTCTGTAAGTGCTTCTATGGATTGGAGCTGTTAATATTTTGTTTTTCAGAACTGCTTTCTCCAGGGGTTAAAAATAAGAATTTTAAATGCCACAGAACCTATAGGCTGTTTGCAGGTAAGTGACGTGTGTGAGCTCTTCCTTATTACAGCAGTGATAAGGTGTCCCCAGCCACTGGAGCTGCGATGCCGCCTTGAGGGCTTTGTAAGGCACTGAGTCACTTGAGAGCATTTCTCTCATTTGAAATTCAGTGCTTAGGATTGGACCAGTGTCGCTGAGGCCCTGAGCTGAGCCAGCGTCCGCACCCTCTCCAAGTGAGCGTTCTCTAACCAGAGGCAGTCTTGCTGGTCACCTGAGGACAGGGTTTCTGCTGTGGCCACTGCTGTGGCGTTTGTACCCAGCCCGGTGAGGTGAGTGCCGCCCAAGCTGCTCTCGTCCACTGGCACCGGTTAGAAGGCGGCCTGGACCTCACAGGGCCCTGGCTGCCAGACACCCCCCAGTGAGACATGGGCAGCCCTCAGGAGGGCACATGTGCCCCTGCCACGAGAGCTGGGCCCCAGCCAGCCCACCTCCTGGCTTCTGCAGTACCACGTCGTCTTCCCTGCTTTCTGCCCTTCTTCTGTCTTCCCTACTGTCCATCTTTCTCTCTTTTTAAAATTAATTTACTTGAAAGAGTTACACACAGTGAGGAGAGTCAGAGAGAGAGGTCTTCATCCACTGCTTCACTTCCCAGATGGCCACAATGGCCAGAGCTGAACCAATCTGAAGCCAGGAGCTTCTTCCAGGTCTCCCACGCGGGTACAGGGCCCAAGGACTTGGGCCATCTCCCACTGCTTTCCCAGGCCATAGCAGAGAGCTGGATCGGAAGTGGAGCAGCCGGGACTTGAACCGACCCATCTCTTTTATAATCTTACTTTTGAATGCCCTTGAGTCCTGTTTTAAAAATTTATTTTTATTTATTTGATAGGCAGAGAGAGCGGGAGAGGGCTGTCTTGCTGGTTCATTCTCCAAATCCACTTGACAGCTGAGGCCAGGCTGAGGCTGACCGCAGGAGCTGGGGATCTAGGTCTCCCATGGCACTGGCAGGGCCCAGTTTCTTGAGCCATCACTGCTGCCCCTGTGCCTTAGCAGGAAGCTGGACTCAGGAGCCAGAGGCGGGTGTTGACCCCAGGCCCTGCAGGGTGGGGCGCAGCATTCACCACGGCCCCAAATGCCTGCCCGAGACTTTTCTGTTGTTGCCGTTTGTGGCAGTGTTGGCTTTTTGGCTATTTTTGTGGCATTTATTGAACTTGTGTACTAGAGACCTTTTGTATATCAGCTCTTTATTCCTTAGAACTATGCCGAGACATCCTCATTTTATAAAATAATAAACCAAAACTCTAGGAGTCACCACTCGGACCTGGAGGGCCAGGGGACGGCTTCCGGCTCCTGCATGCCCCAGGCCCTGTCAGCATGTGAGGAAATCGGGCCCCTGGCCTGTGGCTGAGGGCCCTGGGCCACACTGGAAGGTGTGTCTTCTCTCTTTCCTCCCCAGCAGTTACTCTGTGACTGTCTCATGCCCACGCAGCTGGTCCCGTCTTCCCTCGAGGCCTTGGCTGATGCTCAGGCTTGGCCACCAGCCAGGGTCCAGCCTGGCTTCCGGCAGTCTGGCATGGAGTCCCAGGAGCTGGGCACTTCTTTGCCCTCTCCCTGCCTCAGCTCCCCTGGGGCCTGCGTGAAAGGTTGGTAGTCAGGGGCGGCCTTGGGAGTTCTTGTCTTGTGGGCAAGGGCCCAGTGTGAGCGCACACCCTGTCTGCCAGCCTCCTTTCTAACCTCAGAAGTAAGTTCATTACATGGTTAGAACTCTCTGTAAAATGCCAGAGAGGAGGTAAAGCTGTCACTTGCAGTGCCAGCATCCCATACGGGTGCCGGTTCAAGTCCCAGTTGCTCCACTTCTGATCCAGCTCTCTGCTATGGCTTGGGAAAGCAGTAGAAGATGACCCAAGTCCTTGGGCCCTGTGCTCACATGGGAGACCCGGAAGAAGCCCCTGGCTCTGGATCGACGCAGCTCTGGCCATTGTGGCCATCTGGGGAATGAACCAGCAGATGGAGGACCTCTCTCTCTTTCCCTCCCTCCTTCCCTCCCTTTCTCTCTCTCTGCCTTTGTAATTCTGCCTTTCAAATAAATAATTTTTTAAAAAATGCCAATAAAGGAATACTTTCTTTTTTAAATATTTATTTGAAAGGCAGGGTTAGAGAGAGATCTTCCATCTGTTAGTTTCATCTGCTAGTTCATTCCCCAAATAGCCACAATGACCAGGACTGGACTGGACCAAAGCCAGGAGCCTGGAATTCCATCTGGGTCTCCCACATGGGTGGCAGGGGCCCAAGCACCTGGGTCATCTTAACCTACTACACCCCAACATCATTCCTAAGAAGTGCTTTTAAAAAATGACTTTCTGGGACCAAGGAGATTGAGTGCTATCAATGTGTTTTGAGAACCTGAAGCTTCTCAGGAAACCTGAGCCGCGCTCCTGCCAGGTGGCCTCCACATTGCAGGCCCTGTTCCTGCGGTCACCTGGCCTGCTGCTTCAGCAGGTAGTGTGTGCAGAGTGCAGTTCTCTTGTGAGGGTGTGGACTGCAGCTGTCTCACAAGAGCTACAAATGATTGAAACCCTTGGGTGTTTCAGATTCTACTTAGCGTCCAGGGCAAGTCCTCAAGGTGGATCTGGGACCCAGAGGGGTGCTGGTGTCGAGCATGTCCCTGTGCTCTGCGGCAGCCCCCTGGGTCACTTCTGCTGTGACCTGGAGCTGACCCCATCCCACCATCATCCTCATAGTCTGCTGTCCCTTGTGATGTTCGCGCGCATGGCCCTGGCCAGATTGGCTCTGGGGGCCTGTGCTCCTGCGGTCCCTGCGAGGGCTCAGCTCAGTGTTGTGCTAGTGCTGGTGGGACAAGCTGCTGGGCCACACTGCCTTCCCCAGAATTCTGCCCGCTGCCCCGTGTCATACTGGGGTGTGCCTCACAGCTGCTTTCACCCCGGCACCTCCTGCAGTTGTGTGTGCTTGAGGCCTTCACTGGATCTTTTTGGCTGACTGATAGAATTTTTTTATTAAGGTAAAATAGCAAGTGTTTTCTTTTTTCCATTAAAACATTGTTATAGAAAAATGGGTAATTTTTTAAAAGGAAAAAAGTAATTCCTAATACCATTTCTGCAGTGCCCCTGCTGGTGCGTGGGCATGTGTGTGTGTGTGGAGGGGTGTCCCCTGCCGTGGATGTGGGGCCACGATACGCACGGGACCCCAGCACCAGTCTTCCTCTCCTGTGAGAAAGCCATGACAACAAAATTGACTTTTCCGTCTTCCTTCTTCTAGTGGGTCTTTAAGTCTTCCCATCTTTTTTCTGATACAAATGCTGTTTGTATCGGCTCTGAGTCTTCGTCCCAGACTCCCACAGTCTCCAAGGGGACAGCCTGGAAGTGGGGCTGGCACCAGGTGCTCAGCTGTGTGGTCCGCAGAGCTGGTGTGGACGTTTGGAGTGTGTTCTGAATGGAGATCTCTTACCCTTTCCTGAGAGCTCCACATGCCTCTTGACTCGGAGCTGTTGACATGGTTGCAGTGTAAACAGTCGCAGGGGGAAGCTGTGACGGCAGGTGGATCTAGGGGTCCTGTGGGCTCTGTTGAGCAGTCTGTGTGCTCTCTTCCAGTGGTCTACCATCATGGCAACAGCGCGACGGGTGGTCATTACACCACCGATGTCTTCCAGATTGGGCTGAACGGCTGGCTGCGCATCGATGACCAGTCGGTCAGGGTGATTAACCAGTATCAGGTGGTGAAGCCAGCCGCCGAGCGCACGGCCTACCTCCTATACTACCGCCGTGTGGACCTGCTGTAACCCTGCGTTTGCTGTGTGTGCCCAACGCCCGCTTTGTAGAACACCAGTTCTCACCAACTGCCTGCCTCTCTTTAGTGGCTCTTTAAAAGAAAAAAACCTCGCTCCCTTTTGCAGAAATGGGCTGGGAAAAAGAGGAGACGCCTCGGGGTTTTGCGCAACATAGTTTATGTCGACTTCTAACTTCCAAATCAAAATCGTTTGGTCGAAAGAGACTGTTGCTTGGTTAAGACCACACACACACAGGTCTGTACTTGTGAAGTAGCGCTGGTTCCTGCGATGAGAAAGGGGAACTCGCTGTGCTCACCAGTCCGCGCACCAGCAGCAACACTTGTAAATTTGTGAAAATGAATTTTATCTTTCCTGAAAAAAATAAATTTTTTAATCCATCACACTTTCCTTCCTCACCCTTTAGTTTTTGATAAATGATAAAAATGAGCCAGCTATCAGAGAAGAAATAGTTCTTACTTCAAAAGATGAATAAACAGAAAAAAGCAGTTGCTGGTTCCTGACGGGAAAAGTACACTTAACAGCTGGGCGACGAGAACCTGCTCCCGTAACACTGCAGCCCGCACGTGTGGGGTCCGGTGTTGGTCTTCGTAGATGGGTGACTGTAACTTTATTGCCATTAACAGATTTCCAATTGCATTCTTCTGTGTACACATGATGAACAGTGGGCAAAGTAACGAAGGTGGACATCTCCTCGGGTCTGCTGTGTTCGTTCTGCTGTCTCCATAATGCCGCGTCCCTACCTGTACACAGTTCAGTGATATCTGCCAGTATGAAGTTGTCGCCCATCAATAAAAAATCACAATGGTGGTTTAAAGTCGCTGTGTTTCTGTGACTGCAGGTGCCTTTCCCTGTGGCAGAGTCCAAGGGGCTGGACTTGGCCTGCAGAGGGAGAGTGCCGATGGCCTTGGTGTGTTTGTGCTGTGCAGTGTGTCCAGAGTTGTTAGCTGTGTGGAGTGCGGCCAGCTGAGGCTCCAAGTCTTAAGTTATCAGCTAGGGCGGTCTCTCCCATTTCTTGTCTTCCCACCTCACGTGTCGTAGCGTTTTCCACCACGTCGGTCAGTTCAGATGAGGACTGGGCATCTTGTCCGTCACTGCCACTAGGGCGGTGTAGTCCCCTCAAGTGGCCATGAGGCGGCCTTCCCAGTCATGTGCTGCAATTGACGAACTGGTCTGAGTGTGGTTGGGCCACCTTCCCACGCTCCTCCCCTTAGCATCTGGTGTTGCCACTCTGAGGCTCCAAGGTGACTGCTTACAGTCTGGGTGCTGAGGTCACCCCTCAGCCTCCTTGGCCTGCTGTGGCCCTGTTCTGCTCGGCTCACAAGCGTCGTGTACAGTGCTGTGGAACATGAGGAGTCAGGACAGCAAACTGGGTCTGGGGGAAGCCATCTACCCCAGCCATGACCCAGCCCGAGGTAAAACGAACCTACCGTGACCCTGCAGCCAGACGATGTCTGCAGGACTTGACAGCTTATCTTCTGTCACCGGCATGAAGCAGGAACAGGGCCCCCTGGTCTGGTCTGGGAATTCCTTTTCCCAGGATGCTAGACGGAGGGGCTGGACAGGACGTGGGTTCTGGGGTATGCAGTTTGCTTCCATGTGGGAAACACATGCTGTGTATTTAATAGTGAGAAAACCCTCAGCTATCTTAAGTGGCTAAGCTATGTATTTTTTTAAGCCTCTAAGATGTTGGAGATGCTGAGAAACTGCCTTGGAAAGATCCTTGAGAGTCTCCCGAGGCCCCTGGGACATGGGGGTGCCTTGCCCAGCCTGTGGGGTGTGGTGCTGCTGCATCCCGCTGAGGCTGTTGCCCCTGGGGAAGTAGGCTGCTTCATCCCGCCCCCTGGTGGTCAGCTGAGGATTCTCCTCTTGCCTTGCATGTGGCTGTGTTGTTAGAAAGGTGGAAGTTTGCACTGGCAAGACTGCATGGAGAGTTCCTGTCTTCGGGCCAGCATGGCAGGGAGCCCAGAGGCCAGGTGGCTGAAACAGCAGTGTTTCTTTCTCAGAGTTAATGAGGCTGGAGGACCAGGACCATGGAGCAAGCAGAGCTGGTGTCCCACGAGGGCCCACTCCTGGCTCACGGACAGCTGCCGCCTCCCTGCGCTCCTCACGCTGCAGGGCTCACCTCTGGGCCCGCTGTGAGGGCTGCACCCTCCTGACCTCATCAAGTCTAAGGATTCCCCAAGGCTTCACCTGACAGCACCCATCTGTGGATTCGGGGAATCTGAGGACCCCATGCCACCCAGCACTGGGGATGCGTCTGTGATCCAGACACAGCTCCAGCTTTGTTTTGCTGAAGCAGAACCTGCACGCAAGCAGCTGTGGACAGAAGGGGACACCGGGAAGGGACAGGAAGCACGGGGGGAGGGGAATGCCAGCTGGAAAGTAAGCATGTGATGCTTGAAGTGAATGGCCAGAGATAGAGAAGGTGGTAACCCAGCAAATCTGGGTATTCCCCAGGGTCCCCAGTTTTGGGCCGCCCACGTTCTTGTTGAGGTTCTGCACCCAACATCGCTGTCTTGTGCTCCCTCAGTCTGTGTAAATCCCTCAGGGCGTTCACACTGAGCTTCACAGCATTCATACTCTGAACTTGGCCCATGAACTTGGAGTTTTCCTTCATTAGCATTTCTTCCAGCTTTGTAGGTGGTTTTTAAATCAGAGTGACGCTTAAAGATCAGCAGTTCCATGGCTGGAGGCCTTCCTTTCCTGTGTAACTTTGCAAGACTTGGATGTTGACATTTGGGCAGGGGCAGGACAGGATGCAGTGCAGTTTGTCTGACGTCAGAGTGAGCGAGTGGCTGACACTGCTTTGCTTTCTCAGTGTGACTGTCATCGCAGGAACCCTGTGCAGCCATCCTCCTCTGTGGCACGTGTAGTTACTGTGCCTCCAACCAGCTGAGTGTACTCTCAGCCAGTGGCTTTTGGGTTGTTTGAATTCATTGATTAAACTGGTGGGTTTGGTATTGTATAGCTACCAACTAGTGTGTGCCAGCCCGTGACTGATTCCCGCGCTGTGCCAGCACTGCTGGTGAGCCCATTGTCCCACTTCCCTCTGCAAGTGTTCAGTCTGAGCAAAACAGAGCAGCAGACACGAGACCTGAGACTCCCTGTTCCCTAGCTTGAGAGAAAAAGACCTTCTTGTTCATGGCTGCTGAGGCCAGCATCCTCCATGCACGTTGCAGAATTGGTGGGCTTATCACACACGTGGCCAGGTGCTGGTGCCGCAGAAGGACCCAGCAGTTCACCAAGCTTCTGTTGAAATGTCCATTTATCTCCCTTAACTTGCTTGGAAAAGGACCCTGGCCTGCTCGCATCTGCTGACTCAGCCGTGAGGCGATTCAGGGGTGAACACCAGGCGTGGCCTTGCCCTCTGCTCCTCCCAACCGCTCCAACAGTGGCGCTACCGTACTTGGATTAGCGGGTGCGGGTTTCTTGGAAGCCCGTATTTTGCAAATTGGCAATTCAGTTGTGCCTGTGTTTTGCTCCACACACTTGGTGCTTTGTCTCACTGTGCACTGTGGCCATCATAAGGGGTCATTTGCCTGCACAGTAGCAGTTTGTCAGACGTCCCATCCTCGCAGCAGCCAGGGCAAGCCAGAGTTTGAGTCACTGTGTGCGCTGAAGGAAATTGACGCTATCTTGGCCGCTCTGGCATTTACGTGACAGAGTGCTTTTGTTCAAGATGTTCCAGTTCCCTGTAGACTCCACTGAAGGGCTTGTGGGGTCTTACTGGGCCTGTCCAGGGGCTTCCTTTACCGCACCTCTATCACACCAGCACCACTGAGCCTGTTTGTGTGTGAAGCACTGCCCGATGCACACTTCCCAAGGAACGTGTGGGTGCCCTCGGCCTGTCTGGGGACTCAGCAACAGGCGACCAGCAGTTCTGTCTCTGCAGACTCTTACCCTGCCTGCTGCGTGTTTAGGTTGAAGGTGCTGTGCCGCCTGCGGTTTCCCCACCATTGCCCTGTGCTCACGGAGGAAGGCTGGTTCTGCTCAGCTCTCCAGCAGAATTCACACCTTGGACATCCACACGTGAGGCCAAAGAGGCTGTCTTTAGTGACATACAAGTTTTTTTAAAGGCAGAGTGACAGAAATGGAGAGACAGATCTTCCATCCACTGGTTCACTCCCCAGATGGCTAAAACAGCTGAAATCAGGTCTCCTACGTGAGTTCAGGATTTCCAGGGCCCAAGCATCAGGCTATCTTGTGCTGCTTTGCCTTCCCAGGTGCATTAGCAGGGAGCTAGAACGGAAGTAGAGCAGCTGGGGCTCAAATCAAGGCTCCAGATTTCCTTATTTATTTGTTTGAAAGGCAGGTCTTTCATCCGCTACTTCACTTCCCAAATACCCACAACAGGAGCCAGGGCTGGGCCAGACCGCAACTAGGAGCCAGAACTCCATCCAGGTCTCTCGGGTGGGTGGCAGGGGGCCAGGCACACTTGGGCCATCTTCATAGCTTTTGGAGGTGCATTAGCAGCTAGCCAGATTGGAAGCAAAGTATCCAGAATACAAACTAGTACTCTCATGTGGGACACGGGCACCATAGGCAGCACTCAGCTGCACCACAATGCCAGCCCTAAAATGCGTCACATTTTGAAAAAATATATTTTCATCTACTTGAACAGCAGAGCAATGGAAAGAAAAGACTTCCATGCCTTGGTTCATTCCCCAAACGTTCACAATAGCCAGAGCTAGGTGGGGCTGAGGCCGGGAGCTCCCATGTTGAGTGGCAGAAGCCCAAATACTTAAGGCATCGTCTGCCTCACAGGATGCCAGAGCGGGAAGCAGGATCAGAAGTGGAGCAGCCGGTATTCCAGCCAGCACTCCAGTATGGCATGCAGGCATCCTGACTTGTGGCAGGTCTGTGCCATAAGACCTGCCCCAAACTTTGTCCTAGTTTTGAACAGATGTAAATCAGCTATGCAATGGATAAAATTCACTTGTGGCTTCAGGTTGTTGCACTGGGTAGATGGGTAGGGAAATGCACACCTCCCAGTGCAACACTAAGCCCCATGCAGCCCAGCCTGCTAGGCTGTGAGGTCTGATCTGAGCCCCTCCCTGGGTCTTGTACCCTGAGTCACAGTGACTCCCCAGCCTCCACTGCAGTGCCTTTGGCCTTCTCTGGTGACTCCAAATCAGCCACTTCACAGACTGGCTCCCTGAGGTGATGCAGGGTGTGTTAGGACCCAAACCACACGACTCATGAGGCCATGTCTTCTACGCAGAGAACAGAGAAGGCCCAGTCTTCATACGGGCCATCTCAAGGCTCTCCCCCACAGGAACCCCAGGCCCTGAGTGAGCAGCATAGCAGCCACTTGCACATAGCATCCAGTCTGCCTGCAGCCCACTATGCCACCTTGGAAATCCCAGAACACAGTGGCTGGCCTGTCAGTGATGAAAGGGGAACCGGAGCCCTCGACCACCCCCTCGGCAAGGAAGCAGCTGCTGTCTCTGCACCTTGCTCTCTACCAAGATAAACGCCTTCTTCCACCACCCCAGGCGTCAGCGATGCACCTGCGGTGCTGGCATCTCATATGTGTACCAGTTTGAGTCCCGGCTGCTCTACTTCTGATCCAGCTCCCTGCTAATGTGCCTGAGAAAGCGGTGGAAAACGGCCCGGGTCCTTGGGTCCCTGCACCCACGTAGGAAACCTAGAAGCTCCTGGCTCTTGGCTTCAGATCAGCTCAGCTCTGGCTGTTGCAGCCATTTGGGGAGTGAACCAGCGGGTGGAAGATCTCTGTCTCTGCCTCACTATAACTGCCTTTAAGATAAATAAATCTTAAAAAAATTTTTAGTTTAGCAGACAGCTGAAGAGGGGTAGAGATCCTCCACTGTGCCAGATTGCTCCCCAGGAGCTCATGACAGAGCTTGGACCAGCAGGAGCCAGGAGCCTAGAACAACATCCAAGTGTCCCATGGGAGTGCAGGGACCCAAGTGCTTGAGCCATCATCTGCTACTTCCCAGGCTGCACCTCAGAGGAAGCCATTTGACACCCGCCCCACTTCACCCCACCGTGGCTCCGCCGCCGTCCAGGGCTGACCCACTGGCCCAGTGGGGCTTGCACAGTCACCTGCTGTGGACGCGCCGGCAGGGGTGGGTGGGGCTGGCTCCCTTCCTGGGGAAAGGCCAGGGCGGGAGAATAAGGGGAGCTGGGAGCCGGGAACGCATTGCCTGGTGCTCACTGCGACACAGCGCTTTGGGAGATGTGAGAGCGCGAAGCGGCTACCATGAGTCGGCGTTCATATGGTTTGTATTTGCCTTGGAATAGCCAGGAGCCAAACCCTGTCATTTCTCTGTAATAAAGTGATCCACTGACTCACACATTCTGGCCTACTTAAGTGAGGGCTGGCAGAGCAAGGCTGAGGGCGAGGCCCAGGCCTGTGAGCTGCTGCCTTGCTGAGATAGAGCGTTGAGCAAAGCTCGTAACGTGTGCAGCTCTCTGGCTGGCTTTTGACCCACTGCCACACCTGTGTGAATGCAGCATGTGTCTGGTTCCTGCCTTGGTCCCCACCCCTAGCAGCAACCACTCCCCTACCCCTGGTACCACGTGGCAGTTCTCAGCACCAGCACTGCCAGTGTGGGGGCCCTGTGGCGGGGCCGTCCCAGGCACTGCAGGTTTCCCGGCACCCCTGGCCTCCCTCCACTGGAGCCGGCAGCACACCCTGCTGTGGCTGCAGTAACCAAGGATGTCTCCAGATGCTGCCTCCTCCTGTGGGCACAGGCAGCCCTAGTGGGAAGCACAGCCAAAGGACCAGTGAGAACTTCTCAGCGCCACGCAGCCCATCACGACTGTGGTCCTTGTAGCACAGGTCCACCTGCGTGGTCACAGGTGAGCAGTTGTTCCTTCTCCCATGTGCTGTCCCAGCCCTGTGGTGGGCAGCCCCTGGGATCTAGCTGGGGCTCCCTGAGCCTCAGATACCCTTGGTGTCCCGTGTCCTGTTTCTCCTGTGCGGGAGTAGAACTGTGGGTCTGGGGCAGATGTGTGCTTGGTGGGAGTAGAGGGTGTTGGTGCTCCCAGAAAAAGACAACTTGCCAGTTGTGGTAAACTTGTATCCACGGGTAAGTCACCGACAAAGGCACACCAATGATTCTGGACCAAGTGCTCCTCCCTGGTTAGTAGGTGCTGAACTCAAAGGCTGACCTAAGCCTTTGCAAACAATCTTCTCATCACTAAAATCTTAAGAGGGGGTGGGATTACCCCCGGGTGAATGAGGCCTTGGGGCTCAGCTGTGATTCCCAGGTCACCATGAGATGCAGGACTCACAGACTCCATTCCCAGGATGGGTCTACAGCCAGTGGAGGAATCTGATTGCTGGTGGGGACCCTGCCCCATAGCTGCACCAGAAGCCTTAGCAGGGGGGCCCTGGCAGGCCACTGCACAGCCTGCCTTCACTTCAGCCCCACGGGAGGCAGGAGGAATGGAAACGCCCCAGTGGAGACCCTGACTGGGATCTGTGCCTGTCGGGGCCGGGGCTGTGCCCAGTTGTCCGGTTTGTTTTCCAGGAAGTTCTGCACAATGGGCGTTTTCCCTTCTTTTCCTATGTGGCTGTGTCTAGGTGCTGTGAGTGCCGGGGCACTGGTGTAGCCCCCTGCCTGCACCCACCTCTCTGCAGACTGAGGGCTGTGGGTTCTGAGGCCTGCGGTCTGGCCCTGTTACAACCCAGAGACTTATCTCAATTCCAATAATGGAGGAATACACTTGCCAAGTTTATGCCCTCTTGAAACTCAAGTACTGGGTTGAGGATTGACAGGAGGCTCAGTGGCAGGCATCCCAAATGCAAGCGTCTCATTCCACGTTTATTACAGGGAGCCCAGACGGCTGGGGCCCTGCTGCCATTCCATCCAGATGAGTTCAGCACAAACAAACCTAAACCTAAGGATTAAATTCTCCTTTAAAAACTACGGGTTTTAACTTCAGGGGAAACTATGTCTGGGAAATATGTCTTGGGTTTCATCAGACACTTGGAAAATAATGTGAAAACAGTTTCCAAGCCCTCCATGGTGCGGCCTGAATCCTAATTGGTACTTAATAACCGTCTCCAGGGCGCACTCAGGCCGGGCGTGCTGTACACAGCCAGGAGACATTCACTTGAGGTCCTGAGCATTTTCTCGTGCAAGCTGGCTGTGGGAGCACCAGGGACCCCATCTGGCCAAGCTTTCCCCACCACACAGCAGACTTCGCTTTCCACAGCTCCATGCCCCAAGCGCACTGTCCACCGGTACCAGAATCAGAATCTAGCACACTTGTTCACTCATTCATCAGGCATTTACTGGGCGCCGACTGTACCTGGTTTTCGCTTGTAGTTGCAGGGAGATCAGCATCTCAACAGCTCCTTCCTGGAAACGTTTGCTGGCAGTGGGAGGAAGCATGAGCCAGCAACTGAGGCACAACGCAGGAATGCCTGGAGGCACGGACTCTGAGTCCCGGGCCAGGTGAGCCCACAGCAGGGCGGGGGGCTGGGCAGGACGCCTCCCAATTTCTTCTTCAAATTTTTTTTTTAACCAATTCCAGGCCCTTTGCCTTTGCACACTGAGTTTACACAGGCTGGAGCCTCGAGGGAACTGCCAGCCCTGCCCACCCACCTAGGCAGACGGACGCTTGGGAACACCACGCCTCCTGTTCAGTTAGCCTTAGGTGATTCTACCAGACTTAAATCTGACCTCGTCGATGGTCTTTTAGGTTTTGTCGTCTGTTACAACTGTTCACACGTGGAAATGTGATAGGCTGTGCGCTTCTACCAGTGCCCGGATCAGGCCCTCGACACAACCTGCACAGGCAGCCCAGCCGTGACCAGTGGGGAGCCGTCTTCCGCTTGCGGTCTGTGTGACTCTGGGGGTCACTGTCTCCTACCGCCCCGGCTTGACTTCCCATCTGTCCCCTGAGGCCCTTTACCCATGGGATGCCGGAAATGCCCATCTCCTGCTTCCTAGGAGTCTTGATCATGACTGGATATTAACTTTGCCTGTTGTTTTCTTTTTTTTCTGTTTATAATCTTATGGTTTTCTTCATCTTTGAGAAAAGGATGGGTAATGCTGATTTTTAAAAATATCCCAGCAGCCTTGCTCTTGATAAACCAGCTTGGGCATGAGGTTTCATTAATTTTTTTAGTATATTATAGATTCATTTTACTAATATTTTCATTTACTAATATTTTGTTGTAGATATTCACGTCTTTGTTCCTGACGGACATGGTCTTTGTGTCAGCCTCATAAAATGAACTGTTGTTTTTAGTGACAGTAGCATGTGGGAGCTGGTGGCTGCTCAGTGCACCCTGTGCCACAGGGGCCCAGAAGTCAATCAGCTCCTCCCAGGTAGGTATCTGGCCTAGTGGTGAAGTCACGCTTGGAGGAACGGAGTTGTTGCCTCATAGGATAAGTCGCCGCCTGTGCTGCGAGCATTGTGAGCATCCCACATGGCGCTGGTTCAAGTCCTGGCTGTTCCACTTCCCATCCACTTCCCTGCTAATGCGCCTGGGAAAGCAGTGGCAGATGGCCCAAGTCCTGGATGAAGTTTCTGGCTTTAGCCTGGCCCAGCCCCAACTGTTGGGGCCATTTGGGGAGCAAAGCAGCAAACGGAAGCTCTAATTCTTTCAAATAAATACTTAAAAAAGACACTGCTTGGGACACCTACATCCCATATAACAATGCCTGGCTTTGTCCCAGCTCTGCTCCTGTCTCTAGCCTCCTGTTAATATGCACCCTGGGAGGCAGCGAGTCCTGGCCTGGGTCCCTGCCACTCATGTGGGAGACCTGGATGGAGCTCTTGGCTCTCCTGGGCTCCTGGCTACTGTGGGCAATTGAGGAGTGAACTAGCCAATGGGAGCTTTCTATCTCTTTTCCTTGCACACACACACACACACACACACACACACACACATATATGCTACCCTCCCCCACAGTGCTGAGAGGTCTGCCATGAGACACTGCTTCCTGGGCCAGGCACACTGCTCAACTCCAGTCCACATCTGCATGTAGAACTGAATTTTATTTTTTTAAAAAAAGATTTGTTTGAAAGGCAGAATGACAGGGAGATAGAGTAAAAGAAATCTTCCATCCATTGGTTCACTCCTCAAATGGCTGCAACAGACAGGACTGGGCCAGGCTGGAGCCAGGAGCCAAGAACCCCATCTGGATCTCCCACATGGGTGGCAAAGGCCCAAGCACTCGGCCGTCTCCCACTGCTTTTCCAGGTGCACTGACAGGGAGCTGGTGGGAAATGGAGCAGATGGACCTCAAACCAGAACTCTGATACAGGATGCCCTACCTACTGCACACCACCTGCCCCAGCTGCTCTGACTGAGATTCCTTGGATTCCCCTATGTATTTTACACTCCACTTAGTTTCTACAAAAGAAAAAAAGTTTGTTGGGATTTTGGCTGGAATTGCACTCTGTATCGATCGTTTGGGGAGATCCTCAACTTCCAGCTGAGGGACAGCGTGCTTGCACACCCACTAGTTTTCAGTTCCACTCAGTGCCTTTGTAGTGGTCACGCTCAGGCCTTGTATATCACTAGTCTGATGTAAGACTAGGAATTTTCTGTGTGTGTGTGTGTGTGTGTTTAAAGATTTATATATGGAGGATGGCCCAAGTCCTTGGGCCCCTGCACCAACGTGGAAGGCCAGAAGGAAGAACCTGGCTCCTGGCTTCGGATTGGCGTAGCTCCAGCCACAGCGGCCATTTTGGGGGTGAACCAACAGAAGGAAGACCTTTCTCTCTGTCTCTCTCTCACGGTCTAACTCTATCTGTCAAATAAATAAGAGATATTTATTTTTATCTATTTGAAAGACAGAGTTACAGAGAGAGGTAGAGACAGAGAGATAGAGAGAGGTCTTCCGTCCACTGGTTCACTCCCCAGATGGCCTCAACGCCCAGAGCTGAGCCGATCCCAAGCCAGGAGCCAGAAGCTTCTTCCAGGTCTCCCACATGGGTGCAGGGGCTCCAGGGCTTGGGTCGTCTTCTACTGCTTTCCCAAGTCACAGCAGAGAGCTGGATCAGAAGTGGAGTAGCCAGGACTAGAACTGGCGCCCATATGGGATGCCGGTGCTTGAGGCCAGGGCTTTAACCCACTGCACCACAGCGCCGGCCCCCCATTTGTATCTTTTTTAATAATATTTTACTCAAAAGGCAGAGTTGAGACCCGTCCTCTGGGTCACTCTCTAATGGAGACATCGGCTGGAGCTGGGGCAGGCCGCAGCTGGGAGCTTCATCCAGGTCTCCCACGTGGGCAGCAGGCCCCGAGGCCCTGGGCTGTTCTCCACAGCCTTCCTGGGTGCACTGGCCAGGAGCTGGGCCGGAAGTGGAGCGGCCGGGGCCGGATCCAGAGCCAGAGCCGGGAGCTTCACCCGGGTCTCCCACGTGGGCAGCAGGCCCCGAGGCCCTGGGCTGTTCTCCACAGCCTTCCTGGGTGCA
>CM027395.1:50539384-50610030 GCA_015711505.1 Sylvilagus bachmani
GGCCCCGAGGCCCTGGGCTGTTCTCCACAGCCTTCCTGGGTGCACTGGCCAGGAGCTGGGCCGGAAGTGGAGCGGCCGGGGCCGGATCCAGAGCCAGAGCCGGGAGCTTCACCCGGGTCTCCCACGTGGGCAGCAGGCCCCGAGGCCCTGGGCTGTTCTCCACAGCCTTCCTGGGTGCACTGGCCAGGAGCTGGGCCGGGGCCCCTGTCTGTGTCCTGCCGTCGGGCTGGCAGGTTCTGGAACTTCGCTGCAGACCCCGGGCCGCCCTGCGCCGCGCGTCTCCCTCAGCACCGCGCATCTCGCCCGCAGTGTCCGAGGCGGCTTCTTCCCGGCCCTCGGCACAGGCACACGCCGCCCCAGCGCGGGCTGAGCTGGACACGGCCGAGGGCGGGCGGCGTCACTCGGCCAGCTGGCGTGGACGGCCGCGGCCTCGGGCCCTTCCTGTTCACGCGCGCGGCCTGTGTCCACTTCCCACCCGCGCACAGCCAGGAACACGGCGCGGGGTAAACGCGCCCGCCCCGCGCGGAGAAACCCACGGAGCCGCGAGCGCCCGCCCTCCGCGGGGAGCCGAGAGCCCAGCCGTTACCTCGCGCGGCACCGTCCGCCGGGCCGGGGCCTCGACCTGGACAGCACGAGGCGGCACCTGAGGGCCGCGCGGGTCCCTCACAGCGAGGTCCGAGGCACAGGGAGAAAATGGCGGCGCTCGCGGAGCCCGGATGTAACAGGTGCCTTATGGGAAGGCAGCGCCTTGACTGACAAGTGGGCGGGGCGGGGCCGGCCTGTGTGGCCCACGTGGATGTCATGGAGCGTGTTGATTGGCTTAGTCAGCATCGAGAGGCGGAACAACTTTCAGATTTCGCAGAAAAGTTGCAAAGGTACTGCAGAGTTCCTGTCTGCTCCGCGTCTTACAGTCCAGGCCCCTGTCGCCCAGCCCTGGCCATTGGTGTCCCCGCCTCTCTGGTGGGGGGATTGAGAGATGCCCCCCTACTTCATTGGTGGGGGTCCTGGGACTCGCCCCTAAGTTGCTGGTTGGGGACTGGGACACGCCCCCATTTCGGGGGGGCCTGGGACATGCCCCCCCACCTCTCTGGTCGGGAATCTCAGATGTCTCCCATTGGTGGGGGACATGGACACGCCCCCATCGCTACTGGGGGTCCTGGGACTCGCCCCCGAGTAGCTGGTTGGGTCCTGGAACACGCCTCCATCTCTAGTGGGGGTCCTGGGACACGCCCCCGCCTCTCTGGTCGGGAATCTCAGATGTCTCCCATTGGTGGGGGACAGGGACACGCCCCCATCTCTACTGGGGGTCCTGGGGCATGCCCCCACCTCTCTAGTAGGGGTACTGGAAGATGCCCCCCTTGGTGGGGGTCCTGGGACTCGCCCCTGCCTCTCTGGTCGGAGATCTCAGATGTCTCCCATTGGTGGGGGACAGGGACACGCCTCCATCTCTACGGGGGTCCTGGGACTCGCCCCCGAGTAGCTGGTTGGGTCCTGGGACATGCCTCCATCTCTAGGGGGGTCCTGGGACACACCCCTGCCTCTCTGGTCGGGGGCCTGTTAGGTGGGGTCGTGGCTGTGCTAGACTTGGATGTGCCCTTGCTTTCCGGTGCAGCCAGGAGGTCCAGGCACGGCAGAGCCCGCATCTCTCTGGGAAGCCCTGGCCCCTTTGTCGGCGGGCGTCGGGGTGGAGCAGGGTGGGGTGCGGGGCCGGCTGCTGCTCTGCACCCTTGCACTGGGTATGCTGCGTTTGCTGGGGACCCTGCCATCTGTTCCTACACAGGATACCGGGCTGTAGTTCGCTTCCCTTTCTGATGTGTCGTCGTCTGGGTTTAGTAGCAGGTGGCGGGATTATCTTCACAGAATTTCATTTCTTTTTATTAAAATTTATTTACTTGAAATTCAGAGTTACATAGAGAAAGAGAGGCAGAGAGAGAGAGAGAGAGAGGTCTTCCATCTGCTGGTTCACTCCCCAGATGGCCGCAATGGCCAGAGCTGTGCAGATCCAAAGCCAGGAGCTTGGTGCTTCTTCTGGGTCTCCCACGTGGGTGCAGGGGCCCAAGGACTTGGACCATCCTCTGCTGCTTTCCCAGGCCACAACAGAGAGCTGGATCAGAAGTGGAGCAGCCGGGTCTTGAACCAGCACCTATATGGGATGCCGGCACTGCAGATGGTGGCATTACCCTCTGCGCCACAGTGCTGGCCTCTATTTATTTTCATCTACTTAAAATGCAGAGCAACTGAGAGAGGGAGAGAGACAGGACAAGACAACATCTTCCATCCCTGCTTCACTCCCCAAATGCCCACAACAGCCAAGGCTGGGAGCCTGGAACTCCATCTGGATCTCCCACGTGGGTGGCAGGGGTCCAAGCACTCGGGCCATCACCTGTTGCCTCCCAGGGTGCATTAGCAGAAAGCTGGCTCAGAAATGGAGGAGCCAAGACTCAAACCACCACTCTGATATGGAACTTGCATCCCAGGCGGCCTAACCCGCGACAACAGAACACTTGGCCGGACGTGGTGTGGTTTCTTCCTGGAGAGCCTGGCTGAATTCACCAGTGATTCATGGGGTTTCCTTACGGGGAGGAAAAGTCAATTGCTTTAATTTATAAGGGGCTTTTTTTTTTCAAATTATTTTTTCAATATTTATTTACTTATTTGATAGAGTGAAATAGGAAGAGACAGAGAGAGCATGAGTGAGCTGGTTTTCATCCACTAGTTCGCCCCCCAAATGGCCACAGCAGGCGGAACTGGGCCAGACTGAAACCAGAGCCAGAAACTCTAGGTCTCCCACATGGGTGGCAGATGCCAAGCACTTGGGTCATCACCCACTGCTCTCCCAGGCACAATAGCAGGGAGCTGGATCAGAAGTGCAGCAGCTGGGACTTGAACTGGTGCCCATGTGGGATGCTGGTGTCACAGGTTCATCTCAGTGGGCGATGACACCAGCCTGGAGATTTGGTTTAAAGAACAAGTTTTTGGGTTTGTTGATTTCTCCTATTAGTCTGCTTTCATCCTCATGAATTTCTCTGTTTAAATTTGTCCTTTCCTGGGGCTGGCGTTCTAGTGTGGCATAGCAGGGAAAACTGCCACCTGTGATGCCAGCATCCTGTATGGGCGCCAGTTCAAGGCCCAGCTGCTCCACTTCCAATCAAGCTCCCTGCTATGGCCTGGAAAAGCGGCAGAAGATGGCCCAAGTCCTTGGTCCCTGCACTCATGTGTGAGACCCTGGATAGAGTTCCAGGTTCCTGGCTTTGGTCTGGCCCTGCCCTGGCCATTGTAGTCATTTGGGAAGTGAACCAGTGGATGGAAGATCTTCCTCTCTGTCTCTGTCTCTGTCTCTGTCTCTCTTTTTCTCTCTGTGTTTGTGTGTGTAAGTCTGAATTTCAAATAAATGCAATGAATCTTGAAAAAAAAGTGTTGTTTCTTGTAGACAGCATGTAGCTGGGCCTTGCTTCTTGGCAGTCTAATAAAGTCTCTGCCTTTTACTTGGTGTTTAGAATGTTCACGTTTAATGCAAGTCCCAGTACAGCTGGGTTCAAACCTGCCAACTTGCTATTTGTTTTCAACTTGTCTTTTCTTGGTTCCTCCTTGCATATTTCTTGGCCTCTTGTAGATGAATTGCGCAGCTTATCTCATTTCCATTAATCTGCGTTACTTCCTTGTAGATTCTTTAAAAGTTGAAGCTTCATTAGGGATGTAGAGAAAATCGTGAGAGCAGTCACGAGGCAGCTGGTTCAGGAACAGCCGAATAGTAAGAGCGCACCTTCTGGTTTGTCCCTGATGAGCACTGGGAAAGGCTGACTCCTGGGCCAGAAGCAGAGTGCACTTCCTTCTCTGAGCTCACCATGGCGGTATCTGATGAGCTCACCAAAGGAGGTCTGAGGCAGGCAGCTGGGGAAGGCGGGGCCCTAAGCTATCCTAGGCCTGCACTTCCTGTGTCTGGATTTCCTTCTCCTTCAACATCAGCCTTGTGCTGGGGCTGGGGGTGGCCAGGCAGACAGGGTCTCTGCCTCGTAGGTGCTGGTAGCGAGACAGATGGAACCACGGGGCAGTTGTCGCCACGGTGACACCCAGTAACAAACCCGTCTGTGGCCTCATTCTTGCTCGGCCTGCAGTCCTCTGCGGGGGAGAGCGTGGGGCCCCTGGGCTCCGCTGGGCCTGGCCTGGCCTCCAGGCTGCGATCTGCGACTGCTGGGTTACCTGCCGTGCGTTCCCCTTGTGACCTTGGCAGAGCCCATTGGTCAGAACGAGTCACATGACCAAGCTGCAAGTCAGGAGGTCGGAGGCCACCGCCTGCCTGCCTTGAGGCCGTGGGACACAGGGCTGGGAACACACGTCTCCCCGCAGAGCAGAGCACTGGAACCGGTTGTTCAGCTGTGACGTGTGAGCATCAGAATCCGCGTGATCCGTGTGGAAAGAGAGGGAGAAAGCAGCTGTGGCCATGGCGGAGGGCAGACAGCACCGAGCACCTGCCTGGCTCGCCAGCCTCACGCCTGCACAGAGGCGGTGCGGCTGCCTGGGCGGAGCAGAAGGACGCTGCCAAGGCCCAGAGGATGTCCGGTAAGAATAGAGCGTGGGCGGGACAGGGCGGGGCAGGGAGTTGGGTGCTGGCTGGGAGAAGACCCCAGGGAGCAGGGGGCTGGCTGCCTGGCTGGGATTGGCTGCAGAGGGAAGGCTGAAGGGGAGGCACAGGGACAGTCAGGGCCCGTCCCCATCTCTGGAGACCTGCATTCGCACCTCACGGCAGTGTGGTGGGGCAGCTGCGGTGCGCTCCCTGCAGGGGGCGGTTCCTCCGTAAAGGGGCTGGTTCTGGTAGTCCCATGCTCCAGAGGAGAACAGCTGAGCGGATGGAGCACAGGGAGGGGAGCAGCTGGTGTCCTCTCCCGTGTCGGGTGGACAGGACTTGGCGCCATCTTGGGGGTTGCTGCAGGGGGAAAGAAAGGAACTGAGTGCCCCCTGAATGTGCCAGGTGGTTTCATCTACCGAACAGGGGGCAGTGCAGCCAAACAGGTGGGCGGGAATCCCCAGGGTGGTGGGGGCAGGGGCAGGGCAGAGGGGCTGGAGCATTGCGTGTGGCCACGGAGCTGGTGGTCATGGGCACACAGGCTGCTGTGAGAGCCCCTCGAGCTGTGCACTCAGCCTGGGTGCTGCCCAGGAATCCCCCCACCAGGGAGGCCCGGGTCGGTGGCAGGGGCCGTGGTGTTTAGGCCCAGAGACCTGCTCTCTTCCTGCGTGTCTGAGGGAGCTGACCCGCTGAGGGCCCGCGCGGCTGGAGCTGGGGCGGGAGGGAAGCGAGGTGTGCAGCCCGAGAGCTGCGAGGCAGAGAGGGGGCTGCCCCAGCGTCCTGTAGTCCTGCCTTCCTCATGGAGAGTCAGCCGATTGAACTTGACCTTCCAACTTACTGCCAGCCAGGCAGTAAAGCCCAGTGACCACAGGAGGGGGCAAGGTCCTACCCCGCCCCGGCTCCAGCAGTGTTGGGGGTGTTGAGTGGGCGCCCCTCACATGCACGTCACCAGGAGCACGGGCAGCCCCGGCTCCTGGCATGACCTGGGGGACACCTGGCCAGAGGCAGAGCCCCTGCCATCTGAATGGAACCCTGCCCCGAACACGGGAGTGTGGACAGTGGGTCTGTGCAGATCACGTGGAGGTGATGTCAGTGGAGGTGAGGTCAGCCTGCACTTCATGGGGGGCCCCAAGGGCAGGGGGAAGGGCCTCATGTCACTGGACAAAACCAGGCCCCGCCACTGGCCGCCGGCCAGCCAGCTCACCAGAGACGACGCTGCTGGCAGGGAAAGGAGTATCCGGGGTCGCCGGCGGTCTTGGGAAAAAAGTCCCCAAGCAAAATGCGCTCTTTCTGCCCAGCAGTTTGGCAGGATGTTTTTTTTTTTTTTTTAAGGTATATTTATTTACTTCAAAGGCAGAGTGACAGGGGGAAAGAGAGAGACGGGTGTGTGTGTGTGTGTGTGTGTGTGTGTGTGTGTTCCATCCGCTGGTTCACTCCCCAAAGGACGGCGGCAGCTGGGGCGGGGCCAGGCCGAGCTGGTTGCTGAGATGCAGGCAGTGGTGGACCTGCGGCCCGCAGCCCTGGCCCCGTGGGAGGATTTTTGTAGGTGGAAGGGGTAGGAGTCAACTCAGAAGGAGCAAGCGGTGTAGCCAGCTGCTGAGGATGCGTGCCGCCGGCCGCAGCGACAGGCAGGGCTCAGCCCTGGAGCGGGGCTGTTTGGAGGAGCGTGGTGGAGGCTTTGCGGTTCATTCCTCTGCCGGCGCTGAAGTTTCTAGGCGGCCAGGCCACTTGCGGAGCCAGCCACGGGCGAGCCCCAGGAGAGGCAGTGTGAGGAGGGAAGGGAAGTGCCTCTGTCTCGGTCTGGGTCCTGCTCGGTTAGGGGCAGAGCTGGGGGAGCAGAGCAGGCTTCAGGTGGGAAGCGGAGTTCTGACCACTTCGTCCTGAGGCTCCCGTGGATGCTGGCTTGCTACGCCCCTGCGTAGAGCCAGGCGCCATGCCAGGGACCTGCAGCTCTGGAGATTCCGCCGTCCGGTGCCCCGTGCCCGCAGCCCCTTCGTCAGCCCCAGACCCTCGCGCAGCAGGCCAGCGACTCCTTCCTTCACACCAAACCTTACTGTTTGGTTTGCGCCACGGTCACGGCCTGAGTGTTCCCAATAGAGCAGCCGTGGGGCCAGGTGGCCTGACGCCAAGGAGGGGGCTGATGGGCAGATCCCCTGCCACCCCCGGTGGCTGGAAGAGGCAGGAAGCCCCTCACATGTACCCCCTGAGCACAGGAGGCGCAGGGCCCTGCGGTCCACACGGGAGCACGGTGCTGGCCACCAGGCTTGGGTCGCTCGGGCAGGGCAGCCCCAGAACCAACCTTGGCCCCCGTGCTGCACAGGAGAGCCTGGGGGCGGCTCCTCCTGTCCTCCTGGGAAGCCATGGAGACCCCAAACTTCCGGCCCTGCCCCCGGGCAGCATCCTCCGAAGACGGGAGGGAGAAGACCCCACAAACATAGTGGCTCTAATGAATGCCCACAAACCTAGTGGCTTAAAACTACATGAAGGGCCGGCGCGGTGGTGTAGTGAGGAAAGCCGCTGCCTGCAGTGGGCGCCGGTTCAAGTCCCGGCTGCTCCACTTCCAATCCAGCTCTCTGCTGTGGCCTGGGAAAGCAGTGGAAGATGGCCCAAGTCCTTGGGTCCCTGCACCTGCGTGGGAGACCCAGAAGAAGCTCCTGGCTCCTGGCTTCAGATCGGCATAGCTCTGGCCATTGTGGCCAGTTGGGGAGTGAACCAGTGATGGAAGACCTCTCTTTCTCTCTTTGCCTCTGCCTCTGCCTCTCTGTAACTCTTCCTTTCAAATAAATGAATAAAATAAAATAAAAAAAAGTGCAGGAGGCTGGGATGCACGCTGGCCCAGAGGGAGGGCGGGGAAGTCCCGGGTCACGGGGATGAGCCGCTGGGCCTCGCCTGTGGCCCGGGAGGGCTGTGTTCCCAGTGCTCCGGCAGCTCTGACTGCCAGGGCTTTCAGCCCCCAGCTACACCCCGGCCAGCGCCTCTGTGCCCTCGCTTCCCAGCTGTCTTGACCTTAACCTCCGGGCAGGGAGCGACTTCCTTCCTTCCCAGCTGCTCCTCAGCACACCTGCAGACCCTGTGCCCCATGACCTCACCTCCAGAGGCTGCAGGAGGGTGTCTGGTGACGGAGGCATCGCCCCGGGCTGGGGAGAGGAGGCGGAGCCGAGCCGCGCAGCCCCTTACGCGGGAGCGGAGGCTGAGTCAGGAGGTGGCGTGAGCATGGGAGATGGAGGAGGGGCCCCCAGCCACGGCGCACAGGCCACCCTAGGGGTTGGGAAAGCCGGGACAGGGGACCGCCGGAGCCACGGAGGGACCAGCGAGACTCATCTCAGGCTTCTTTTTATTTTATGATTTGTTTTATTATTTGAAAGGCAGAAAGAGAGAATGAGAAAACATTCCATCCTCTAGCTCACTCCCCAAATGGCCATAACAGCCAGACCTGGGCCGGCAGCTCCATCCGGGTCTCCCATGTGGGTGGCAGGGGCCCAGGCAGTCGGGCCACCTCTGCTGCCTCCCAGGCAGGTTAACAGGACGCTGAATCAGAAGTGCAGTGTCTGGGACGGGACTCGGCGCTCCAATGAGGGATGCTGCCTGCCAAGGCTGCGGCTTAACCAGCGGCTCCACGGCCGGCCCACCCTCTGACCTCTGACTCCTGCAGGACAGCGCATTCGTGTGATTGTTTTTAAAAGATTATTTGAAAGACAGAGTTACAGAGAAGCAGAGGTGGGGGGGGCTTCCATGCGCAGGTTCACTCCTCAGATGGCTGCAACAGCCGGAGCTGGGCCGATCTGAAGCCAGGAGCCAGGAGCCAGGGGCTTCTTCTGGGTCTCCCACATGGGTACAGGGGCCCAAGGACTTGGGCCATCTTCTGCTTTCCCAGGCCATAGCAGAGAGCTGGATGGGAAGCGGAGCAGCCGGGTCTCGAACCGGCGCCCGTGTGGGATGATGGCGGAGGCAGCGCCAGCCCCCCAGCCTCCTGCTTTTGTGTCACAGACACACTCTGGTCTGGGCTTGGGACCCCAACATGGGAAATGTGAGGAGGACACAGTCCAGCCCATGGAGGAAATCCCCAGCACCTCCCAGTGGACGGTCACAGGGGAAAGGCGTGGCTTCCGGAACCTTCTGCCGTTGATAAGGTTTGTCATCACACGACGTGATGTCAGTCCCTGCCGCGCAACAAAGACCCCAGACGTGGGTGATGCTCTGTTGCCTTCTGAGGGCTGTCACTCTGTCCCCTGTGCCGCTGTCTCTCAGTACCCTCGCGCCTGCTCGCCCCTCCTCTAGGTGGCGCTGCCACTGTCTCTCAGTACCCTCGCGCCTGCTCACCCCTCCTCTAGGTGGCGCTGCCACTGTCTCTCAGTACCCTCGCGCCTGCTCGCCCCTCCTCTAGGTGGCGCTGCCACTGTCTCTCAGTATCCTCGCGCCTGCTCGCCCCTCCTCTAGGTGGCGCTGCCATTGTCTCAGGGCTCCACCCCCAGGGCCAACTTCGGTGCCAGGGGCTGGAGACAGGGCCGAGGGGCTCAGCCACGCCGCACAGGCCAGTACACGGAGGCAGATGGTGGAGGGGGTGGGGCGGGGGGTCCCTGGTCACCACGCGGTCTCTGCGGTTGGAGACACGTCTCTGGCTTTGGCCAAAGCAAGACCAGGTGAGTGACAGATGGCGGTGACTCGGATGATGCCCATGACTGGAGAACGAGGGAGCAGAACGAGGTCACTCTCGCAGCTGTGCCCAGGTCACAGCACCCGCAGGCATGTGCATTGTGGACGCCTCGCGCCGCCTTGTTCCCCCCAAGAGCCTACCTGGGCCCCAGGGGTCTGTCTCCCATTGCGGCCAGCACCGCCCAGCCAGTGGGGACACAGGAGCCGCTCCGTCGCTGGGAAGAGAGACCCTGGCTTGTCCTGGTGCAGGCTCCGCCCCATCCTGTCTGATGGGCACGCGTGTTCGCGCCTTCCCAGGACTCAGTCCCAGGCAGCAAACGTTTAGGGAGCGCCTACTGGATGCCCGTGTTGGGGCAGCAGGGAGCTGATGGCTCCTTCGCGGTCCTGGCCCCCAGAACGAGGCCGCTGTGGGTCCCGGCAGGTGTCTGGGGTGCAGGCAGCCCCGCCTAGGAGGGCCCAGCAACCTCTGGGGGAGCACCCTGCCTCGGGGCCGCCCGGGGAGAGCGGGAGTCCCCTGCAGCGGCACAGAGGTGGGGGCGGGGCACCAGTGCACCTCCCCGGAGACCAAGGTCAGACTCCTGGGGCTGCTCCTCAAGGCAGGGCAGGCAGCGGAGGGCGGGCCCTGGGTGCCTGCCTCCCCCTCCCCCACGGGCACCCTAGGGCCCCACTCTGGGCCTCTTCCTTTGATGGGGCGGCCGCGCTCCCCTCCCAGCGCTGGCCCAGCTCTTCTGTGGGTGGGGGAGGGGCTCCTGCTCCCCCTCCCCCTCCCCCTCGCTCTGGCTCTGTGGTAATGGTCACGCCACTGCCTCCGCCGCTGCCGCTCGTGTTCGTGTACCGCGAAGCGCTCTGCCTGAGCACCCCAGCTGTGTCCCCCACGTCCCCTGGCCGGGGTGCACTGCCGGCTCAGGTCCTGGCTGGGGGCTGGAGCCTCAGTGTGCACACTCGGAAGCCCCGTCTTTCTAGATGGGAGCTGTGAGAGGAGGCTGGGCTGGGGTCCTGGTGAGAGGAGAGAACCTGGGGCCTGGGGGTGCATAGGTCCCATCCCAAGGGTGCGGGGCGCAGAGCCTGTGTTTGTGGGACAGTCCCGTACACCTGCGCCTGCGCCTGCCCAGGAGCCAGGCTCCCTCGGTGTGCGGTGGGGTCAGGGCGTCCCCTGCACGGAGGACAAGGAAGGAGGGGAGACACTCCCAGCTGAGAACTCCCAGGGGCCCCCTCCCTTCACACCCACATGGTGACCAGACCGAGGGACCAGTCAGAGTCTCCAGCCGGGAAGGGGTGCAGCTGAGATTTGAGGCCCAGCAGGGACCTGGGAACTGCGTGGGGGACACTGCTGGAGGCTGGGGGGGGGGCATTCATGGCGGGGCATGCACAGGGAAGTGAGTGGTACCTGGAGGCCTAGAACCTTCCAGAGGGGCTGGCGCTGTGGCGCAGCGGGTTAATGCCCTGTAGTGCCGGCATCCCATATGGGCACCAGTTTGAGACCTGGCTGCTCCACTTCTGATCCAGCTCTGCTGTGGCCTGGGAGAGCAGAAGATGGCCCAAGTCCCTGGGCCCCTGCAGCCACGTGGGAGACCTGGAAGAAGCTGCTGGCTTCCGAATAGCGTGGCTCCGGCCGTGGCGGCCAGTTGGGGAGTGAACCAGCAGATGGAAGACTCTCTTTCTCTCTGCCTCTCCTGTCTCTGTGTAGCTCTTTCAAATAAATAAATAAATCTTGAAAAAGAAATTGGCATCTTGGACTTACATCCAGCTTTATTAAAAAAAAAAAAGAAAGAACTTCCAGGAACACCACATGCCGGGCGTGACACTCAGGGCCCGCCTTCGGGAACGCCTCTGGCTCCACCCCACGGGTGTGTCCACCATGCTGCAAGCGCCCAGCGGGGCCTTCTGCCTGGCGCCCCGAGTCCCAGCGTGTGGCGCGGCCTGGTGCGCGTGTGCTGTTCCGGGCGGTGGTGACAACAGCGGGAGCGGGAGGCTCTGAGGCGCTTGTGCAATGCTGCCCCCCCCTCGGTGCAGATGTGACCGAGCTTCCGCTCCGCGGTTCCCCGTGGGGAAGATGAAGAGGAACAGATGGGGACCTCAGAGCAGAAGGAAGAAACAACAACAACAACACAGGCTCTGTCTCCACTTTTAACCCGAGGTGGGTCTGCATTAGCTGAGTACAAAGCCACGCCTTCCCTGCCTAAATAGGCGTCAACCTGTACTTCTCCAGGAGAGCCGGCAGTTAGAGACCTGGTGCCAGGGATCCGCCTTTCTGGCTTCTGTTCCCAAGGCAGCTCATGGTCCCAGATGGCTGCCCGACTCCAGCCATCATATGCACATCCCAGGAAAGGAGTCAGAACAAGGGGTCCATGTCCTCCTCCCTCTAAGGAGACATCCGGGAGGCCATGTGCCAATTCCCATTCTCTTTGCCTAAAAGTTCTGCGGACAGAAGCCAAGAGGCGGGAGCACACCTCTGACGTGGTGACGGCGCTGTCACTGGCCATCAGGAGCCACCCCAGCAGTCTGGAGGAAAAGGCAGACGGGGAAGCAGTAGGGTCCCCGGGTGCCTCCTGGCTTTTCCCCGCCTTCCCCCGGCGGGGAGACGCCCGAGTGCGCCAGGACCACCGGGCCGGTGTCCCCGTGGGGTGCTGCGGGCATCTGAGGCCAGGCCCCGCTCTCTCCGTGTCCGCGCCGGGATGCGGACACGCGCAAGGCCTCCCCGCCCAGGACCCCGGCTGGCAGCGTGCTGGGGGCGGCCACGCCGGCTGCACCCCTGCCTCCTGCACTCAGGGCGACTCTCCGCGCAGGGCCCGGGAGGAAGCGGCGGACCACCCCCTTCGGGCCAGGAGCCGCTGCCCAGAAGGCAGGTCCGGCCTTGTGGGGCCCCGGGCCCTGAGCCCCTGAGTCACAGCTGCCCGAGGGCCTGCGCTCAGCGCTGTAACATGCGTTGCCCTCTGCACTCACTGCCCCACCAGTCTCCCGGCCCAGGTCCTTCCCAGCTGCGCCTCCCTTCTGTCATGTGACCAGCGCAGCCAATCACAGACTCTCACTGGGAGCACGTGGCTTGTGCCAGCCAATCAGGTGGTTCCACCCCCCCCCCGTCTGGCTGGTCGGTGGTCTTTGTGGGGGGGGTGGCCCGCCCTCTGATCATGTGACCGGCACAGCCAATCACAGATTACCATGCCAGGAGCACGTGGCCCTTGCCAGCCAATCAGGCAGTCCCATCCCCCTGGCCTGGCTGGCTGTCGGCCATTGGGTTCCTCGCAGAAGGCGCGTGAGGAGGGAGCCAGGGAACGAGAACCCCAAGGCGTGGATCCCCCGTGTGCCTTGAGTTGTTGCTGGCTGGCGCGTTGGCACGATGCGTGGGGGAATGGCGGAAGCGCTGGGACCCAGAGACACGGTGCTGGCGACGTAACATCATTGGGGGACAAGCGCTTGCGTCACCGCGTCACCTGCTGGAGAGGGAGCGTGACCTGAGCCTGGCCTTCGGGGCCTCTCGCTGGGATTTTTTTTTTAACATTTTATTTGGAGGAATTACACAGAGAGGGAGAGAACAGAGGTCTTCCATCAGCTGGTTCACCCCTCAAATGGCCACAACCACCCGGGCCGGACCAGACCCGAGCCAGGAGCTTCTTCCGGGTCTCCCACGTGGGTGCAGGGACCACGCACTTGGGCCATCCTCCACTGCTTTCCGGGAAGTGGAGCGGCCGGGACTCGAACCGACGCCCGTACGGGACGCTGGCGTTGCAGGCCGCGGCTGAAGGCACTGCGCCACGGTGCCAGCACCTCCCTGGGATTTTGTTTTCCGCAGGCAGCAAGGGGGCAGAGCACCGCGCGGGAGGGGTCGCGCGGAGGCTGCTGGTGGCCGGCGGGGGCTGGGCAGAGCCCCGGGCGCAGGGGCGGGCCGCCGTGCTGCACGTGCCGGACCGAGCCGGGAGTGAGGCCCTGCCGCCTTCTGGAACCTTCTGTCGTTGCCTTCCGCGCAGCACCGCTCCAACAAACGCTTTCTCCTAGGCCTCGGTGAGTGCGCTCCGCTTCCCAGACCCTGGCATTCATTTGCTGGCAAACAGCGGCTGTGGTCTCCCGCCTCTGTGCCGTGCTGGGTACGTGGCCTCTTCGCGGTGGGCTAACGGCGCGCCCCCGCTTGGCCCCGCGCGCGAAGCCGGTGCGGGTTCCCTCCGCGAGTCACGGTGTCTCGGTGGCCCAGCCGCTGGCGCGGGCTCTCCTGCGAACAGCGGTGCCTTCCCCCGCACGGCGGGCCCGCGCCTGCCTGCGTCTCCCCTCGGGGGTCTCCGGGGCCAGTCTGCATCTGCTTCCGCGGCAGCAGGCGGGGGGCTGGGCTCGCAGGGCAGCGCGTGTTTCAGAGGGGCGGCCAACAGCAGAGACGGGTTTGTGAGCCGGGAAGGGAAGCGGCGGGTGTGTGTTGCGTTACTGGAGCAGCTCGCGCCTGGCCAGCCGGAGTCCCTCTGGGAAGCAGACGGAGCGAACTGCGTCATTCCAGCCGAAGATGACGGGTCTGGGGTACTCACACCTCCTGCCCTGTCCCGAGGGGGTGCTAAATCCTAGGCCCTCTGGGCCACCAGGCTCACGGGCTTAGTCATTTGTGCTGCTGTAACATAAATGCCTGACAGTGGGGAATTTGAGGATGACAGAGACTTCCTTACTCCCAGTCTTGGGGGCTGGGAAGCTCACGGTGCCGGCCGGCTTCGGCTCCCGAGAGGGGCTGCCACCTGCAGAGGGGACCAGCACGGGGTCCTCACCCTGGCTCCATCGCCTCCCGAAAGCCTCCCTCGTCCATGTCCGAGTTGTGGGGAGCGCGTTTAGACCCTAGTGTGGGCTCAGCGCAGTGTGCGGGTTCTGGGCTGTGGGTGTCGCCCGGGATCTGGCCTGGGCCAGCATGGGTGCTGCTCGTCAACGTCTCCTTGTTCTCCCAGGGCTGTGCTCCCAGCAGGGCCACGTGGATTCTGTCTCCCGCAGGTTGGGACTGGGAGGTGGTGAGGCACAGCCTGCACTGGCCCCTAGGACCCCGGGGATGCGTGGCGCCCACAGGCAGGGGCGAGACAGGAAGCGGTCTGCAGGGTGCCGGCTCCGCCCAGTGCTGCTCTTGGTTTGCCCCATAACCCGGGGTCCCCTTTTCCGCTGGGGCTCAGGTGGGTGGGTTTTGTCAGTTGCAGCTTTTTGTCAGAGCATTGGGATCTTGCCCCAGGTCCACTCACTGACCGGGGCCCCAAGAGCTGCGTGGCAGTGTAAGGTGTGCCGCCCGGCCCAGTTCCCCTGCCCCCAGCAGGCGGCACACGGTTGGCACCTGTCAGTCCACGGCTGTTGCCACCATCCCCGCTCCTCCGTCTTCCTTCTAAAACGGGTGCCCAGCAGCCTGGTACCCCTGGTCTCTGTGACCCAGCTGTTCGTGGTCTTTGATGCCGGGCTGAGGCCTGGTGACCCCTCCAGCGCGGTGCCCTGCCTGGCGCTGCCCCCTTGCTGCCTACGGTGGGCATGGTGGGAATGAGCGAGAACCTGGCGCCCTCCGCCGTGGCTCCTCAGGTCCAGTTCAAGGGCTTTCGGTGGAAATACCTGGTAAGCGAGGGAGGGGTGTGAGGATGAGGGCCATCAGCCCTGCAGAGACACCCGGAGGGAGGAGGGAGATGCTGGAGGTGATGCACCTGGGACCTCGAGCAGAGGCGGGTGGTTCCTCCATCAGCCAGGGAGAGTGGCCGGGGCCTGGGCTCCTCACTGTGACCGGAGGGGTTTTCTTTTTGTCCCGAAGTCCCCACGACTGCAGTCCCCCCCTGCGTGGCGACAGGTCCTGGGCTGGGACTTCCCGGGCTGCTGCGGACTGCCCCCTTCCCCGGGGGACACTGAGGAGCCTCCTGGTCCTTTCCCACCCGGGACTGCCCGGAGCTCTGCATGGCCCATGACACACAGTCTCATCCAAATTCAAAGGATATTTTTTGGGGAAATTACATTCTGAGATTACAAAATGATGGAAAAGCTGATCAAACTAACCTTCCTCTCTGTTTGCATTCTGGCCCTAATAACAAAGATTAACTAGTGCTGGCGCGCGCTGGCCTTGTCTCATTAGCCTCCATGTGTTAGCGTTTAAAGCTCGGCGGGCAGGGGGCCGTTTTGTCGCCCTCCTTCTATGGAAGAGACACTGAACACAGAGCAACTGACCGCTCAAGACGGACAGCTTGGAAGAGGGGGTGGTGGCGTTTGAACCCAGCCTAACTGGTGCCCATGAGCAGGCCAAGGACTCCGCCTGCCCTGTGGGTGATCCAGCCCGGCCAGCAGCTGTAGCTCAGAGTTCAGGTGACATGAGTGGGGACACACGGCTGGGGCCTGGGTGGGGGGTCAGGATGCAAACTCACGGCTGCTGAGATGCAAAGACGGGCGCCTAGCCCAGCCCCGTGAGGAGGGGGTGCGGTGGCAGGTGCTCTCACAGCCTGTCGGAAGTTCCTGGCTCGCTGCCTGCACAGAGGTGTGCCTGTGTCTCCCCTCCTGGGCGCTGGGCAGGCGTGGTGACTCAGCCCACCGCGGAGCTGGCACGGGTCACACATCTTCCACCTGCTTCTCTGGGGGCTTGTGCCAGGGAGTCAGCCACACATAAAAACTCTGACTACCCCGAGACTGCCACGCAGGGAAGGCCAGCGCAGCCGTGCGCTCCACAGCGCCGCTGCGACCCCGCAGACAGCCCGCACCGCCTGCCCACCCTGGGGTGCCCCGGCCAGTACTGACTGCAGCCCCTTGAGGGGCCCATGAGGGAGAGCGTGGCCTGGGTCCCTGACGACGAGCAGAGAGCTGGGTGAGGGCTAGTGTGTTAGTCACCAGGGCTCACACAGAGGAGTTTATGAGTGAGCTGCTCTGACGCGCATATGAGAAAGGTACTGGCTTCCGGGGTGCTCGCTGTCTGGTTTTCTTTCTTATTTTTGAGGATTTTTATTTGTTTATTTCAGAGGTAGAGTTACAGACAGGGAGAGGGAGAGACAGAGAAAGGTCTTCCACCCACTGGTTCACTTCCCAGATGGCCACAATGGCCAGAGCTGAACCAATCTGAAGCCAGGAGCTTCTTCCAGGTCTCCCACGCGGGTGCAGGGGCTCAAGGACTTGGGCCATCTTCCACTGCTTTCCCAGGCTATAAGCAGGGAGCTGGATCTGAAGTGGAGCAGCCGGGACTCGAACTGGCGCCCATGTGGGATGCAGGCACTGCAGGCAGTGGCCCCACCCGCTACCCACAGCGTGGGCCAGGTCATTGTGTTTGTTTATTTATTTATTTTTGACAGGCAGAGTTAGAGAGAGACAAAGAGAAAGGTCTTCCTTTTCTGTTGGTTCACCCCCCAAGTGGCGCTGTGCCGATCCGAAGCCAGGAGCCAGGTGCTTCCTCCTGGTCTCCCATGCGGGTGCAGGACCCAAGCACTTGGGCCATCCTCCACTGCACTCCCGGGCCACAGCAGAGAGCTGGCCTGGAAGAGGGGCAACCGGGACTAGAACCCTGGGTGCCGGCGCCGCAGGCGGAGGATAAGCCTAGTGAGCCACGGCGCCAGCATTGTGTTTTGACTGCAGTGCAGTCTTGGGCAAGAGCGCCTGGCTGGAACTGGTGTGTCACACAGGTGGTCTTTGTCCTCACATCCTCCCCTCCCGTGCCCTCTGACCCACCTGGGTGTCCCAGACACTGAGATTCCAGACAGAGCCTACCCCTGCTCACTGGCCAGCAGGGTGCAGCCCGGGGCCTGGCTCCCAGGGACACTGCCGGCGAGTGTGTAGGAGGGACTTGTGACGACCAGCCGCTGCAGGGGCTTCTGCACGCATCAGCGGCGTGGACCCAGGGCTGCACACGGTGGCCCACGTCAGGACACCAGGGCCCTGGGCTCTTCCAGGGGATAAGATTTGCATCACGCCCTCTGGCTCTGCACTGATTCCCGACTGTACCTGCCCAGGGTGAGGGTGCTAGATGCCAGTGGCAGAAAGCTAAGGTTTGGACATGGTCTGTGGCTCCCTGACTACAGGAGCAGGTCGGGGGGGGGGGCAGCTTTGCCCCAAGCCTGTGGAGCAATCCCCTTCTCCTCCCATCGCCCGGCGGGGAATGGCGCGCGCGCGTGTGAACCCTGCAAGCGCGAGGCTTCGCCCCAGTTGCCAAGCTCGGGAGGTCGCCTTCCTACTCCGGTTTTCCAGGTCAGCCTCAGAGAGCTGGGATTTGGGCAGTTTGCTAACCCCTGGTGGAAAGCGCTTGGCACCGCCCTGGGCCCATATCAAGCGCTCAATACAGCCGAGGGGCGAGCCCTCGACGCCAGCGGCCAGGCCCCCAGAGCCCCGCCGGCCGCCCGAGCCTCCGCCCGCCCGGGGGGCCCTGCGGTGGGCGGGGAGAGAGGGCCAGGCCAATCAGCGCCCCCGGCCCCTGGAGGGCGTGGCCTCCGGGTCCAGGGCGGATTACAAGAGGCGACGAGCGGGGCTCGGGACTCCACTCGGCGTCGGTCGGCGCCCCCGGTCTCCCGCGTGTCGACGGCTCTTCCCGCCGAACTTGCCCCGCTAGCTACCGGTGAGGCGGCGACCGGAACCCCGCGGAGGTAAGCGTTACTCGAACCCTCCTGCCTCCGAGAGCTCCGTGTGCCACCGCTGCGCCCAGGGCTCGCCCCGCACCTCGGAGCCCTGCCTCGGGGCGCGCCCTATCACAGATGAACACGGGGGGGCCCGGTCGTTCGTCCAGGCCCGGGAGGTGGAGGAGCCGGGACGGGGAGCCGGCGTGAGCGCAGACCGCGCCCCGGAGGCTGTGCGCTCCTCGGCGTGCGCTGCGGGATTTACTGGCGTTGGCGGCGCTCCCCCTTTGGCGGTGGGTGTCTGTAGGTGGACGCCTGTGGCACGGGTGACAAAACCTTCCCCTCTAAATGCTAACTTTTGGTATTGGACAGCGTTCCGGTGGGTTCTACCCACGTGTGGCCGGCTGGTGACCAGGGCAGGCGCGCATGCTGCTCCGTGGGGGCCACGCCCCTTTGGGGGTTCCTGTAGCTGCACACCTGCAAGGTCAGAGAGCTGGGGTGCGCGGGCGGGGCAGAGCTCCGTCTGCTTCCAGCGCCTCGGGCACCGCAGCTCTGCTCTTCCAGGGAACTTGTTCCCGAGTCTCTGTAGCCGGAGTGGGCGTCAGTGTAGCTCCCCGCCTGGGGAGGACTGTGCTGGCTGCTGAGGGTCTTGGGCGATCGGCTGCTGCCCCCGCCGGAGACAGCCAGCGCCAGCTGCCCATGTGGTGCCGTCCAGGGCCGCCTTTTGCCAAGGTTGGGCTGGTGGACGAGCCGGGAGGGAGGCCGCCGATGCCTGCCGCCCGTGCTGCCTGAGGGAGGGCGGCCCGGCTGAGGGAAGCGGCCGGAACGTGTTCAAGTGCCCAGTGCCCCTTGCGGACGAGAGCGGGTCCGTGTGCTGAGGGTGCCTTGCTCGGGCAGGACCGAGGGAACTCGCCTTCCCCAGCTGGGGTGTGCAGCCTGCGGGGTGAGGCAGCGGGAGATCGGGGGCCTCCAGCACACCGCCTGAGGGTGCTGGGCCCCTGGGATCGGTTTTGGCCCCTGGTCTGGCCGTGTCCACGCGGGGGAAGGAGCTGTTTGGCTGGTGAGCCCGTGTGGGGCCAGGCCGTGGCTCCTGCAGCAAAGCCCTGCAACGCCCCTGGGCACCAGGTCCCGTTTCCCAGCTGAGGAAGCTGGGGCTGAGCGAGGCGAGGGGATTGCCCGGGAGCCCCAGCTGGTGTGCGCCGCCGTCTCCCCTCCCCCAGCTCGCTCTGGCTCCGGCCCTGCACTCCCGGCCTCCTTCCCCAGCCTTCTCTGCCCTGCCCGGCTGCACCTGACCCTCACCCAGGGCTGGACGAGGCGCCAAGGAGGGGACGCGCCGGCGGTGAGTGCCGGTTCGGGAGCCCTTTAGGAGCCGAGAGTAGATGCAGTGGAGCGCGCGCGGCAGCGCCGGCAGCTGGCGTTCATCTGATGATTGCCACGGGCCGGATCTTCCCCAGGCATTAGCGGCTGACCTGGCGGGCTGCCCGGTGAGGTGGGCACTTTTTACAAGGGGGAAACTGAGGCTCAGGGACAAGGAGGTCGTGCACTCCACCCTGATGCAGCCCGGGGCAGGGAGAGTAGCCCTCCTGGCTGGCCAGGTGGGTGATTCAATTATATTCCTGTCCTTTTTTTTTTTTTTCCTTTGAGACAGAGACAGGGAAATCTCCCCTCTGCTGATTCACTCCCTAAATGCCCAAAATGGCTCCCTGGCCAGGACCAAGCAGGGACCCAGTCCAGGTGTCCCCTGTGGCCTGTGCCATCGCCACTGCCTCCTGGGGTCTGCCTTAACAGGAGGCTGCAGTCAGGAGCCGGAGCTGGGGCTTGAACCCAGGCACTCTGGGATGCTGGCATCACCCTCTCGAGCAGAGACATGCCAAGCGTGGGCACTTTGCCAGGGACGCAGGTGCCCGGGTGCGGCTCTGCTGACAGGTCCCGGGACGGGCACTGAGCTCTTGGCTAGCTCCTGGGGCCCTGCCTCTGGGATGGAGACAGGACAATGGGCGGGGGTGTGGTGTGGTAAGAGGAGCGTCAGGTCCCTAAAAGCCCCCAGCCTTCATCCCCTGAAGACTCCCGTGGATCTCAGGCCCCCCCTGTAGGGCACGTTTGACGGTGTCTGGGAGGGGAACCCCAAGCACTGACCCTCGGCCTGTGGGAGCTGCACCGTCTCCCTCCTGTCACCAGTGCGGTTTGCTGTGGGGGGAGGGGCCTCTGCATCCGCCGCTCCACTCTGGATGATTTTTTGTTTTTTGCAAACTCACTCGTTTTTGATCAGTCCCAGATGTTACACCCGGCATCACTCAGGAGCTGACGGCTTGTTGAGAAGGGAAAATGCTACGCAGGCATACTTGGATTTCACTCCATGAGCTGGAGAGATGGGCTGGGGCCTCGGGACCTGTGGGGCCCTACAGGGGGTGTGCCCTGGTATGGTTTTCCGAGTACACGCGCCAGGGCGTTGGGTGCATGTGCGGTGTCATCTGACCGTCCGTACGCACAAGCAGCAACTCCCTCCCCTCTGCCCCCAGCACCACTGATCTCCTCGCCCCGGGGACTGGCTCATGCTGGTCACTACTGTCCGACACGAGGCCTTCTGTGCTGGCCGTTCAGCACCAGGTCTGAGGTTCAGCACTGGGTGATGTGGATCAGTTCCTTCACGTGGCCGACCAGTGCTCCCCTGCGTGGAGGGCCGCCTTTGGCCTGCCTGCTCTTCTCTCGCTGGGTGTTGGGGCTGTCTCTGTCTCTGCCCTTGGCTGCGTGAGCAGTTCCGCTCTGAGCGTGTGTGTGCAGGGTTTGCAGGTGCGTGGGTTCGTTCCTCTCGGGGCATCTCCTCCTGAGATGGTTGAGGTCCTTTGCCGTGGCTGCGGGAACCCTTGCTCCTGGGCGCACTGTGGAGCGCCCCGCCTGGGGTCACAGTGCCCTGGCCGTGCAGCTGGAGTTCTGCTGGACAGAGGCCCCTTTCCAGGCTCCGAGGACATCGTGGTCCAGCCCGGGGAGATTTATCTTCTGTTGTCTCGAGGGCTGTATCAGCTTAGAGCAAAACCACAGGGTCAGAGGGAAAATAAAAAGTCCTAATGGGGATTATGCAACCTCCGGACTTCCATTTAGAAAGAACATTTTAAATGATGAAATCCCACATTTTCAGTCCCCGTCTCTGGGGCTTATCCCACTCTCGGAGCAGAGTGGCTGCGCTCCAGTGGGAAGAACCACGCCTCCGCGCTGCCTGCAGACCAGCCATCCTGGAACGAACGCTGCCCCAGCCCTCGCACAAAGGAAAAACCCCACTGGGCTGTGTCCAGGCCTGAGTGCGAGCAGGGGGCTGGCATCTTGGGCTGCAGGCTGGACAAGAGCCTGAGAACCTGCAGAACACCGAGTCGGCGTCTTGTGGGCAGGATGAGATGGTGGTGGCAGGTGGGGAGCTGGCCGGGGCGCACGGGGCAGAGGCACCGCCTGCGTGCCAAGGCCCAGAGGTGGCTGAGGGCCAGGGACCTTTGGAGAGCCGGCCGGACATGGCGAGCACCTGGATCCGGAGGGTCGGGCTTGGGGAGCGAGGACCTGCCAGCAGGTGTGTGGACTGTGCCCCTCAGTGCACCGCGCGGGAATAACACAGCGGCTTTTGTGTAGTGGCTCCTCTGGCGTGAGCTGTGTTCCCCGGGTGACGGAGAACACGCAGAGACGCAGCAAGAAGGGTACCAACTCTGAGAGCTGACTTTTCCCCTCTTGGTCTGTCCTGCTGCCGTGGCGTCGCTGTCCCTTACACCTCTTCCCCCGACCACACTTTGCAGCTAAGGGCAGGAGCCCCCTGCAGCCACGCCCCTGGCCGGCATCGCCCGCACCTGACGGCGATGCCTTCCGTCCCTGGCAGCAGTGATGGTCACGACCTGCTGAAAAGAAGTGCTTGGAACCCTGGGGGCAGTAAAAATCCCAAGGTGTACAGGTCGTTGGTAGGAAGTTGGGCAAGCTTGGGGGGAGGGGAGCTGTGAGAGGCTGGGGCGAGCGAGAGCAGCGGCTCTCAGAGCGGCTTCCCTCTGCCGGCGGCAGCAGCAGCCGCCCCTGGGAACTGGACAGAAAGGCGTTTCCAGGCCACCCGGCCCTCCTGAGTCAGAGGCTGTGGGGGCGGGGCTGGCTCCGTCTGGACCAGGCTTCCAGCGCTGTGACCCTGGGGAGGCTCGAGCTGACCGAGGCGTTCCCCGGGGCCCTGGCTTGAAGCTGGCATGTGCAGGGGAAGCTGCGTGATGGAAGAGAATGGAGCGAGTTGCTTGGACGCCTTGAGACCACCCCCCTCGGGGGCCTTGAAGCCCCTCCTAAGCCACCGGATGGCAGCTGAGTCCCGGGGCTGCGGGGCTGAGCAAGGGTCCCGGGGAGTGCAGCACCTGCCACGCTGGTGCCCTGGGTGCCCCGGTATTGACAGCTCCTCGGGACCACCACCCCTGCGAGAGTGAGCCGGTGCCTCCCGGTGTCGGAGGTGCACCTGGGCGCACGCTCCGTCCCGGCCGCCCCAACACAGCCCCTCTGTTCTCAGCACAGAGGGGCAGCGCCGCTGAAACCACGGCTCCCTCCCAGGACCTGCGAGGCCTGGCTGGCTGGGGACGGAGCGGGTATTTCCCATGGGGCTTTGGCTTGGCTGCTCAAAGTGCCTTCTCGGAGGTCAGATGAACCAGGCGCTGTCTGGGATGTCACGGGCTCTGCTGGTTCCAGTGGCAGGCCCCTGCCGGCCACGGAGCCTTAGCTGGGCTCTGACAGGACACGTTCAGGGTCAGCTGGAGGGCTCTCTGACCTCTGGGGCTCTGCAGGGAGCGCCCTGGGGGTCTCCCTCACCCCACAGTGATGATCTTGCTGCTCCTGCTCATGTTTAACCCCTTCTTCACACGGAGGTCTTAAGGGGACTTCAGACTCCATGAGAGCAGTGCATGGTCATTCATGTCCCGTGTGGATTTCCACAGCCAGACCAGCTCCTGGGCCCCTTTGGCCCCTCGGCTGCATGCACCCCGCCCTGGGCCGCCGTTTCCAGACGGCTCGTGGCATGGACGGGCTTTGCGTAGCTTTGAACTTCCCATAAATGGAACGGAGCACGTTTGGTCTCTGGCATCTGGCTGCGTTTGCTCAGCGCTGACTCTGTGAGGTCTGTGTCGGTGCAGCCGGAAGGGGTTGCAAAACGTGAATGAGACTCAGCGCGGCCGCACTTGGTTTGCCTCTGCTCTGTGGGCGACCTCGGGACTCCTCGGCATGTCCTTCGAGGCCCTGCCACCGGGCTTTGGCCACCTCTGTGGCCCCACTCGGCTCCCCTCCCCACCCCGTCATGCCTGGACCACACGAGCCACTGAGGTTCTGTCTTAGGCCTTCCTGCCCCCTGCGATTCCCCTTCCTGGCGGGCACGGTGGCCTTGCTGTCCCCCTGAGCGGTGCGCTCCTCCCCCACTGCTGCCCAGAACTTGCCAGCGCCCGACGCCTTTCCGGCTTACCCCAGCCCGTGCGTCTGCCTGCTGCTGCCTCGTGCGGTGCTCACCTGCACAGCCCCAGGGTCTGCACTGCAGCCTGGGGACTCCATGGCCTGGCTCCTACCTCCTCCCTGCTGGTGCCGCGCTGTCCTGGGGAATCGGGCATTTGGGGCAGGGAGACTGGTCCACGCTGCCAGCCCGGCAGCCTGGAGCAGGGCTGAGCAGAACCCGAATTCACCCGGGAGAAGCAGAAGAAGGTTCTGGCTCCGCGCCATGGAGGAAACCCAGGGCTCACATGGAGGTCAGGAAACAGGGGCGCAGAGGGGCCAGGGGTCTGTCCACAGCTCCTCCGGTGGAGGGGGGATCAGAACCCATGTTCTGTCCCCTCAGCCGCCCCGCAGTGCCATCGGGGGTGGTCACTCTGCTCCTTTGGGGACAGAGTCCCTGCTGGGCCCACTGTCTGCAGGGAAGCCCCCATGCCTGTATGGGAAGGCAGAGCAGACCCAGGGCGTGGGATCTCCGGTCGCTTCTGGCCTGCCCTGGCTTGCAGAGAGAGCGTCTGGCTTGCAGTTTGTGCAAAGTGGACGAGGACGCGTTTGCTGAGCGACTGTTCTCTTCCCGTCCAGGACGCTGGGTACGCGCGCCCACAGCTGCTGCAGTGGCCTGGGCTCAGTGGGCAGGTGCACCGTGCCTTGCATCCCATGCGCTTGGTGTCTGCTGAGCGGACGGAAGGTTCCAGGGTGTCTGTGGGTCTGCTGCTGTCGCTGTCAGGTCGAGGGCACTGTGGCCGTCCCCCCACTCAGGGAACCCCACACAACGCGGAGCTGCAAGTGGAGAACAGCTGTGCCCCCGCCCCCCAGGCCTGGCCCTGCTCCTGGGAGGGGTTGGAGGCGAGAGCCGGTGCGGGAGGGGCGCCCGGGCTGCTGGTGGTCCGGTGCCTGTCCACACGGTGTCCTGCCCCGCTCCGGGATGGGCTGGGGGTGTCCCTCCCGCCGGCCGTGGCCTCATTCCTGGAATTGCTGCATGGTTTGTGGGGATGGCTCATGTGTGGATGACCTCTTGCTCAGAGTTCCAGTTTGTTTTTGTGAGTTCTGGGGAGCAGCAGAGCCTGGGGAACCCCTGGCCTGGGAGTCAGCTGCTGTCCGTGGGCTGTGTGCCTCCACCAAGGGAGTGGCTGTGACGGGGGGCAGTAGGTCAGAGACGGCCTGGCGTTGCGGACAGTGGCTGCCAGCCCAGCCGGGACCGCTCAGCGGCTGGAGCACAGTGAGTGAGCCAGCGTTGTCCTCGGGCGTCAGTGTGACCGTGAGCAAGTTGCTAGTCTTTCTCGAGCCTCAATCTTCTCATCTGTAAAATGGGTCTAATAATAACAATGACCCCATCAGTTTAGGAGGAGGAGGAGAAAATGGGAGGAGTCGCCTGCATTGGCTGGTTTCTCGTTTTTCGTTTACTATTTATTCCTTTATTTGAAAGGCAGAGTGGCGGAAACAGAGCGAGAGGTCTTCCAGCCACTGGCTCACCCCCCAAAAGGCCACAACAGCCAGGGCTGGGCCAGGCGGAAGCCAGGAGCTCCATCAGGTCTCCCACGTGGGTGGCAGGGACCCAAGTACTGGAGCCGCCACCTGCTGCTCCCAGGGTGCACGTTGGCAGGCAGCAGAAGCCAGGAGCCCACCAGGTCTCCCGGGGTGGCAGGGCCTGTGCTCGGGCAGGGCTCTAACCCCCAGTGCCCCAGACGTGGGGGCAGGAGGGTGGACGTCGGGTCCGTGGGAGGGGCAGTGTGGGAGGGGTGGTCCAGTGGCAGCTGGTTGGGTTGCTGGGGCCGCGCCCTCCAGGACCGGTGCTGGGAGAGGACTGTGTAGAAGCCTGAGTCGGGCCCAGCCGCTCGCCCTCCCTGGCTGCACGGTCTTCGCTCTGCCTGACCTGCCGTTGCCATCCAGTGCCCTCAGCACGTGCTTGGTCTCGGACTTGAGCCTCCAGAAGTGGACAGGACACCCCTTCTCTATACGGCCTCGGGTGTTTCACTATAGTAACAAAAAACCCTGACACAACAGGGTTTTATTTTGTTGTTTTTTTGAAAATGTTATTTTTTAAAAAGTTTTTAAAAATGTATGGATTTTATTTATTTGAAAGAGGCAGAGAGCGCTCCCTTTCAGTGCTTCACTCCAGTAGCCAGGACTGGGCCAGGCGGAGACCAGGAGCCGTCACCTGCCGCCCCCGGGTGGGCACCGGCAGGGAGCTGGGGCAGAAGCAAAGCCAGGGCCTGAGCCCCGGGCCTGTGGTACAGGACGCTGGCGTCTGAACTGCTGCACCCAGGAGTTTTAAGTTTTTGTAATCTAAAAGGCAGAATTACAGAAAGATACACAGCGAGTGAGATGCTCCATCTGCTGGTTCACTCCCCAAATGGCCACAACAGCAGAACCAAAGTCAGGAGCCAGGCGCTTCCTCTAGGTCTCCCCTGCAGGTGCAGGGCCCAAGGACTTGGGCCATCCTCCACTGCTTTCCCAGGGCACAGCAGAGAGCTGGATCGGAATTGGAACAGCCGGGACTTGAACCAGTGGCCGTATGAGATGCAGGTGGCTTTACCTGCTGCACCACAGCGCCGACCCCGACCCCAGGGCTTTCGGATGCTTCGCAGGGAAAACTGCTCCCCTCCTGCGTCTTCTCTCCAGCTCTAGACTGCAGCCGGCGCATCTGTGGCCCGGCTGGTGTTGGCATCGTTATCCCGAGCACACATGTCCGTGACCCCGGTCACTCCTTCCAGCCTCAGGGCCTGCCTTTCACCCCCTCTTACCTTAGAGACGTAAGGACCAGGGCCCAGAGGAGCTCAGTGCCGAGGCCATGCGGCAGGCAGGGGGCAGGGTCAGGGCTGGACGCACCCGGCTCTCTGGGCTGCGCTCACTCCGCCCTTATACGGCTCCCTGGCCTGGCCTGGGGGCAGGGGGCGCACACTCATTCCACGGATATTTGCTGACGGCGGGCTTGTCAGTCGTGAATCACGCCAGCAGGTCTGCGGCTGGAAGAGGCTTCCAGGAAGCGGCAACCCCTGCGCTGCTCTCGGGAGCGGGGACGAATGTGCAGCGTGGGCAGGCCTGGGGCAGGCCAGGGTCACGGGACGGGCGCTGGGAACAGCGTGTGCAGAAGCCGAGAGCTCGGCCCAGACATGGAGCTGACGCCTGCCAGGCTGAGCCTGAGATCTGTGTTTCTGGCAGACTTGGCTAAACACCCTTGAGAGCGGCTGGACGAGGTGATGCAACCGACCCAACTACGAGCCGGGGCGTGGAGGCCCTGCTGGGAACAGGGCAGGGGTCTGCTTGTCCCTTGGCCGGGGTGGCGGGGGCGGTTGGAGGGCTAATGCAGTCTCCCAGAGTGAGACTGTGCACGCGAGGGGAAGCTTGGGTTCCGGTGCCCTCCTGCATCAGCCACGCCACCTCTCATCTGCCAGTCAGTGTCTTCTGGACTCAGTGTCGGGGGCTGTAAAATGGGCATGCGGACAGCTCCCTCCCGGCAGGTGCAGACGTGTGTGAGCTCCGCGCCAGCCGCGGAACTGTGTCCCCGTGGCTGTGCCGTGCCAGGCGTGGGCCTGGCCGTGCATCCCGGGCTCGAGAGCTTTCTTTGGTCGCCTGCCAGCCTCGGTCACGCCCCGGCGTCTGGTGTGTTTGCAAGAGGTCCTGCAGCCTTATCTTGCGTGTGGGCTTAGGGCTTGGTTTTGCAACTCGGGCCAAAGAGAGCAGAAGCTTCCAGGAAGCCTCTGTGTCTGTCTGTCGTGCGGCCCCTGGAGGCCGCCTCGGGTGAACTGGGAGGCCAGGAGAGCGAGCAGGGGGCCTCCCTAAGGGGCGCTCGTGGCTGGCAACCCCTGGGCGAATCGGGGAGCAGAAGTTCTGTGCGGGGGGGGGGGGTGTGGGGCACGGGAGCATCCCTTGTGCCAGGGTCGGAGTTCAGCCGATGGTCTCACGGTTGGGAGGTGCGGTGGTCGATCAAGGTGAGGGCAGGCTGGTTTCTTGGGGCCTCTGCCCCAGCTTGTGGACGCCGACTTCTCCCCTGGGGGTCTGCGTCCTCACCTGCTCTCCGTGTCAACCCCATCATGCTGGGCTAGGGCCCAGCCCCAGGACACCTGAACCCCACGACCTCTTAAAGGTCACTGTGTGAGGGGCCAGGGCCTGTGCTGGCTCTGAGTGTGGCCTGCTTCTCGGCTTAAAGTCATCCGTGTGCTCCGCGGGGGCTGTGCAGCCGGGGCCTTGTCGCCCCACCCCACTCCCACTGCCAGGCCCCTGGGCTCCCGCCGGGCCAGACCGCTTTGAGACCCAATCCCTGGCGCGCTGCCCGGCTCCGTGCTGTGCGGGGTTGGCCACGGGCGGGTGTGCATCGGCCTGGCCAGCGACTGTGGCAGGTGCAGAAAGGCCCTGGAGAGGCCACTCACCTCCTGCTTGTGGCCACGCCCACGGTGGAGCTCCCGCTCCTCCCGGCTCCACGGCCCACTCGAGAGACCGTGCGTTGTCCTTGTGGGCCGCCTCTGGCCGTGGGCGTCCCCTTAATGCCTGATGCTGAAGGGGGCGCAGGGGCCTGGGAGCGCCCGGGGACGAGTACGTGTTCGGGAGGGCGCAGCCGAGCCAGCCATCATCTATCTTGAATGTTTTTAAAGCTTTATTTCTCTTTATTTAAAAGGCAGAGCGACAGAGAAGGAGAGATGCAGAAAGAGATCTGCCACCTGCTGGTTCACTCCCCAGATGGCTGTGACAGCTGGGGCTGAGTCAGAGCTTCATCCGGGTCTCCCACGTGGGTGCAAGGCCCAGGCACTTGGGCTGTCCTCTGCTGCTTTCCCAGGTGCATTAGCAGGGAGCTGGATCAGAAGTGGAGCCGCCGGGGCTTGAACCGGCGCCCACATGGCGGACTTTCCCAGACACACCACAACACCAGCCGGCACTGTGTGTGCACGTGCCGGCCTTTTATTTGATTTCACCCAGCAGATTTGAAGACAATAGAAACGGCCAGGGGCTGCCCCTGCGGACGGCCCCCGGGTCACGGTGTACAGTTCCTGCCCCCGGGCCTGGCTCCTCAGTGAGCACGTGTCCGCCTGCCCTCTTACTGGCTTGAGATTTGCAGCTGGAAATAAGCTCTTAGAGGCAAAGACTCCCGGATTCTCCTCCCCACTTCTGTTCCTCCCCCGCGCCGTGAACTTGGTCTGAATTTAGTCCTGGTTCAATCACAGCCCCCGTCTACACAGGTGTACACAGACACACAGAACATACACCCGTGTCTGTGTGGCGTAGACAAAAGTCTCCACGAATGAGAAATAGGGTCCCGTGTCTCTGTTGTCGTCGGCGGCGTGACATCCATGCCTGCTTCCTGGCGCACTGGGGTTTGCATCTTTTGGGCTGCAGTGGAGTCACGGAGCCGTTTCTGCTTTGTGGGCTTGGGGCAGATTGAGCCTTCGCCTGACGCCAGGAGGGACACCCAGTGATGTCAGCGCCTGTCCTCCAATCTCAGCCTGACGCCCTGCTCCTCGGGCTGGCCCTCCGCACTGGGAATGTGCATATATGGCCGTGAGCCTGGCCTGCAGCGGGTGGGGCCCTGGGAACGTGTGTGTTCCTGCTATGAGGCCCTGGTGGAGAGGGGCCCACAGGTCCTCCCCCCTGAGCCGGGCTGTGCCCTGGAGACCGCCTTCTGAGGAGGGAGCTGCGTCCAGCTCGCTGCGGAGGGGCCGAGGGGGGCCATTATTCTCGGGCGCAGAGGGGCCTGGAGCATTGCCAGGGTGCGGGGTGGGAACCGCGGCGTTCCCATAGCTGCCTGGCTGGGGCTGGCCCGCTGCCCGGGATGCCCATCTTGACGTCCATCTGCGTCTGGTCCCCGAGGACGGCCTCCTGCAGCCAGAGCCAGCTTGGCAAGCGAAGCTGTGTGGGCAAAGACCCAGGGATGTCTCCCCGAGGACCCAGCCCCTCGAAGCTCCAGGAGGGGCAGCTTTGTGGCAGGGCCCTCCCCCTGCAGACTGAGGGCCCTCACTGTGGCCCCTGGGTCCCCTGCGCTGTGTCAGCCCCGCCCCTCCCTGCAGTGTGGGGACTGTAGGTTTCCTCTGCTGTCCACCCACCCAGTGCCAGCTCCCCGAGGTGGCGGGGGACAGCGTCCTCTCCGTCTTGGATCCAGAGCAAAACGGATACTCCATTCCAAGCACGTTGGGTAAACTGAGTCTCACTTCGCAGGACCTGGGAGGTTTGCTCTTAACCTTGGTCCATGGCGTGCCCCTCGGGGACGTGAGTGACTTCAGTAGTGCCTTTGGGGGGGGATGTAGAAGTCAATTAGACTACAGACCCAGCTGAGCCCCGAGTGGGGGAAAGGCCCACCCAGTGAGAAGTTGGGTGTTGAGGGCGCGAGGGGAGGGAGACCACTCCAGGAGAGCCGTTGGAATCCAGTTGGAAGCCCCTGGCCCGACTCCTGCTCCACTTCCTGTCCGTGGGTCCTGACCCCTGATCCGCTTCCTGTTGTGGGCCCTGACCCCAGCTCCGCTTCCCACCTCTGTCCTGACGTTGGGCGTCTGAGCACCGCAGTGTCGGTGTCCACGACTCCGAAAGGGGGGGGGGTTGCCTGCCCCTTCCCGGCTGTGGCCGAGGCCATGGTGGTCACACACTCACTCTCTCCTCCTCCCACCGCCTCTCTCCCTTCCAGGGCTCTCGCACCCACCTCTGCTTCAGGAGCCCGGAAGCCCGGTGTTGCTACAGGGAGCCATGCGCCGTGTCCCGCCCGGCGTCCTGCCCTTGGGGCTGGTGTTGCTGGCCTGGGGGGCCCAAGGCCTTTTCCTGCCCAACGCCACCCACTGGGAGCAGCTGCTCGCCAAGTACCGGCAGGACACGCCCCATGCCCGCTCCCGCAGGGCCATCTCCAGGGCTGACCGCGAGGAGATCCTGATGTTGCACAACCAGCTCCGTGGCCAGGTGCACCCGCCGGCCTCCAACATGGAGTACATGGTGAGCGGCCGGGCAGGCGGCGAGGGCTGCCGTCGGGCCGGGGGCGGGCCCCTGGCTGCCGTGTGGGACAGGCGGAGGGGCTGGAGAGGCAGCGCTTGCCCCAGGTTGGTCTCCCCTCTGTCCCGTGTCCTGTTCTCCTCGCCCCCTGAAGCACGGATGCTGTGTCTCCCACCCAGGAACTAGCACACTGGAGCCGGTGCTCACAGCCGGCTGGCGGCAGAGCTGGCACCGAGACGCCCCAGTGCTGTCCTGCGGCCCGGCCTCCCTCCCGGCTTTCCCACCGCCCTGCCCTCCTTCCCGTCACGCCTCGATGGCAGGGGTCTCGGCCGCGTCGGGAGGGGCTGCCCCCCTTCCTTGTAGCCCTTCTGCCCTGGGGCTTCTGTCACCCCCTGTGCAGGGCGGCAGCCAGAGTCTAGAAGGAAGCTGCCTGACTCGCTCACTTAGCTTGGGGCAGAGAGGTCCCGGGTGTCCCCTGGGGCGCCCCGCCCCTGCCCTGGAGCCCCTCCTCTCCTCGCTGGCTTTGGGAGACTCTGGGGTGTCACCAGCCCAGGCCACTGCCTGCTTCTCCCTCTGCACTTGGCAGTGGACTCGCCGTGGTCCAGGGCGCCTCGCGTCAGCCTGCTCGGCTCACGCGTCACTGCGGCCGGGTCGCTGGGCGGCGTCCCCTGCGTGAGGCTGTCCCTTTGGGAATGTGTTATGAAGCCCGGTCCTTCTGTCCCTCGGGAACTTTGCCCCGGCCCTTAGCCCAAGGGAGTGTGCTGATTCTGGGGGGAAATACAGGCTCCTTTCAAAAAAAACTCAGTGCCCAGGCAGCTGGGGCGGCTGTTCTTAGGGTTAGAAATACAGGAAACGGAGTCAAGTTTGTGGGGTTCAGGTGTGGACTCCCCCCCCCCAAGGCCCCATTCCCCTGGGAGTGTGGCTGGGGGCAGCGTGGGAGCCGGCCTGCCTGGGTCCACCCCAGCTCTGTTCCTCCCGCTGCAGGCAGGCGCCCTGGGGTCTCTGAAGACCCTTCCTCTTTTCGTGGTCTCCTCAGATCCCCAGACTGTCCAGCTGGGGAAGGAGGGACGGTATAAGGGGAGGGGGTTGGCCAAGGTCAACCCTGGGGCCCTGGCCTGGGTTTTCCAAGGATGGCTGCCCCAGGCTCCCATGTGGAACTCTGTGGCTGGGTGGCAGGCGGGCTGGCCTCCCTTCCCCGTGTCCCTGCCATCCGCACACCTGCGGTTCAGTTAAAGGGTTAATTCTGCGCTGACTCTGCGCCTCCCACGTGCCTGGCACACCTCGAGGTTCTTGCTGGAGGGAGCTGTGGAGAGGAGTGGGGCTCCATCCTCGGAGTGCCCTCTCTGTGCCAGGCCGCTCTAGATCCTGGCAGGGCACAACTCAGAGTTTCCCTGCTGGGAGATGCTGCAGGAAACACGGAGAGAAAATGGCCAGGAAACTCGCGTGTGGCGAGTTTGGGCACTGGAGCTGCGCCTCGCCTGCTGCTCCCCACACCCGTGTTTGAGATGAGGGTTCTGGGGTGCGGAGAAGGTAAAGGGTGCACTCGGCTGTTCCGGGGCTGGCACCCGGGACTGCGCCCTGTGCCACATGGGAGACCGAGTCGTTCTGCCGTGGTCATGCCTGCCGTGGCCAGCACAGAACAGCGCTCACCCGCAGGGACAGCCCACCAGGTCCCTGAAGACCGGGTTTGGCGCCGGCCTATGGTGTTGCGTCTCGGAGCCCGGCTTCCTGCTCTGTAAAGCGGAGCGGGGGTGCCCGGCCGCAGAGGCTCCCGGCTGAGCGCGATGGAGGGATTCGGGTGAGGTCTGAGACCGGGCGCATCCGGGGCACAGGTGACACCCGGGGGCCACGGCCGTCCTGGGCCCGCCGAGGACCGGTTGTCACTCACCTGCCGTTCCGCACGGCGTGTGGTGTTTGCTCTGTGGGCCCTTTGGTTCAGTCTCCGGGGCCGGCAGAGGTGGGACTGGCTGGGGTCAGCAGTGGCGTGGGGGCCGGCCTGGGAGCCTTCAGAGCTTGGCCCCCACTCATTGCGGGGCAGCGTTGCGTGCTGCATGCCGGCCACGGGCTCTGCCTCTGACACTCGTCTCTCCTCCCCCCGCAGACCTGGGATGAAGACCTGGAGAGGTCGGCGGTGTCCTGGGCCCAGCAGTGCCTCTGGGAGCACGGGCCCTCCAGCCTGCTGGTGTTCGTCGGGCAGAACCTGGCTGTGCACTGGGGCAGGTGAGCGCGCCGGGCTCCCCACGAGCGGCCGCCGGGGCCTCTGGAGAGCCGACTGCCACTGCTGGGCATCTGCACATGCTCACGGCCTCCTCGTGCCTCAGGGGAGTTCAGCCTGAGAGAGGCAGGCAGACAGGCTGAGCACCTGCCCCCGGGCGTGTGGGGAAACTGAGGCTCGGCACTGGGCACCTGTCTGAGTACCTGGCAAAGCAGGCTGGAGCCTGGGTGGTCAGACCAGGGTGTGGGTCCCCATTGCTGCTGGCCAGCAGGGCCCTGGCTGGGGGCGCAGGGCCCGGGGACTCGCTGCCTCCTCTCAGCCCCCATGAGCCTGGCTCCTTCGTACCCTGTGAGACCGAGCCAGGCTCCCCCTCGAGGGAAAAGTGCCCCTCACCCCTCCTTCCGCTGACCCCTCCCAGCCTCCGCGGCCCCTTGGCCTGGTGGCACCTGTGTCCCCTGGGAGGAGCTGGCGGCTGCCGGCTCTCTGAAGCCAGCTGCCCCCCAGAGCCACGCGCCCCTGCACCCAAGGAAGCTGGAAGCCACCCCCCAGGGATAGAGTGCTGCACGGGGGCGGGGGGGGGAGCGACCACAGCCAGCACCACGCCCGCTGCCCAGGAAGACTTGGGACCCCCGGGGGCACCCAGGGCCCCGGCCCAGAGCAGCCACGCTCGCCTTTAGGTTGGCGGCACGCCAGGCAGGGAGTGACTCGGTGGAAGGAAATCCACGTGGGGAACTTTGCTTTTTACACACGGACGTGCGAGGCAGTGTCTGGGGTGGGGGGCAGGGCCGCAGCTACCTCGTGCGGGCGGGCCGTTTTCCCGGCCTGACCCTGACCACTGCGGGTCCCTGCCTGCCTCCCCGGGCATGTGGCCCTCACAGGCGGCCGCTCCCGCGTGACGCTGGGTCTCCCCTTGCTGGTGACGGCTGCTCTTTCCTGCTTAACAGCTGGTACCGGCCTGGCGGGCGGGGCTCTGGGGAGTGGTGCCCTCGCAGAGGTCAGGCTGGTGGCCCCCAGGAGCTCTCGATGCGGGGGCTCTGGGTGCTGATGTCCTGAGACTGTGGCCCTGGCCGCGTGGCCCTGGGAGGCCCGGGAGCGTCCCTTGGATGAGTTTCCTGGTTTGGGCCTCAGTCTTGGGGTGCCTAGGATCCAGGAGGGGGATGTGACGGGGACCCCGCTGCTCTGCCCCGTAGCTTGGTGTTCCCAGCTTGCAGGACCCCCCCCCCCCCCACGTGACTGCCACAGAGGCGGTGTCTGTGTCGCCTCCTTAACGCTCCTCCTCTGGGCTTGGCGCGGACTCAGGTCTTCAGTCTGGTTTAGCAGCATCTTGGAGATGTGGGGTCCGGGGCTCGTAGACGTCCCCATGGGCATGACGACAAATGCATCGGAAGACTCGAGCGAGAGCGCCCTGTGCCCACGGCGGTGGGTGGGCGCCCCACGGGGACCCCAGGGACGAGCCCCGGGCCAGCTGCTCTCCCGTCCTGGCTTTCGGCACCTTTCACAGGGGCCGGTGGAGGTTGGGCTGCTCCTCCGGACGGCAGCGCGGGGCGCTCAGTGCCCACGGGGGCTGTGCCGCGGCCAGGAGTGACAGACGCTGTGCCCTGCAGGTACCGCTCCCCGGCGATGCACGTGCAGGCCTGGTACGACGAGGTGAAGGACTTCATCTTCCCCCAGCCCCACGAGTGCACCCCGTGGTGTCCGGAGAGGTGCCTGGGGCCCACGTGCGCCCACTACACGCAGGTAACCGGAGCGGCCGCGACCTCAGCCCCGCTCCCCTGCCCTGCCCCTCGCTGGAGGGGGCGGCCTCCGCGCTCTCGCTGTCTCCGTCTCTGTCTCCAGTGCTGTCACTGCGCACAGCAAGGTTAGAGACCGAGTGAGACCCGGGGACTTCGTGGTCAGGTGGCACCACCAGGGGCGTCTTCAATGCGTGTGTGTGTGTGTGTGTCTGTGACTGTGTGTCTGTGTGTGTCTCTGTGTCTCTGCGTATGTGTATGTATGTGTATGTGTGTCTCTGTGTGTGTCTGTGTGTGTATCTGTGTGTGTGTGTCTGACTGTGTCTCTGCGTGTGTGTATGTATGTGTATGTGTGTCTCTGTGTGTGTCTGTGACTGTGTGTGTATCTGTGTGTGTGTCTGTCTGACTGTGTCTCTGCGTGTGTGTATGTATGTGTATGTGTGTCTCTGTGTGTGTATCTGTGTGTGTGTCTGTGTCTGACTGTGTCTCTGTGTGTGTATGTATGTGTATGTGTGTCTCTGTGTGTGTCTGTGTATCTGTGTGTGTGTGTGTCTGTCTGACTGTGTCTCTGTGTGTGTGTATGTATGTGTATGTGTGTCTCTCTGTGTGTATCTGTGTGTGTGTGTCTGTCTGACTGTGTCTGTGTGTGTATGTATGTGTATGTGTGTCTCTGTGTGTGTCTGTGTATCTGTGTGTGTCTGTCTGACTGTGTCTCTGTGTGTGTGTATGTATGTGTATGTGTGTCTCTGTGTGTCTGTGACTGTGTGTGTCTGTGTGTGTATCTGTGTGTGTGTGTGTCTGTGTCTGACTGTGTCTCTGTGTGTGTGTATGTATGTGTATGTGTGTCTCTGTGTGTGTGACTGTGTGTGTCTGTGTATCTGTGTGTGTGTGTGTGTGTGTCTGGCTGTGTCTCTGCGTGTGTGTATGTATGTGTATGTGTGTCTCTGTGTGTGTGGTTTTTTTCTTAGGGGGAGTTCAGTTGTTTATTATTTTGCTTCCTGAAGGAACTGTTTGGCTCTCGGGAGGGTTGGGGGGAAGCGGTCGCCCCTTGGCGCCCCAGCGCCGGCCCCGTGCCCCAGCCCCGCCCCACGCGCGCCGCTTGGCTGCTGTCTTTGCAGGTGGTCTGGGCCACCACCAACAAGATAGGCTGTGCCGTGAACACCTGCCCCCGCATGGACGTGTGGGGGAGCATCTGGGAGAACGCTGTGTACCTCGTCTGCAACTACTCTCCCAAGTAAGCGCAGGCCGTGGGCCTGGGGCTGGGGCTGCCGGCCTGGCCCCTGGGGCTCCTGCCCAGAGAGCTGGCGGCCGGGGCCTCTGGGGGGTGTGTGGCACCCGTTTTTCCTCCGGGGCCATTTTCGTGTCTGTGATGTGGGCCACACGAAATGTTTGTTGTATAGCCTGGGTTTGTTGTAGATTCACTGAATTTCCAGTTCTTCCTGCGGTTGCCACAGCAGGGCCGAAGCAGGAATCTGCCAGCCATCTACCGCCGCAGGCCGGGCGCTCCCTGCCCCAGATGGCACGGCGGTGTCAGCGAATCCCTGGGCTTGGTCTGTCTTCCTGCTCTGCCTACCGTGCCTCTTGGTGCCAGGACGGCTGCAGAGCCCCTGCACTTGTCTTCCCAGCAGAAGGGACCGGGATGGCAGGGAAGGGGCGCTCTCCTTTGACCTCCTCACCCCTGCGTCGCTCTCTTTGGGCCATTGGCCAGAGCTCACCCAGTCACAGATGCCGTAGCAGGATGGCCCCCACTGATTTTGGGAGGCAGCTCCTTGGGTGGCCAGCTGGGCCTTCCACAGCAGAATCACTTGTGTGGCCCCTGCGTCTCAGCTTGGCTGCCGTCCTAGACGGGGCCCTGTCGGCCGCCCCTCCCCGTAGTGTGTCCTGGTCGGCAGGCGTCACTCGCCTGGCCTGCTCGGTGGACAGGTGCCTGGTGGCTCCTGCCGGCGTGTTTGCCCAGGACCTCATTTCTTTGATCCGGGTCAGGAGAGGCCGTGAGGCCGTGAGGTGCCAGAGAATCGCAAGCTCCCTGAGCCGCGCGGCACGCCTGTGGCCACGTTTGGGGCCCCTGGGTGAGCTGGGCAGAGGAGTGGCCGCCCCTGCTGAGGGTGTCCCTGGTCTGTTTGCAGGGGCAACTGGATCGGAGAAGCCCCCTACAAAGCCGGCCCGCCCTGCTCCGCGTGCCCGCCCAGCTACGGAGGCGGCTGCTGGAACAACCTGTGCTACAAAGGTAGGCCAGCGGGCGGGGTGTCCTCGGGGAACGCCGCGGGGAGCGCCGCCAGGTGGAGCCAGCGGGATGGGGTGCCCTCGGCGTGTCACTGCGGGGAATGCCGCCCGGGCTCCAGACAGTCGCATCACCCCACCCCGTCCTGCTGCAGACCCCCTGGGAGTGGCTGGAGCCCCCCAGCCTGGCTCCGCCCCAGCCTGCCTCCTGGAGACCCCTGGTTGCCCCCTCACGGGCACCTGCTGTGCCAAACGCTGGAGGTGGCCTTGAACACAGACCCTCTCATCCTCCTGGGTGCCTGGGGTCTGGCACAAAGCGGACAAGGGAAGGGGACGTGGAAGGCAGGCGGGGGCTTCTCCTGCCGCCCCCAGGGTGCGCCCCTCGTGGGCTCTCCCAGGCCAGGAGCTCGCCCTCCCTGCTTCGCCCGTGTGGTGACGGCCGGCGGGTGTTCCCTGTGCCCGGAGTTTTCCTGGAGGGTCCCAGCGTGGCCCAGGGCTGCTGGCTCGTGGGGCTGAGCCTGGGGACGTGGCTCCATCGGCAGGCCCTGCAGCACCTGGGAGGCCGGGCAAGAGGTGGAGGGGCCTGCAGGGGGTCTCGAGGTCAGACCCTGTGTAGAGCAGGGGTCACAGGCCCTGTGAAGATCACTCTGCCCGCTGCGGGGCTTCCCGGGGCTAGAGGCCCAGCAGCAAGGCCTGCATACCCTCCCAACGAACCTGGGCATGCCTCGTCCAGCTCTGATGTCACCCCCTCCTCCAGGAAGCTTCCCTGGATTTGGCCGACAGACGCTGCATCTGCCCAAGTGCGCCCATCGACCCTATGTCCCTCGTCGACTTTTCCCATCCCACGGTCACGACTGCGGGCCGCTCCAGGGCCAGGTGACAGGTGTGTCCCGCGGGGCCTCTGAGTCCACAGAGTGCCGTTTTCTGAGCGCAGACGCCCGCCGAGTCCTTAGCCCCGACGAAACCCCAGGTACTCTCGCCTCTGTTGGGGGAGGAACGTGCCCGGCTGCCCCGGCTGGCGCCCCGCCCTCCCGGCTGGCTGTGCCGGGTCTCCAGTTAAGCATCTTATCAGTGTAAGCTCCTTAATAAGCGCAAATTGAGGGTGGCTGGCGAGGCTGCGACCTGTAGCGGAGACGCGGGGATAAGCGTGACTTCCTTCTCTCTAGCTGCTCCCGGCCTGGGGACAGGGGGTGGAGCCCTGGCCCGGCCCCATCCCAGCTGTGGGAGCGTGGGTGATCATTTGGGCTCCTCGAGGCTCAGTTTTGCCATCTGTGAAATGGGCTCTCTGCTGCTTCCTGAGGCGGAGCTGCTGGCCCGGCTGGCAGTGGAGACCCCAGGCCTGCAGCCAGCCGGTCATAGAGCGAGCACACGGTGACCTCGTCAGGGCTTTTCCCGGCCTGCGTGGTGCGCACGGGGACGGTCATTGGTCAGCAGGCCGGGCTCAGCCCAGCCGCCCCCAGCGAGCAAGTGTGGTTTCCTCGTGTGCGTCTGGGGCGAGGGCCGTCCGGCCGTCTTCTCGCGCAGGGCGCCCTCGGAGGCCTTTGCCCGCGTTCCCGGACTGTGGCGATGTAAAGGCGCGATTATGAGGCTGGTGACAGAAAGCCGGCTGCTTGCACACAGTGGGGGCTTCAGTCCCGGCGGCGTGCGTGGCCGCGTGCATGCGCAGGGCGCGCTGCTCTCACCGGGTCTTCAGCAGCTTCTGCCGATGGTGCGGCTGCGTGGGCACTGGCAGAGCCCCAGCTGCTGGGCGTGTGCTTTGTCTTCCGTGGCAGGGTTCGGTGGCAGTCTGGTCATTCATGTCGCGTCGGGAGCCGAGTTCGGTGCATGGTGGTGGGGGAGGGGAGGGAAGCTGGTAGCACCCGGTCTCGGGAGTTCATGGCTGCCAGGGCGCCGTTGTGGAGCTGTGAGCCCGACCAGGAGTGGGTTGGGGCTCGGAGTGGCTGCCTACGTCCGGTTTTCCCCAACTCTGTTCTCGGGACAGTGTCGGCCCTGGCCGGCGGTGGGGAGTGAATCGGCCAGGAGACGGCCCAGCCGGATGGGCATGGGGTGAAGGGTCACCCACCCTTCACGTGGGCAGAGTTGATGGCTGCAAGCGGAGGCAGCTCCCAGCTGTTGGGGTGCGTGGAGGTGGGCCTTGGAGATGGGTGACCCCCGGACGACGCCAGGGCTCTCCTGAGAACCACACGGTGCCCTAGTGGGCCGCCGCCTCCCTGAGAGCGCCCTCGCCCAGCACCACGCAGACGGCCCCCAGCCCCCGTCGGCTCCACTTCTGACGTCGTGGCGGCAGAGCGGTGCGAGAGGCCAGCATGTTCGGCACAAGTTGCGCCTTGGATGTGGGGTTTGAATCTTCTCGGGGTCTCTGGATCGCGGCAGCTGTGAGTGTCGCATGGCGGGAGGGTGTCAGGCACTGTGAAGGCGGAAGTGGCTACACTGCAGTGCTTGGGTGCACCAAATACGGTTTTCAAAAAGATAAATATAGTTTCTTGTTTGAAAGGCAGAGGCATGGAGGCGGGCGGAGAGAGATCTTCCACCTGCTGGTTCACTCTCCAGGCGGCTATAACAGTCAGGGCTGGGTCAGACCAAAGCCCGGAACCAGGAAATCCACCCGGGTTTCCCACACGGGCGCCAGGGACTCCAGGACTTGGGTCGTTGTCTGCTGCCCTCCCAGGTGCATCAGCAGGGAGCCGCGCCGGAGAGAGCAGCCGGGACTCGAAGCGGCACTGCCTGGGATGCCGGGGTCTCCAGTGGGCTTAGCCCGCTTCCCTGCAGCACCGTCCCTGGCGGTGTCCCACCGGGAGGTGGGCTCCCGGACGTGTGCTTTCACACTTGGGGAGCGTGGAAGGCGAGGGGTCTGCAGCTCTGGCGCAAGGACCTCTGTGTGGTGGGGTGCCGGCTGTGTGCGAAGCGGTTCCCGGTGGAGACGCCCGGGGTCGTCCCTGGCGAGGCCACTCGGGCGAGCGGGAAGAGCGATCGGCTTCCTGCCCTGCTGGGATTTGCGGCTGGGCATCCTGGGGGTCTGTTCACCGGCTCGGGTGAGAGGTCGTCGCCGTCTTCCCCGGTGAAGACCTGGCCGATGGCAGCGAGCAGGCGCTGCCTAAGTGCACCATGCTCCAGGAGGATGTTTGCGAACGTGCAGTCGTGGCCCAGAGGGAGGGGTCGCGAGACGCAGTGTCCGGGAGGGGCAGACGTGGGGACTGTGAACCGTGTGGACTCTGCCCGGCGTGATTGGGTTCCGAGAGCCGCCGTGAGGTCCTTGTGAGCCCTGGCCCTGTGAAAGCCTCAGGGCAGCAGGACTGGGGGGACCCGCGGGGGCCGCCTGCAGAGGGCAGAGGGCCATGTGCCGAGGGCGCGGGACCAGGTGCGCTCCCGGCTGGAAGTTCCGCCTGGCCGGGTGTGCCTGCCGCCCGCTCGCCGCTGCGTCTGTGAACCCCAACCTGCAAGTTCAGCGCCCAGTGGCTCTCCTCCCCGGGAAGCCGCCCGCTGAGTCCCGCGTGTTGTTTCTCTCGCTCGCCACCACTAAGAAGAGACCCAGGACCGACAGCCTGAGACGGACGAGACGAACGAGGTGGAGACGGCGTCCATTCCTGGAGAAAGATACGTGTGGGAGCAGCCGCGCGTGACCAGGCCCATGAAGCCGGAGCGCACGGCCGCGGGCAGCTACATGAGTGAGTCGGGCGGGGCGGGGAGCGGACGGGGCGGGGCGGGCCTCGCGGAAGCACAGCCCGAAACATTTATTATAAAAGTGTTGGTTTTGTTGTTTGTTTTTTAGGATTTATTTACTTACTAGAAAGCCAGAGTGACAGAAACAGGGCGGGACAGGGGAGAGGTCTTCTGTTTGCTGGTTCACTCCCCAAAAGGCCACAGTGGCCGGGTCTGGTAGAGGCACAAGCCAGGAGCTCTGAGCTCCATCTGGGTCTCCCACGTGGGTAGCAGGGCCCCGCCGCTCTCCCAGGGCATTAGCAGAGCGCGATCGGAAGCGGAGCAGCCGGGAATCCACCTTGCACTCCAATGTGGGCGGCCGTGGTTGCGGGCGGCGGCTGACCCACTGTGCCCCAACACCGGCCCCTGAAATGGTGTTTTTAAGCTATGTCCACAGCAAGCCTTGGAGGAGTGGAGTGGGCGGTGTTTCTCCATGGGCGGGGTGAGAGCTGAGACTTCCCTGTCCCGTCTGGGCTCCTCGCCGGAGCACCCGCCCCTGGGGGACAGCGCCAACACATCGGCGCCAGCTGAGACTCTGCCCTTTGCCCGTCCGTGACGCGGGGGTGACCAGCCTGTGCCGGGATGCCGTGGGGGTGCTTTGCACTCAGTGGTCCCCAGCGGCAGCTGAGGTCTCCCCACCCTGAGGTGATCTGGGGTGGGTGCAGCAGCCCTGTGGGATGGGAAGTCGAACACTTTGCCCAGGAGCTGCCCGGAGCTTGGTGTCCCCAAAACCTCCGTGTGCCGTGGGGTCCCCTGGCATCTCACCGGCACGCGTGGGCCCAGCCCCGTCGGTGGGGCCCAGCCCCGTCGGTGGGGCCCAGCCCCGTCGGTGGCCCCCAGCCCCGTCAGTGGCCCCCAGGGCTGCGTCTGCTCACAGACGTGGCTGGAAGCTGCACGCCCCAGTGCAGTCTCCCCAACTGAGCCTCACGGCACGGTGAGGACTGGCCTGGGGGAGCGGCCTGTGCTCAGCTCCTCAGAAACCCTCCCGGTCTGTTACCAACCCCTCTGGTCTTCCTGTGCCCTTGGCCGTCACTCGCCGTGCACCTGTGTCTGCAGGTCTCTGGGGCCCTGTCGTGTCCTCAAGTCCGAGGCGGCACCACTGTGCCTTCTGATAGTGTCCAGTAGCCATGCGGGCTGCCATGTTCCCATGGACGCGCTGCTCTGAGACCCCGCCCCATCCCTGGCATGCAATGAAGCAGGACAGCTTAGCAGAGGTCACCGCGGCTGGGGGGAGGTGACCCTGCGGGAATGGCTGGGTCCCTGGCCCAGGGGCTCGGGTGAAGAACCCCGTGGGGCTGTGTGCAGGCCATGTCGATGTCTTCCCTGGAACATACATGCACTCTGGCTGTGGACACGGACACCGTCCCCATTACCTGCAGGCAGGAATGGACCCCTGCACGGCAGCTCTGGTCCAGGGCCCCGTTGCCACTAGAACACGAGTGCCCGTGGTGCCGTGTCCCCGGGGAAGCGGCAGGCAGCTGTGAGACACCGCCTTTGCCCTTGCCGCGGCATGGGTTCTAGAATCTTCCAGAAGGTCCCTTGGAGTGGGCAGGGGTCTTTTAATCTGAACTCGCTCTGTGGTGACGTGCGTGCCTGCGTTTCTCTCCTAGCGCAAGTCATCCAGTGCGACACCAAGATGAAGGACAGGTGCCAAGGGTCCACGTGCAACAGGTGAGGTCTGACTGGGTCCCCTTCGTGCTGTGGGTCAGAGGTCGCGTCCTGACCAGCTCCTGGGGAAATGGAGCTCACGGAAGTCGTGCCTGGTCCCGGCTTGCACAGGACTTTCCCGCGAGTCCTGGGAGACCCCTTGGTCCTGGGTACCCCAGCTGGGAGCGCAGTTCAGCCCAGGTTGCCCGGCGGAACCTTGGCCTTGGCAGGTCTCTGGTCTGCTGCAGGGGGGGTGGGGCTGCCCCGGAGCAGCTGCAGCTGGGCTGCGGTGAGCCGACTCTGGATGGAGTCACTAACGGCGCCCGTGTGCTCGGGAGAGCGTCTGCCGCGGGGCACGAGCAGGGTTTGCGATGGGAAAGCGTGTCTCCTTGCCCTGATCCTGGCCTCGGTTCTTCCCGGGCCGACTTGGGCTCCGTAGAGCACTCGGTAGACGACGGCTCCCGTCTTGTAGCCCGGGATTTGCGCTTGGCACACACCTGGGCAGGAGCGACGGGACGGAGACTGGGCGGCCCAGCCTTGCTCCTGCCGTAGCCACACCCGGCGCCCTGCACAGCCGGCGGGGCAGCGATGACCACGTTGGTGACGGGAGACGGGCTCAGTGGTCGGTGTGGGGAGAGCTGCGCCCAGGCCGTGCTGGGTGCTTTACCCTGGAGACTCGGGAGGCAGTGGCTGTGGGCTTCTGAGGCGTCCTGTGGGGTTAGGGTATTACTTCTCCCACGACCGGCACATCTTCCCTGGGTTTTACTCTGCTAAAAAAAAATCTGTGTGATTTAATCCCTAGGAGGTGGCTGTTCCTCTGTACTCAGCCTTGTGGCGGGATGGGCTTGGGGTGCGTCTGAGGCCCCCTGTCCTTGCTCTGAGTCGCCTGTGGCCTCACGTGCCCTCCAGTTAGGCAGGTGAAGATAGTGGGTGGGCACTGTGTTGCGGCCATGAGCTTCGGCGTGGGCCTGGCTCGGTCGTGGCTTGTTCGGGAACCAAGCCGAGGAAGCGCCGCCATTGACCTTGCCCGTGTGCGGTGACCTGGAAGCCGCCGGGAGGCGCCAGCGCTGGGTCCCCTGACCACCGTGCTGTCTGCTCCCTGCAGGTACCACTGCCCAGCCGGCTGCCTGCACGACAAGACCAAGATCTTTGGGTCTCTGTTCTATGAAAGTGTAAGTGGGGGCTCTGTGTGCTGAAGGAGGCAGGTGTTTTGGGGGACAAGGTTTACCCGTCTCACCCGGCGTGGCCGGTGCCACGCCCTGCACACATGTGCCGGCTCGCCAGCTGGTGCCGCCGCCATGGGGAGCTGGGTCTGGGCTGGGCCCCTGGCCGCACGGCCGGCTGCGTGGGCAGAACGGGCTGTTTGTCCCCCGCCTACTTCCTAAAGCGCCTGTGATGGGGTTTTCAAGATAAGCAACCCAGTGAACAAAGAGGCGGTTATGGGCCGGTGTGTGTGTGTGTGTGTGTGTGTGTGTGTGTACATGTACACGTATGTGCACGCATGCACCCACCCACCGGGGCCTGGCGCGCGTGGGCTGAGTGCAGACGCCTGGGGCTTTCCTGATAAAGAAGGACTCAGAGGATGTGGGGCCTCCCCTCCCCCGCAGTCGTCCAGCATATGCCGGGCCGCCCTCCACCACGGGGTCCTCAACGACACGGGTGGGCTGGTGGACGTGACCAGGAACGGGAGGAAGCCCTTCTTCGTGAAGTCGCAGAAGCACGGCGTGGAGTCTCTGAGGTAACGAGGTCCCGGCTCACGCCGGCGCCAAGGCTGCTGGGGAGTGAGGAGCCGGGCAGAGACGGGGGAGCAGAGGGGTACGGAGGCCACCCCGGGCTGCTGAGCCGGTGTCGCTGGGACAGAGGCGCGGTCCTGCCCCATCGGCCCCTCCAGGCGTTTGGGGCTTGGGGTCCTGGGAGTGGAGGTGCTCAGCCAGTCGGGTCTGTGCCAAATCCAGATGCCAGTCCCAACCCATATTTGCTGATCTCCAAGATGACCTCTCCTTCCATGACGAATGCCGGTCTCGGACCGGGCTAGTGGGGCTGGTGCCCTCGCTGGAACCCTGCGGCCCCTGCTGTGGTTTCGGGGGTGGGGTGGTGAGAGACCCCTGTCTGGGTCCCACTGGGGAAGCTAGGTGATTCCTAGCCGCAACTCTGACATAAATTCGTTTGACTGTTTTATAGTGGCTGATTTCCTTTGCGACATCTTAAAATGAACTTACGTTGTTGTTTTTTGTATTACAATTGATTGGTATAGCTTTTGAGAATTTTTTAATTTATACATTTCCATTTCCACCTTTTCTTTTGCAGTTTTTTAAAAAATTATTTATTTGAAAGTCAGAGTTACACACACACACACACAGAGAGAGAGAGACAGAGAGAGAGAGAGAGAGAGAGAGAAAGAGAGAGGTCTTGCATTGCTGGTTCACTCCCCAGTTGGCTGCAACACCCTGAGCTGTGCCCATCCAAAGCCAGGAGCTTCTTCTGGGTCTTCCATGTGGGTGCAGGGACCCACTGCTTTCCCAGGCCACAGCAGAGAGCTGGATGGGAAGTGGAGCAGCCGGGACCTGAACCAGCGCCCATATGGGATGCTGGCACTGCAGGTGCAGCTACCCACTGTGCCACAGCTCTGGCCCTGATTATATTGTTTTTAACATCTTTATTCTGAGAAGGGCTCCACTGGGCCTGCTGGAGGAGTCCTTGGTACATACAAGGTTAAGCTCTGCTCTAGAACATTCTAAGAGATTTGGGGTGAGATGGGCGACAACAGGAAGTGTCGCGTGCGGGCGGCCCTGGAGCATGTGTGCCCTTCACCCGGCTGGTTGGCATTTCCCTGGCGTTTTCTCTTCCAGCAAGTACAAGCCTTCCGGCTCCTTCTTGGTGTCCAAGGTGAAAGGTAAGTGGCCCACCTCCCCGGGACCCTCACCCTCGGCGTCCACGCACTCTCACGCCCCATAGCATCGTTGTTTTCAGAATTGTGATTCCTGAGGGGGTCATTTCTTTATCTCCTCTCTGAAGACGCCTGCAGTTGGCCCCAGTAGGTGGACCAAAGACACGGGCCTGGGGTTGCCGCGTGGTGTCTCAGAAATACTGCCGCCCGGGGCTGGGTGGCTGGGAGGCCTCCCTGGGAGTGTGGAGAAGGATTCTGAGGCCCGAGTCTGGGCTCGGCAAAGCAGAGCTGGGTGGCTGAGTGGTTAGTGCCAGGGACGAGAGAAGGGTGGGGACGTCCACCCAGCAGGTGCACACGCGGGGTAGGGGGAGTGGGAGCGGGAGCGGGTAGCTGACGGTTGTCCAAGCTGAGCCGCTGTCTGCCATAACCACGGGCAAGCTGCGGGGAGAGGCCCTGCCCCCGCATCCTCCCTCCACTGACCCCCCACTGTGGGACCCTTGTCACCCCGCTGCGGCGCGGGTCTCAGGTTCGGTCACTGGAGTGAGTAGTGGCCTTGTCTTTGCACACCACAAAATAGTGCCTGCGTGTTCCAGCCGGCTTTAAACACAGACACATGTTTTAAAGAACGACTTGGCGGGAGTTCTGCCAGCCGGGGGAACCGCCGAGTACCTGGGGGGACACCCTGCTTGCTTCCTCCCGTGTGATAGACGGCACGCACCAGCCGGTGACGCTCCCGGTGGGGAGCTGCGTGGCTTTGGGGGCCGAGTCGGTCCTTGAAGCATCGTGTGCCCCTCTGCCCTCCAGTGATCTTCCAAGCCCGGTCGTTTTTGTTTTTGTTTTTTTAAGGATTTATTTATTTATTTGAAAGGCAGAGTTTACAGAGAGAGAGGTCTTCCACCCGCTGGGTCACTCCCGAGCCAGGGCTGGAGCCAGGAGCTGCTTCCCCATCTCCCTGTGGGGGCAGGGGCCGTCCTCTGCTGCTTTTCCCAGGCCGTTGGTAGGGAGCTGCGTAGGCAGTGGAGCAGCTGGGACTCGAACCCGTGGCCTGTCCTTACGTGTTGTGTTTATACCCAACAAACGACCTTGAGCAAGAGTCACCCTCGATCCAGATACACACAGGCCTTGGGGGGGTCTCACTCCAGGGTGGCCCTCAGTGGGCTGTGGGGTATCTGGTGGGTTCTGGCCCCAACTCTGTTCAAGCCCCCCTCCCCCAGCCCCGAGTCCAGCAGCCCATTTCACTGACTGGTAGCCCGAGGCCTAGGCTTGCTGGGGGCCTGACCCTTGCCCGCCGCTGTGTTCTCTTCACAGTGCAGGACCTGGACTGCCAGACCACGGTTGCTCAGCTCTGCCCATTTGAAAAGCCCATGTCCCACTGCCCGAGGTGAGTGGGGAGAAGCCGCTGGCCGGGGCAGGGTCCCGCCTCTCGCGACCCTCGCCGACGTCCAGTGTTCGAGCCTGGGGCTGGGAGAAGCAGCTGCCGTGTCCTAGGTGGCATCCGGAAGTGAAAGGCTTTGAGCGCTAGGCCTGGGCTCCTCGGACCCCTTCCCCAGACTGCTGGTGCTCGGTCTCGGTCGTGGCTGCTGGCTGGGGTTACCGAGCGGGAACAGCGTCAAGACCGTCCCCAGCGCCTGTGCCCGCACCACCAAAAGCCCCAGTGCGTGAGCCCCGTGTGCCCTGGCCCACATGACGGAGAAAGTGGCCGGAGGCTGGGCTGACTCTGCCGAGACGAATGACCTTGAGCGCGTGCCTGTCTGAGGTCAGCGTCGAACACCCAGGAAGCAGCTGTCCTCAGCCCCCTCTCAATGAGCCTGTTGTCTCCCGTACTCGCTGCGATCTTGTCTCTGATCGCGTTAGAGGCAGCTGTTTTAAAAAATCGGCTTTCTCCAGGCACTCTATGGGACCGGCCCAGCGTGAGGCCACAGTTCTGTGTTGCGACCAACGCCACTGCCACAGTCGAGATGCATCTCCCACCCTCACCCTGCCCACCATGGGGTCTCCTTGTTGCTGGGCAGGGTGGGCTCCTGCCCTTGAGACCCGCCCAGGTGTTCAGGGTGTCCTGGGCTCGTCTTCGAGCGGGGCGTGGCGGTTGGTGTCCGGGGTGCCACTGTCACCGAGCCTCGATGCATCACAATGGAGGACAAACGGTATCCCCGTAGCGCCCTGGACCCAAGGTCCATCGTAAAGCAAAGCTGCCCCGGCCCACGGTGGCTGAGGCTCGGCTCTGTTGCAGATTTATAAATGTGGTGGGGGTCCCCCGGCCCCCCGGGGTGCCGCGTGCAGAGGGCAGCATAGCTCTGTGCAGGCTGGTGCCGTAGCCACATGGTCCCTCTCCTGGGCCTCGGGACTCACAGGCTCTCGGGAGACCCCCAAGGTCGGGGCGAGGAGAAGCCCCCGAGGGAGCCTGGGTAGGGAGAGGGGGCTGGAAGGGGCCGGCTCCTTCCCTGTGGGTCTCCCTGGTGCCGCTGCCCCCTGCACAAGTGGCCGCGGCTTTTCTCAAACATCGAAGAGGAGCAGAAAACAATTCCAGCAACCCAGCAGCAAGAGAAACTGGCGGCATTTGTGGGGTGAAGCGACTGCACCCAAGGACAGGGACAGAGGGCGTCCTCGCAGGCCCAGGCTCCCGCCCTCCAGGTCTGCTTGACCCGGCCTTTGGCTCCCGGCCGCCATGTTGGTTTTCTGGTCCCTGGGCGCTCGCCCTTCATGTTCAGTTCCAGATCAACACAAAAGCCCTTTTCTTTCCTTTCAAAGGTTTGTTTATGTACTTGAAAGGCAGAGTTAGAGGGAGAGAGGTCTTCCATCGCGGATTCCCTCCCCAGATGGCCGCAGCGGCCGGGGCTGGGCCAGGCTGGAGCCAGGAGCCAGGAGCACATGCTCCACCCTCTGCTGCTTTTCCCAGGCCACGAGTGGGGGGCGAGACCCGAAGTGCAGCGGCCGGGACTCACGTCTGTGCCCGTGTGGGGTGCCTGCGTCGCGTGCTCGGCTTTGCCCGCTGCGCCACAGCGCCGCCCGGGAGATCCTTTGCTACGGGAAGCTGGGGTCTTCCCTGGCTGGATTCTCGGACCCCCAGGCCCACGCGTTCCAGGCTGAGGCCTTCTCGGCCCCGTGCACGGAGGGACCCCTCCTGGAGTGGTCGGGGACTCACCGAGAGCAGACCCTCCCCTCCGCCCCCCATGGAGCAGCGGTGGTAATCTCCAGGGTGCACCTCTGCGAGCAGTCTGGCGGGGTGCCAAGCCCGCTCTGCTCTGCCTTGTCTCACCCGGCTCCGCCCCCGTCCCAGTCTGCTCCGCCCCTCTCAGCTCCGCCCCCTCTCGGCTCCGCCCCCTCGCCCCGCGTGCCCCTCTGTGCGTGGCGGGGGAGGCGTGACCGGCACTGTAGGGAGCGAGGTCTGGTGTGGCCGGCTGGGGCGGCCGCGTCACAGCCCTTCTGTCTTGCAGAGTGCGGTGTCCGGCGCGCTGTAGAGACGAGCCGTCCTCCTTGGCACGCGTCGTCGGGACCAACATCTATGCAGACGTGAGTATGTGGTCCCTGGTGCCCACCGCCATTGCCCGTGCAGACCCCAGACCCCGAGGACCCTGGTTTGCGCCCTGAACCAAGGCCGCGCCGGTCCGCCGCCGTGGCTCCTGGCCCCGTCCGCAGGGGTGGTGGCACCGCTGCCCAGCCGGGTGCTGCTGATCCCCAGGCGTTGTCGGGGGGCGAGGCCTTGGGGCCGCACCTCCTCGGCTTGGCCAGGTGCTCCGCAGTCGGACGCACTGCGCAAAGCCGGGGACCAGCCATGCTTCTGACCGCACATGCGCAGAGCTGGCAGGAGAGGCGCACAGGGCCCCACGTTGGCAGCTTGGCCGCAGCACCGGCTGCTGCTGCGGCCCCCTCTTCCCCCTCCCCCAGCCCCCCGCCCCGTGACTCTGGCAGGGAGCCTGCCTTTGTGAAGCGCCTCCGTGTCCTCACCTGTGCAGGACCTACCTGGGGAGGCGGTGACCCACACAGGTGCACGTGGGCCCGGCCGTCTGGCCAACCTGCTGGCCTCTGTGCCGAGGCTCAGGGCTGGGGTTCTGTGCTGCAGGGACCACCCGCCTCTCAGCCTGCGAGGGGCGGAGCCTCGCTCCTCTGCGGGTGATGCCTTACTCCCTCCCCCCAGAGTTCCCTTATCCTTGGAGGTCGAAACAACCTTGGTGACAGCTCTCCCCACCCCGTGTCTCTTCTCTGAGCGAGTGCTTTTCCTTCTTGGTTCTGAAAGCCGGGGTCTGTACGCAGGAGTTGTCCCATGTTAGGCTGCGTGCTGGACCCGAGCTCCTGTGTGCAGAGACCGATTGCGATCGAACAAAAGGGCGGGCAAAACTATGCAGACGAGCTGGAGCGGACGCCGCAGACGGCGTTCCTGGCTGAGAAGTGGGGATTGAAGGTTGACTGTGGCCGACGGGGCGGAGCAGCCCACGAGGCGCGGTGTCTGAAGAAGGTAGGGAAGTCCTGGTGTCCGTGCCCCACCACAGACGTGAAGCAGACAGAGAAGGTGGCTCGGGGCGCAAGGAGAGCGAGACGGACGCTTGGTGAGGACGCAGAGCGGCCTTTACGACTCGCCCCCTCGAGGAGGGGTCCGTTTTCCTGGAGAAGGAAGCCCGGCCTAGCTGGGCCCCCCCCTGGCTGTGCGGGGGCAGGGGCAGGGGCAGGAGAGGATGGGGAGGAGGCAAGGAGGAGCCGCCTCCACCCCGCGCTGGTTTCTAGGTCACGCCGTGTTCTGGGAAATGCTGCTGGCTTTTGGAAAATGTCTGTGCAGCCGAGAGATTTATTTTGGGAGCGCCGTCTCCAGACCTCCGAGGGCCGTTGCTGCGATTCTTGGCAGGCCCCCCTCCCTTTGTGGGGAGCTGGGCCAGAGCCACAGGGCGGGGCCCACAGGGCAGTGCCTGGGGCAGGAGCCCCCAGCCTCAGCCCTGGCCCCGACGGTTGCTGGCTGCAGGGTACGAGGCTTCCCTCTCTGAGCCTCGGGCTCCCTTTCCCCAGCGGTGCTGGGCACCGCTCTCACACCTGTGTCCCTGCCGGCTGCTGCCAGGCCCACCCCCAGCGTTTCTGGCTGGGGTGGAGCCAGAGAACCTGCACTGCTCACCAGGTCCCAGGTGCGGGGGGCACTGCTGGTCTGGGACTTTGTGTTGAGGACCCTGGGCGGGGGGTCCCCTGGGGGCCTTGTCCTTGCCCACCATGGGGGCAGTGGCGCTTGCCTTCTTAGCTGTGAGCTGGCACCTGCCGCGCCCTTGGTCCTCCCTGCTGCTGGCCCGTACAGAGCCGTGGGTGGGAGGCTGAGCATGGCCGGAGGTCTGGCTCTGCTGTTTATTTCCCCACGGAGGGGCTTGGGACGGGGCATCTGGCCTCCCTGACCTCGGTGGCCTGTCCACTGATAACACTGCCCTGGAGGCTGAGCAGCACCTGCCCAGGTGGAATCGTGACCTGCTTCTCAGACAGATGCCAGGCTCCGAGGGCTGGCTCGGGTCCCACAGGCAGCGAGCGTGGGCATCAGTCATCAGTAAATGTTGAGGTGTTCGCATCCCGTGAAAGAAAGTGGACACTTGGAGGCTTTCCCGCGTGTGTGGGGCGGGGCGGGGTGTGTGTGTGTGGGGGGGGGGAAGGCAGGCAGAGCCGGGGAACACTCACTGGGCATCAGTGGTCAGAGGTGGGTGTGGCTCGGCGGTCACCCAGGGTGGGAGCTGTGCACGCCCCCGCTAGCGGCTTGATCTCTGTGTCGCTGGTCCCCAGGGGTCCTGCAAAGATGGGAACCCACGGATGTCATCGGTGTCGGCCGTGGCGAATTGGGTCCCCCTGGCAGCCCGGGGCCTCCCTTCTGGTCACGCAGTCACAGTGCTCGGGGAGGCAGCAGTGACACCAGCCCCGCCTGCCAGCTGGGACAGCCAGCAGCGCACTGCTCACGGCCAGGTCACTTCTGAACCGACCTCCCAACCACACGGCTCCCCACTTCTCTCCGAGGTTGGAGGCAGAGTTGGGGCGGGAGGGAGGGAGCGGGAGAGCGAGCTTCCGTCCGCTGGTTCACTCCCCGGATGGCTGCAGCAGTCGGGGCTGGGTCAGGCTGAAGCCAGGAGCCCAGAACTCCATCGGGATCTCCCACTCGGCCCATCCTCTCGCTGCATTCCTAGGCGTGTTAGCAGGGAGCGGGCTCAGAAGTGGAGCAGCCGGGACTCAGCTGGGACGCCAGCGCTGCCGACTGTGGCTTTAATCACTGCACCCCAACACCACAACAGCGGCTCCCCTAGTGCTTTTTTTTTTTAAGATTTATTTATTTATTTGAAAGAGTTACACAGAGAGAGGAGAGGCAGAGAGAGAGAGAGAGAGGTCCCCCATCTGCTAGTTGACTCCCCAATTGGCCGCAACGGCTGGAGCTGTGCTGATCAGGAGCCAGGAGCTTCTTTCAGGTCTCCCGCACAGGTGCAGGGACCCAAGGACTTGGGCCATCTTCCACTGCTTTCCCAGGCCATAGCAGAGAGCAGGATGGAAAGTGGAGCAGCCGGGACTTGAGCCAGCGCCCATATGGGATGCCAGCACCGCAGGCAGCGGCTTTACCTGCTATACCACAGCGCCAGCCCCAGTAGTGCTTTTTAACCTTTGAATTGGAAACTTGCGGCTCTTCCTCTGGGAAGGACCCCCTGCCCGATGCGCTCTCAGACAGCGGGGCCTGGGGGCCTGGGGAGCCGTGTCCTCGGCGCTGCTCCGCTGAAGAGCACGCGTGTGTCGGTGCAGGGCAGAAATGCTGGCTCGCAGCTCTGCCGGGAGTCGGCAGTCCTTGCTCGGGCCTGGGGTTGGAGTGGCTCGGGCCTGGGGTCGGGGCGTGTGTGGATTGTAACACATTCCAGGGGACAGCGGCCATGTTCCCCTCTCAGGGGAAAGTGGATTTCCCATGCCCCGGCAGCGGCCCCTGCTCGGAAAGACGTGGGTTTTGAAGGGCAGGGCAGGCCGGGCGGTAGGAGGCAGTGGCTCGTGGGGCTGTTCTGCGCGGCCTAAGCTCGGACACCGCCGCGGGCAGGTCCCAGGAGCCCACGCGGCCCCGGCTCCCACGTGGGTGTGGCTTGTCCCATCCGAAGGCTGGTTCAGAGTTCATGGAGAAGGGGATTAAAGGGTAGGTCTGTGGGGCTCCATTTGGCCTAGAAGTCAGGTGCTGGCTAGGATGCCCGTGTCCCTCCCCCAAATCCTGGGCTTCGGCATTAGCGCCCGCTCCCGACTGCAGCTCCCGGCTGCTGCCAGCTCCGGGAGGCAGCATTGGTGACGTGGTAGCTGGGTCCCTGCCGCCCACGCGGGAGACCCGGATCGAGTCCCGGCTCCCAGTTTCGGCCTCGACCGGCCCCAGCTGTGGTGGGCATTTGGGGAGTGAACCGGGGATGGGGACTCTCTGTCTCTCAGGTAAAAAACTTACCTTTTTATAAAAAGTTAATCTTGATGCACAAAATTTTGGGATTCATGCCTAGCATAGCAGGGGAAAGCACGTGGAAACGTGTTATGTAAAAACTATGCGTGAATTTCAGAATGTTTCCCACCGGAATCGTCTTTTAATTCCACCTCCGTGAACATGTTGCACACAAGGCATTTTATTTGCTGGGGTCCTGAGACCCTCTATGTCTGCAACCTTGGAAACGCTCAGGGCCCCCAGATGGCTGAGGGCGGCACTAGGGGGCGCTGCTGAGCAGTCGGTCCTGGGCCCTGGGGCAGCCCCTCTGTGTCGGGGGTACATTCACCTAGTGGGGAGCTGGGTCTCCATCACGTTCTTGTCACGCAAATCTGCACCCCTGTCCCCTCTGAACCCCTGCCCAGTTGCCCCGCCCCAGGCCCGGCAGCCCCATCCCCCAGCCCGCGTCCAGGGCGTCACTTCTCTTTCCAGCCAGGGGGAACCTCCCAGGATTCTCTGTGGCTCCGTCTTGCTTGTTCCAGGAAGGGGGCCCCGGCGTGGCTGAGAGGTGGCCTCCGTGGCTGCAGGTGGATCGATGCCGCAGCTCCCCGGCTCGCCCAGCCCCGCCCCCCCGCCCAAGACTCCCGTCTCAGTGAGGTTTACGGTTTTTTTTTTCCCCCAAAGAAACCTTTTATTTAAAGAATACAAATTTCCTAAGTACAACGTTAGGAATACAGTGATTTTTTTCCCACCATCCCCGCCCTCCCACCCCCACTCCCGCCCCTCCTCCTCCTCCCTCTCCCCTCCCTGGTCCCATTCTCTGTTAAGATTCATTTTCAGTTAACTTTGTACCCAGAAGACCAACGCTATGCTATGTAGAGATTTGAACAGTTTGCACACATTCACATACACAGAACTGAGAAGTTTTATAGTTAATCCTCATTGTACAGCTCACTGAGGACAGAGGTGCTGCGTGGGGTGTCCGTGCACAGTGACTCCTGTTGTTGATTTAACAACTGACACTCTCACGTATGACATCAGTGGCCACCCGAGGCTACGGAAGCCTTTTGTGACCACAGACTCCGGCAGGGCCGTGAGCAAGGTGGAAGTTCTCTCCTCCCTTCAGAGAAAAGTACCTCCTCCTTTGACGGCCCCTTCTTTCCGCTGGGCACTCTCTCACAAGGCCGTGCCGGGGGCGGCCGTCTCCTCGGCTCCACGCCACGCAGGGCGACAGGAAGGCCCTCCCCGGGCGCCCACCCTGACCGTGGCCCCTGTGTTTCCAGAGTTCGAGCATCTGCAGGGCGGCCGTGCATGCGGGTGTCGTCGTGGACGAGCTCGGGGGTTACGTGGACGTGATGCCGGTGGACAGGAAGAAGAGCTACGCGGGCTCGCTCAGGAACGGGGTTCAGTCGGAAAGGTAGGGTGCGTCTCGGGCTGCTCACGCGGGGGCCTGCCGGGGGCAGCCCGTGGGGCTTGAAGATCCCCTCGGCTGGCCCGGGTGCCGGGCCCAGGGCTGGGTTCTCTCTTCCTTTCGTTTTTCACAATCAGAGTCTGGTTTTCCTGTTGTGGATGCCTGTTGTTGTAGGAAACTTAGCGTCTGTCAGAGCATCCAAAGAGAAAGCCGCCTGTGGCCGCTGCCCGGGGCGTCGCTGTCAGGTGTCGGGGTCGGGCGCCGGAGGCCAGGTGCTTCCCGAGAAACGCATGGGGCGAGATCGTGGCTCTGTTGCCGTGACGCTCGGCAGGCGGGGGAGTCCGAGCAGCTTCGGGGGCTGGAGCTGGGCTCAGCGCCGCGTGCTCATCTGGGGAATGGGGACAGTTGTCGCGCCTGCCCTTGGGCTGCTGTGGGTGGGCCGGCGTCCAGTACTGAGTGGTGTCACTGCAGAGCGCACAGAGGTCGCCCCTGCTGGCCATGTGTCCCTGGGAATGTCCACGTGGGGCTCTAGCACAGGGGTACGCAGGCTTCTCCCGCTGGGGGTGGGGGCAGAGCTTCCTGGGGGTGTCTGTACACACCGCAGCTGTTTCCCAGAAACGCTGTGAAGTGAGCCTGTGCACGCGTCCAAGGCTTTGGGTATGCCTTTCTAGAATGTTCTTCAGAAAGGGCCCAGGCCTAGTCGGGGCCTAGCCTGTTCTCCGGCGCGCACGCTCACGCTCACGGACGTCACAGGCCCCGGAGTCCAGGGACCCGCGTTGCAGTGCTGCGTTGCCTCTCGGGAGCCTCACAGGCTCTGAGCAGGCGCCGGCCCTTCCCGAGGCACAGCCCATCTGTCCGTCGGGGGCACATCCGGGTCTGCTCGGCGACCCCGACAGGTGCCGCAGCTGGCGGCTCAGACAGCGGAACCAGCATCCTACCAGGGGTGGGCAAGCAGCCGCTCCCGTGACTTCTCCCCTCTTGTGCGTCGTCCCTCTCACGTCCTCCTCGCATCTGGACCCCTGCAGGCTGCACGAGGGCCCCCTTGCAGGACGCGTCTCCCGGGGGCAGGTGGCCTGGCCCTGCCCTGCGCCGAGAGGTCGCAGTAATCTCACTGCACCCCATGGCAGTGCTGCCCCTCAGCAACCGTTACCTGGTGGGCAGTAGGTCCACAGGCCCCATGGCCTGGGCAGCTCGCTGGGGTAGCCCTTTCCCGGGCACCATGCCCGACCTGCAGGGTTGGAAGCGCTAGGAGTGGCTCAGCGACTCAGGAGTGACGGCCGCTGTTGGGAGCCCAGGGTGCAGGTGCTGAGTGGCGGGCACGGGGCCCACACCCCAGGTGACTGACGTGGCTGGCAGGGCCCGAGCACTGTGTGTTCATTGTGGGCCTTCCAAGACCACCCAGGAGGCCGCGAGCCCTCGAGCCCCACACGCAGGCAGGGCCGGGTGGCATCAGGACCCTGCTCCCCTGTTCCTGGGTGGGTCACCGGGCACGGGCCTGGGCCCCTCCTCTGACACAGGGGCCTGCGTGAGGCTCCGATGGATCCATGTGTGACAGGGAGGGTGTAGGGACAGTGGGTGGCCGTGGCGTGCTTCCTGAGCTCTGTCCCAACCCTCCAGCCACGTGGCTCCTTCCACGTGCACTCGTCATGGGCTAGGTGCCAGGACCCAGCGGCGATCACTTCCCCAGGGTCTCTGCCTGGTGGGACTCGCCTTCTAGCAAGTTCTGAGACTTTGTTCCCTAGAAAATACTGCGTATTTCACAAAATGAAGTGAGGAGAGTTGGGGTCCCTGGGGTGGGCTCCGGGGAGGTGACCCTAGTGTCGCTGCTGCTTCCCGGGCGTGCCAGGCCCTCCTCGCCGTGTTGGGGCCGCGAGCTGGGACCAGCAGGGCTGGGGTGTGCAAGGCCCCGGCTGAGGAGCACCGGCCGGTCGCTGGCCCTCCTCCCCGGGGGGCTTACTGCCTCTCCACAGCGTCCCTGAGCGGGGGTGGATGGCGCGGCACCAGGACTGGGGTGGGCGGCATCATGGAGGGCAGTGCGGGAGCTGGGAGCATCGGGTCCGGCGTGGTCACAGCCCCTGCTCCCCTGTCCCACGGGACCTCAGCGCTTACTGTGCAAAGCGGGGCGCTGAGAAGTTTCTCCCGTTGGGACTGCGGGAACCAGGTGTGCACACAGAGGCTGCCCTGTGCCCGGCGGAGGCCGGGTCCCTGCAGTGTCAAGAGACGGCCCCATGGGAGATGTGAGAGCTGACTGCCGGTGGACGGCTCTAGCCCCTTTGTCAGACATGTACCACGCAGCCTCCCGACAGCCCCACAGTGGGGGGTGGGGCTGGCGCATTCCCCCACCCCCACCTGACGGACAGCGAAGGAGGCTGAAGGTTGTCTGTGCGCTCTCGGGTGAGCTGGGAAGTGGATGAGTGCCAGCTCGGGTGTTGTCTGACGCAGGGACGGGGTTTTGTGCTTGTTTTGTGTGTATGCTAAGATTTGTCCATCTATTTGAAGGGCAGAGTTAGAGAGAGGGAGAGAGCTTTCATCCGCTGGTTCACTCCTCAAATGGCTGCGCAGTCAGGGCTGGGTCAGGCAATCCCAGGAGCCAGGAGCTCCATGTGGGTCTCCCACGTGGTGCAGGGGCCAAGCACTTGAGCCACCCTCTGCTGCTGTCCCTGGTGCATCAGCAGGAGCTGGATCGGAAGTGGAGCAGCCGGGACTGGAACCGGAGCCCGTGTGGGACGCTGGTGTCACAGGCGGCGGCGTTACCTGCTGCACCGCAACACCAGTGCCGGGACTGGTTTTAGAGGCTTCCAGGCAGCTGGGACACACGCCACGGTGATAGCTCCTGGACCTCCTGGTGTCCGCACGTGGCCGTGTGCAGAGCTGCGTGGGGGCGCACGGCTGTCCCAGGGTGAGCTCACGTGTCGCTTCCGGGCGGCTCCTTCAAGAGGCACCACCGTGGGGCTGTGGACGTGGCCGGGGAGGAGGTGGGCGGGGAGCCAGCAGGTGTATCCCGTGTGCCTCACACAGGCTTCGCGAGTTCCTGGTGCCGAGGTGAAGAGAGACAGCAGGGACGCTTAGAATTCGTGTTCTGTAACCCGACACATCCCTGATGTCATCTGAAACAGAGAAGTGGTTAGTGAGACTTGCACGCCCTTTCCTGGTTTGTTCGGGACGAACTCTTAGAGATTCGGTCTGTGTTTTCCTCGGACAAGCCCCTCCTGGGTGCTTGGTGGCTACCCGTGGCAGGGGCTACTCTGGGAGTCTGAAGGCGTGGGTGACTGGACGTCTCTGTGCGTGTGCAGAAATCCTGGGAGGCGGGAAGTGTGGGGCAGTGATCTGCAGAGCTCGTGGGCTCCGCACCACCCGCCACGCCAGGCTGCTCCTGGGCTCTGGGGTCCTGCCCATAACAAGCGTTTCTCAGCCTCTCTGCACGCTCACCCAGCTAGCCCTGGCCCCAGCCCATCAGCCCCGCTTTGTCCATTAGGAGGGGGCCGCACAGAGAGGTTGGGTCCCTTGTGCAGTCACCCAGGTGACAGGGGAACAGCCGGGACATGAACCCAGGCCCCGTGCCCCAAGATTGGCTCCTTGAAGCAGCACCCCGACTCCTTCTACCCGGACAAGCCACTGCCGCGGGGTGCAGACCTCCCGAGGAGGGGCTGGGGCAGGCCTACATGCTTAGCACCGGTTCCTAGCTTTAGACGTTTCCAGAGTGGAGAACCAGAGCCCCGCACAGTGCCTGTTCTCACAGCCGCTCTGCCGCCCCCAGGGGCTCACAACACGTGCAGGCACCGGCGCAGGCGTGTGGCACCGTTCTCTGAAACTGCACTACTGTCAGAGGTGCCGTGGGCTTCACAGTCAGCTGAGGAGGCCCAGCAGCCCCCGGGGCTGGGCTCTGGGCAGGATGACCCTCGTGCCGCCCGTGCAGCCCGCGTGGGACACCCTGGGACCCAGGCAGGACCAGCAGGCTGCCTCGGCTTGGGAGCACCTGCCAGTCGCTGCTCCCGGCCCCAGGTGGGCTCGCTGCCTCTCCGCGGTGTCCCAAGGGAGGGCTCCTGTAGGAACGCTGCAGACAGATGTGTGAACTGGGCCCAGAGGCGTGGACTTTCCAGCCGGGCTCCTGCTGCTGAGACTGACCTGTGTCCACCTGGTCTTGAGTCTCCTGGAAGACGGGTGGAGTGGGAGATGCTGGGGCGGGGTTGAATCCTTTAAAAAAAAACAGCCTCATGCACACACACACACACACACATAGATACAGTCACACAGACACATGCACACACACAGATACACATACACACAGATACACATGCACACAGAGACAGATAATATACACGTGCACACAGACACAGGTGCACACAGATACACACAGGTATAGGCACACACAGATAATATACATGTGCACACAGATACACAGGTATACACACAGGTACAGGCACACACGTGCACACACAGATGCACACACAGGTATAGGCACACACAGACACACAGATACTAGACGTGCACACATGAACACACAGATGCACACAGATACACAGGTACAGGCACACACGTGCACACACGCCCACAGAGAAGCAGAGGTTCTTCAGAAAGTTCACGGGAGAGAACTGAAAACCCGTGCAGTCTCTCGGGAATGCGCCGGCTCAGGGCCGTTCTGTCCTCGCAAGTCTTGTCTGTGGCCGCCTGGTGAGCCGCAGCGTGTAGCCACGGCCGTCTGCTGACCGTGGCTGTCGGCGTTGCCCGTTTCCCACTCCTTTGCGTGATGGATAAACCACGTCGGGGAGGAACCCCGCCCGTTCCTGGCCATCTCCTCTAGCCCCTCGCTGTCACCAGCCCTGGCCACCAGAGCGCCCTCTGTAGGTCATGCTCGGTATGTCCCTGGAGGGGAGCCCACCCTCTGCCCACCTCTGCCCACTGGACCTGCGCCTCGCAGGCCTTTGCACCGACCGAGCGTCATCCAATCTAGAACTCTGAATTCCTGCGTCAGTGGTGGTGGTAGCCCCACGGCCCAGCGCCGGGCCCAGCACCTGGCACTTGGTGGGTGCTGTCTCCGTAAACGCAGGCTGGCCGGCCCACGGTCTGCCTAAGCCCTTGCTGAAACCTTTGTCAAAGTCCCCGAGACAGGGAGGGCGGGGCCTGGGAAGAGGCTGGGGAGGTCATTTTGTGATTTGTCCAAGCACGCGGGCTTGCCGTCGGACGTGTCTGCTGGGACCTGATGACTGTTCAGCCATGAGCTGATGGGGTCCCCGGAAGGGGCCTGGGGGTCCCCTGTCCGAGGCTGCGGCCCAGGCCCCAGCTCTGGTGCATTGATGCGGGAGCCTGCTTTGTTCCAGGGCGGCTCACAGGGGTGCCTGGTCTATCCAGGCAAGATGTCCGGTCCGGCCGACAGCCCCAGTGGCTCCCTTGTCCCCTGGCTGCGGGGGGCGTGAGTGTGAGGACCCACTGCCCACCCGCAGGGTCTCCAGCCCCAGGGTGAGTCCAGCGGGCTGTGAATCCCCGAGACCTTGCAGACACGGGGCCTGGCCGCTGTGCAGAGAGCTGGGGGCCGCAGAAGCCTGGGGCTCCTGCCGCTCTGAGGACGGGGCAGAGCCCTGGGGTGTGAGCTGTGCAGTGAGCAGGCGGCCAGCCAGGTCGTCCCAGCCCCTGGCAGCCGCTGGCCGCCGCCTCCTGGCCCGCGTCTGGCCGCCTGCTGGCCCTTGGCTTCTCTTCACAGCCGCTCTCTGGGAGTGCTCCCATCTGATACACGCTTCGAAAGTTCAACCCCGGGGTAGCCAAGTGCACGGAGCTGCCGTGGGGGAGGCCGACAACCAACCAGGGATTCCACACAGCCAAGGCTTGTGCGTGTGCCTGGGCTGCCTGCCTAGGGCGGGAGCCTCCAATTTGGGGTCTCAGACCCCAGCCCTAGAGGGGGTCGTGGTGACAAGTCCCGCCGGAGCTGTGTTCCTCCGCCGCGCTGTGCAGCCGACGCACTGCCCAGAAACAGGGTCAGCATGAGTATCTGGATGCCATTCCCTGGGGCCGGAACGGAGCCTGGACCCCGAGTCCCCGGGAGTGCTCCCTGGGCGTCGGCTCTGCGACATGTGGTCTGGCAGCCGTCGTCTGTCCATTGGGCCAGCAATGTCACTGTTCAACTTTTCCCCGGGCCGCCTGTGCTCAGACGGGAAGTTTTGATAGAGAAGGAAAGGCAGAGAGAGAGAGGGTGGAGGTCTGCTATCTGCTGGTTCACTCCCCAGATGGCTGCAGTGGCTGGAGCTGTGCTGATCTGAAGCCAGGAGTTTCCTCCAGGTCTCCCACGTGGGTACAGGGGCCCAAGAACTTGGGCCATCTTCCACTGCTTTCCCAGGCCACAGCAGAGAGCTGGATGGGAAGTGGAGCAGCTGGGTCTTGAACCAGCGCCCATATGGGATGCTGGCACTGTAGGCGGCAGCCTTACCTGCTACACCACAGCGCCGGCCCCCAGAGCCCCTTCGCACCACGCACCAGGCACAAATGCAGAGCGTCCCTGGCATTCGGCAGGCGGCGCGCGTGGGCTTCCCAGCTCCAAACGCCGCACCGTGGCAGCCAGGACCGGTGGTGCTGGCTTGGGCGTAGACACGTGGGTCAGGAAGGCACCCGTCACGCTGACAGCCGGGGGTTTCAGCTGGAGTCCATGGTCAGCGGGCGGAGTAGCGTCCCCACAGTGGCGCCGGGACAGCCAGACGTGGGCAAGCAGAACTTGGAGCTGGGGCGTCTGCCTCACGGCGGGTGCAGCGTGGACTCCACGTGGACTGTAGGCCTGTGTGTGAGAGCCGGACACGCCAGCCCAGCAGCGAAGACACGCGTGTGCCCTGTTGGAGTCCAGCCGCCCGTCCGCGCAGGCCCTGGGAGGCAGCGGGAGTGGCTACAGTCCCGGGTCCCTGCCACCCACGTGGGGGGCCTGGGGTGAGCTCCCAGCCGGGGCCAGCCCAGTCTTGGCCAGTGTGGGCTTTTGGGGAGTGACCGAGCGGATGGAAGCCCTGTTGGTCTGTCTTGACCAACAACAAGTAAAAAAAACCTCTCAGGACAGCAAACTTAAATACTCAGGGCCTTGAGTCAGGCAGTGGTTTCCAGATGCGATGCCAGAGTGTAATTCAAGTGGGGAAAAAAAAGGAGAAACTGGGTTCAATCACAACTTAGAACGTTTATGCCGTAGCAGTGAGCGTTAGGAAAACAGAGGTGGGTCCCGGCTGGGAGAGCGCCTCCGCAGGCTGTGTCCGGTAAGGGGTCCCTCGGGTGTGCGTCCAGCCCCCTGCAGCCCAGCGTTAAGGCGGAGAGCCCAACTCGAAGCCAGCGGGGGCCTAAGGGTGCTGGGCGCCGTGAGTTGCTGGCAGAAGGGAGATCCCAGCCGCAGCGACTGCAGCCACGGCAGACTTGTGAGGGGCGGGCGGGTCCCCATGGGCCGTCCCTGTGCCACGACCTCACCGAGCCACACGAAGGAGGTGGTACAGGCACAGGCTGCAGCCCCGACCGACTGCGGCACACGGCTCTCCGTGAAGTTTCCAGCACGGACAGCAGGGGGACAGGGGGACACCCTGCGGGTGACCGAAATCCTCTCGGCCTGGATGGCAGAGGCGGTTGTCCAGTCCCACGCAGGCTTTAGAACTGGGGGTCGTGCTAGTGAGGGGGTGGCCCTTGGCCGGCTGCCTGTCCCCAGCAGTGGGTCACCTGCTGCCTCTCGCTGCTCACCTGTACCCTGAGGAAGGTGAGAGGCAGAGCGCACAGCCGGCCGGCGCTGCGCCCTGACGCTCAGCCTGTTGAGTGAGCCGCGTTGGCGCGGGACGAGCCGGGTGGCGCACAGCGGGCTGGCTGAAGCCTCAGACGGTGAGCCCGACTCTGATGGGCCAGGGCCGGTGCTGTGGTGAGACGTAGCCTCGCCACCCTGACCTGCCCCGCCAAGGCTCGCCAGCCAACGGCCCCCTGCCGTGGGAGGACCCTGGGCCTTGGCTGTGCCCCTGACCCCCCACCCCGTCCCTATCCCGGCCCGATCTCGGTAACACACTGTCCCTTCTCTTTCAGCCTGAGCGCGCCTGGGGACGGCAAGGCCTTCCGGATCTTTGCGGTCAGGCAGTGAAGTCCAGCACCAGGGGCTGGGGCGCGTCCTGCACAGGACTTCGGGGTTCTGCTTGTTACTTTACAGCGCTGGGTGGGTGTGGGTGGGAGTCCGGATGGTCAGGAGTCCCTCTGTGGTCCCTGGCGAGGTATCGTCTCGGGCCTCGGGTCTTGGCTGCAGGACTGGTGCCCTGTCCTGCCGGGGCCGGGGGTCTCCCTCAGGGGCCCTGACCCGTCTCTCAGAGCTCGCTGCCGAGTGCTCTCTCGGTGGTGGACGGAGGGGGAGGCCCGCACAGCCCCCCCAGCGAGGCGTCCAGGGCCGCAGGGGCAGCAGGAGGAGACAGAGCGAGCTTCAGGAATGGAGCGAACGGACTTATTTAAAAACAAAAGCCGCGGTCCTTCCCTGCCCCGGCGAACACTGGGCTCGATGTTTGCTGGTCAAACGGCCGGGGCTGGGAGAGGCCCAAGTGCCCTGGCAGGCGCTGGCGCAGTGCCCCAAGCAGGCCGGTCCTGCACCCGGCAGTGCTGGCTCAGCGGAGCCCCCGGGACCCCGCACTCTGTGTGGCCACGACGTTTGGTCCCATCGAGGACCGAGGATCGGGATCCTCTCTCTGCTCCCTCTGCGGCTCGCGCCCTGCCCAGCTGCTGTCTGTGTCACTCCCACCCGTGGCCGCCATGCAAGCGCCGGGCTTTGCAGCCCACGTTCTCGGGGCTCCCGTCTCTCCCGGGTCCGCTGAGCCAGCCGAGAACAGCAGAGAAGGCTGCTCTGTGGCTGGTCTTTGAGAAGCCGACCGAGCGCACAGCCTCCCCGGGCGGGCGGGCAGCGCTGGGTGACCTATTTTCCAGGGGTGGGAGGATGGGATTCCTGGGCACATTCCTCACTGAGGTTCGCGGCTCCGTCTGTGGTTGTGAAACCCACAGCGGCGCCTGGGCAGCGTGAGAGGGGGACCCTGGCAGGACTGCACTTCCTGTTTGTGTGGCCGGCTCCTGCCCGCGGCTCCCCTCCCCACGGCTCCGGGAGCGCCGTGTCTCTGGCTTCCATCACTTCGCGAAAGCTCTGCCGAAGCCTGGAGTTTGCCTGGTGACGTGAACGTCCCGGCTGTAGATCGCTCTGCTCTGCAGGAGCTACAGGGCGGCCGGCGTCCCCCTCCCGGGCTGGCCCTCCTGTCCCTCTCTCCACGCCGGCTCCCCGGGCGAGCTTCCTGACAAAGCACTTTCAAGGTCTGCCTGGAGGCCTCTTCGCTTCATTGCGTCCCTGACTCTGGCTCCGGTGGGACGGCGTCTGTGACGAGGCGTGATGGGCAGGTGGCGCTCTGTAGGCCCTGATTGTTGAGTGCCGAATGTCCGCGTGCAGCCCCACCCTCCCTGCGACGAGCCGCGTCGAGGCCACCATGGGGTCTTCAGGATTCCTGGCTGCCCGCTTCGCAGCCGGCTCCCTGCTGAGGCGCCCGGGCAGCAGCAGGAGTTGGCCTGAGTGCTTGGGTCCCTGCCACCCTTGTGGGAGACCCAGCGGGAGTTGCGGGCCCTGGCCGTTGCAGCCATTGGGGAGAGTGAGTCCCTGGAAGGAAGCCCTCGTTCCCGCCCTGTCTCTCCCTCCCTCTCTGTCACTCCGCCTTTCAAATAAATTGAAAAATAAGTTACAGCCCCCACGCTCCTCAGAGCCCGTCACCCAAGCCCGGGAGCAGGAGGGGCGGCCTCGCCCATAGCAGGCCTGGCCATTTCCGTCTGCACGAACGTTTCGCAGTCGGAGCCATTTTTCTTTGGAAGACAGAAACAAGACTACAAAGGAGAAGCCCCTGTCAGCGGGGCCGCCCCTCCTTCCGCGGTCCCTGTGGCCTTAGCCCCTTCCCCCTGCACCTACCCTGCGTTTACAGCAAGGTGGGGGCGTGAGGCCAAAGGGCAGCTCACAGAGGGTGGGCGGAGAGCACCTGCCGGGCCTTTGGGCCGGGCTCACTCAGCCCGTCATCTGCCTGCCTTTTTTTCTATGAAAAATGCCGTCTTCCCGCTTGCTGTGGACTGGAGTTGGCTGTACGTGCACGTGTGTGTTCCGCGTGAGCAGGGGTCCTGCTGTCGCCGTCGGCGCGGTGCAGCCGGGTGCGTTTCTGCCGTGTCTCTGTAACACGTCTGTGAGGAACAAGTCCCAACCGTTTGTGAAATAAAACCTCTGAAACCTACTGCATACTCTGCTCTCTGTGTCCGGTGGTCCAGAGACCGGGACAGCTGCCCCTGGGGGTGTACCAGTGCAGGCAGAGGCTGGCTGCTGGGGGCTGGGGCAGGGCCTGGATCCGTGCGTCTCAGGAGCCCCTGGGCCACGGGTGCTGCTGGCCCCCAGGTCACACTGCATGTGGATGGGTCAAGGTCCTCCTCCCCTTGCTCTAACCTGCTCGGGTCCCTATAACAAACCCCAGCCGTCTACGTCCCAGGTCCGGGCTCCAGCAGCGTTGGCGTCCTCGGAGGCCTCTCTCCCCGGTCTGCAGGCGGCCGTCGCGAGTCCTCACCTGGGCTGTTTTCTGGGTGTGGGCAGTCCTGGGGTCTCTCTCCTTTTAAGGGCACAGGTGGTGGCGGCTTCAGACCCACCCTTAGAGCCCATTTAGCTGTAATCGCCTCCTTCACGGTGACGTCCAAGGGCATCCATGGTGGAGGCCAGGGGTGGGCAGGGGCGGGAGTCAGGCCGTGACAGGCTCCCTCCTCCGTGGTCACGTGGTCTCCTGATCCAGGGCACGGGGCTCCCTCCTCCCAGGCCCACCGTGTTGGTCGGCTTTTTGCCACTGCAGTGAATCAGCCCACGGAGGAAGGAGACTGGCTTGGCTCATGGTTCTGGAGCTTCAGTTGTGAGATGGGGCAGCCGCGTGGCTGGGCTTCTGAGGCGGGTGGTGGGCGTCGGGGCTGGGCACTCATGGGCAGGGAGCTCGTGGCGGCAAGCCAGGCAGGAGCGAGCGCACACGGGGCCCAACCCGGCTGTTAGAACCGCTCAGCTCGCCAGTTACCGGCTCACGCACGCCCCATGGCTGTCGGCCTCCCACACGGCTCTGCCTGTGAGCACTGTGCTTGGGAATTGTTCTCCTCTCAGTACCATCAGCTTAAAAAGGCTTACTCCGGGGTCCGTGCTGTGGCACAGTGGTTAGGCCACTGCCTGCGGTGCCACCATCCCATATGGGCTCCGGTTCAAGTCCCGGCTGCTCCACTTCTGATCCAGTTCCCTGCTGTGGCCTGGGAAGGCAGCAGGGGAGGGGGTGGGGATGCTGGTCCTAGCGCTCGGGCCCCTGCACCCTTGTGGGAGAACTGGCTTTGGCCTGGCCCAGCCCCGGCTGATGCAGCCTTTTGGGGGGTGAGCCAGTGGATGGAAGACCCCTCCCTCCCTCCCTTTCAAATAAAATAAAAAAACTTTTTAATTTTTTCTTTGTTTACTTGGGACGCAGTCCCATCCACTGGTTCACTGCCCCAGAAGCCGGAGCCGGCCGGGCTGGACTGAGCTGGGCCGGGCCGGGCCAGGCCGGCTCTGGAGCTGGGAACAGTCTGGGTCTCCCTTGTGAGTGGTGGGGACCCAGCTGCTGAGCCCTCACTGCTGCCCCCCAGTGTCTACACTGAGAAGCTGCAGCCGGGAGCCGGAGCCAGAGCCTGAGCTGCGGGTGGCAGGGGTCTTAGCTGCTGGGGAAAGGCCCACGCCGGTGACGTCAGCCGGTGAGGGGGGCACACAGCCCTCTGTTGGCCTCGCCACGGAGGCTCCTGCCTTGCCTTTCTGACTGTGGTGGGACGGTCTTCCGCTGCAGCAAACAACACAGAGGCGCTAAGGCTGTGCAGGTGAACTACAGTCACCAGGATTGGGTGACAATGACCGATGCTTCGTGTATCGCGTCTGCGGGACGGGGCGTGGGGGGGCTCCCCTCCTGCCTTCCGCCCTCGGCATCTGCGCCATCCCTGCCTGCTTCTCACCCCCCAGGACCCCACCGTCCCGCGCCCCCGCCTGCCCCGGACTGCCGGCCTTGCAGTTGCCATGGCAGCCAGGGAGGTGGAGATGGGGCATGACTGGGCGGGGATCTGCCAGCCCTGTGTTAATTTAGGGCCAAGGACCCGCTGAGCACAGGGCGCCCCCAAGGGGCCATGGACAGGGAGCGCGGCCTTCCCTCCTCCCAGCCCTGGTACCTGGGACAGCGCCGCGTGGAGCTGCGTCACAGCCCCCCCACCCCAGCTGGCGCCTGACCAGGAGGGGAGGGGGGCTGGGCCATGCTGGCTGTGGGCAGCTCTAAAGCGGGGGGGTTCTCAGACATGGCCCCCAGACCTGCAGCATCCCGATCCTGCGGGGCCCTTGTTAGGAATGCAGACCCCCTGTCCCCCCACCCCCAGTGCCACTGAGCCCAGGCCCCCAGGGTTCTGTCAGACGCTGTCCACCCTGAGGACAGCGGGCGGGCGTGACTCCAGGGCAGGAGCTCGGCGAGTCGGGGCCGCCTGGCCCAAGTCTCCGCCAGCTCTGGTCCTGTCTTCCTGCGCACAGGACAGCGCCATGCCGCTCGCTGTCCCCGGCTGGGGGCAGGAAGAGGGGTGGGAGCAGAGGGAACCTGCTTACACTTTCTTTCTCGCGTGAGAAAAGCTTCACCAGTGTCACCCAGCAGCCTGCCCTGTGTCCCTGGCACCCAAATGGACCACGTGCCCGTTCCTCGATCCCACACAGAAAGAGCCAGAACGTTGACGAGGGAGAAAGGAAGATGGGATAGGGTGGTGACAGCTGTCACTGAAGATTACCCTGGCAGGAGCCGGCGTGGCGCCGTGGGTGTTCAGAGCCGGGACTCGGACTTCCTGAGCTGTGCCATGCTGGGCACGTGGCTGCCTCTCAGCACTGTCACCCGTCTTGTAAGGGCACAGGGAAGGTGTCTGTGTTCTAACGCTGCTTACAGACTAAGTGCAGGCAGACTCGTGCATGCACAGAGCGCATACCGCGTGCTGCGTGGTTGCTGTCTGTTTCCCAGGGCTGAAGCCCCTGCTCGCGTGCCGGCGTCTCAGAGCGCCTGTTCGATTCCTGGCTTCTCCACTCCAAGCTCCTTCCTAAGGTGCCTGGGGTGGCAGCTGGTGGTGGCCGGAGTGCTCAGGCCCTTGTCACCACGTGGGAGACCAGGATGGAGCTCCTGGCTCCTGGATGTGGCCTGGCCCACACCTGGCTGTGTGGCCATCTGGGGAGTGAACCAGCAGATGGAAGACGTCTCTCTCTCTCTCTCTCTCTGCTTTTCAAATAAGTAAATGAATCTTTAAAAAAAAAAAAAAAAACCTGAATTCCGATGAGTGCAAGTCACAGGGAGACAGATTCCTACCAAGTGGAACAAAGAACATTCTAATGGGCAGCAGTGCTCGGAGAGGACCCCCCCCCCCAAATTGAGAGGGAATGCGATCCCCCTCCCTGGAAGAGGGCACGTCCCCTTGCTGTATCGGATCTTCCTCTTCCCGCTGCACACCTCTCCCGGCCCCTGGGCGCCATGGAGGACGGCGTCCAGGCCCTCCACCCTGGCCCCTGCAGGAGCCGGCACATGCAGCCTGGGTGGCCCTGTGGTGGCCGGGCAGCGGGGGGTCCCCGGATGGATGTGTCTGCAAATCCACCTTCCTCCACAAGTTTCGCTGCGAACCCAGACCTGCCCTAGACGCCAGCAGGGCTTAAGAAGTCTTCCAGGCCCTTCAACAAATCCGGTGCTGACGGCACAGTTTTGAAAGCCTGGCGAATTCCTTTTCCTCTTTCGTCTCAGCCAAGTGGGCTGGCACCGGCCTCTGTCCAGGAACCCAGACACAGGCCCCAAAGCAGCCCCTCCTTTGGCCCTGGTCTGGCCCGGAGTGGGCAGCAGGAAGCAGGCTGGCCAGGGACGGGCACCCAGCTGACCCACTTTTTTTTTTTTTTTAAGATTTATTTATTTGAAAGAGTTGCAGAGAGAGGTAGACACACGCACGCACACACACACACACACACACACACACACACACACAGAGAGAGAGGTCTTCCATCTGCTGGTTCACTCCCCAAATGGTCACAATGGCCGGAGCTGCACCAATCTGAAGCCAGGAGCCAGGAGCTTCTTCCAGGTCTCCCACGCGGGTGCAGGGGCCCAAGGACTTGGGCCATCTTCTGCTGTCTTCCCAGGGCATAGCAGAGAGCTGGCCTGGAAGTGGAGCAGCCGGGAGATGAACTGGCCCCCGTGTGAGATGCCGGCTTACCTGGTGCACCCCTTGGTGCTTTTTGAAAGCACACGGCCGTCCGGGGGCCACAGTCTCCTGACCCCTTCTGTCAAGCGGTGGCCGCGTGTCCTGCCTTCCTCGGGCGTCTGGTCATTTCCGGCTGTGATGCAGACACTGCAGGGAGCGCGCTGCAGGGACCAGGTAGCTGCTGGTCTCAGCAGGCAGTAACTGGCCCAGCCCAATCAGAGGTCCAGTCCACCGCTGAGGACCAGGGCCCTGAGCCCTGCTGGCAGCCTGGTGGCCGCCCTGCGCACGTCGTGGGCAGAGCTCAGCGCGGGACTGAGTGTCCCCTCTGAGAGTCCCCTTCGCTCCCAGCGGCTCCGTCCTCTGCTCCTGAGCAGAGCTCAGCCCAGGTGGCTGGACCCCAGGCACTGCGGTGTGGGGTGCAGGCGCCCCGGCGGCGTGTGAACTGCTACAGCCGGTGCCTGCGCCCTTGGGTGCTCTTGGCCACCCGGGAGGCCATGTCGGTCTGAGATCACGGCTCTGCCCGTCCTGGAGACAGGAGCTCCAGCTCTCTGCCTATTTATCAGGGAGCCAAGGCAACAATAATTTTCATGAAACTTAGTTTCCGCTTCCTCCCTGTTCGTCTGATCTGGGTCCCGCAGCCGCTGCCACTGCGCAGGGCCGTGAAAGGGTGGGAGTTCCTCCCGTGCACAAGCGCGTCCTACCCGAGGGGGCAAGAAGGGGAAGCGGGCGCACAGGCCGGGCGTTGGTGCTCACCGGGGCCGGCGCGCTGGCGTGGCGGGTGAAGCCGCTGCCTGCAGTGCCGGCGTCCCACATGGGCTCCTGTTGGAGTCCCAGCCGCTCCGGCTGTGCCCTGGGAAAGCAGCAGAGGATGGCCCGAGTGCTTGGGCCCTGCACCCGCGTGGGAGACCTGGAAGACGTTCCTGGCTTTAATCTGGTCAGCCCTGCTGGTTGTGGTCATTTGGGGAGTGAACCAGTGGATGGATGGTTCTCCCTCTCTCCCTCTCTCCCTCTCTCCCTCTCTCCCTCTCTCCTCTGTCTGTTCCTGTCTCCTGTCTCTGTCTGTCTCTGCAATTCTACCTTTCAAATGAATAAGTCTTTAGAAAGAAGTGGGCAGTTGACCTGTGAGCCTATGTAACAATGACACACGTGCGCCCTGTAGGTTCGAGGCCGCCAGTCCTGCAGCACGGTGGCGCTCCCTCTGAAGGCGCCCTGCCCGCTGCCCGGGCCCCTGGTCTTCTGGGCTCTGGCTGCGTCCCGCACGTCCCCGCTCTGTCCTCCCAGGGCCCACTGGCTGCACGTGGCTGGCTGTGCTCTCTCCTCCCCTTACAAGGACGTCGGGCACTGCATTTGGGGCCATTCCTAGTCCGGGAGGGCTTCCTCTTGAGATCCGTCACGAATCCCCTCTGCAAAGACCCTCTTTTCAAAGGCGCGGGGCAGCACGCTGAGGTCTGGGGAGGATGTGCATTCTGGGGAGCCCCGGCGGGGGCAGACACGAGGCACCTCCCCCTCCGCATCCATCGCTGACCCTTCCCAAGATGGCCACTCTGCGGACGGAGGGAGAGCGTTCTCTTTCCTACACACGTGAGTCGCCCTAAAGCAGGAACGCACCGTTGGTGCCAGGAGCTGCCTGATCGTCCTGGTCTCATCCCGTTCTCCTGGTGTCTGGTTCCCCAGGGCTCCTGGCCCATGTGCCGTTGGCTCAGTCTCAAGATGATGGCGCGAGCGCTGGCGACCGCCTCGCCAGGTCAGGTGCTGTTGCGTCTTCCTTCTTAGACTCGGGCATGCGTTTTGGGTCCCGGACCACAGAGGAGGCGGGGTGTCCCCTCCAGGCGCCGCTGCTGTGGGCGCCAGTCCTGACCACGCAGGGATTCGTCTCCAGGCGTCTGTGCCGTGGAGTTCCTATTTTTAAACAAGCCATTAGCTCGTGGAAGGACACAGTGAGACCACGCACACATCCTGGTCCCCGTAAAGCCTCCTCCCACGGCTCCCAGCCTCCACTGCTGCTTTTTCCTAAAACAAGTGTTTTACGATGCTGGTCACAGGCGATTTTTCTGGTTCCCCAATTCCTTCCAGACTGCCTGGCTGGCGTCGGCCGCTCGGGAAAAGCTTCCCTCTGCTTGTTGGTTTATGCACATGTACGTAGGTGTGTGCTGTGTATGTAGGTGTGTGTGTCTCCTGCTGCGGGAGGGTGGCTCCTGGGCTGGGCGGGGTGGATTGCTTGATTGACATGGGTGGTTCGCAGGTGGATGATGGAGACGCACAGACGCAGGGCACACAGATGCGCACACACTCACGCGGCCGTGGGCACCCTGGGGTAATGGTGCCTGCTCACCGGGCCTCTGCTGACCGGCTGTCCTGGCGTTGGCAGGGAGGCTGCGTCCGGCTGGCGCTGGCCCCGGCCATCGTGGTCGTCGCCTCTTAGCACTTCCTGCCTTTCTGGCTCAGCAGGACGTCCCGGCTCAGCACGTTCTATCCTCGCCCGGCCCTGGACTCGGCCGTCCTGCCAAGCAGTTCCTTCCAGAGCGGTACGGGGTGTCGGCAGACACCGGAGACTCTGGCCGAGCACGCGGGCCTCATGAGGAGCTGTTCCATGGCAGAGACAGCGGGCCTGACGCCAGCCGTCCATAGCGTCCGAGGGTCTCCCGTGCCCTACACGGCACAGCCCCTCCTTGCACAGAAGCCAAGCGTGCGACGCTCGCTCTCCCAGACTCCCTTGCAGCTGGCCGGCACCTGTGACTCTGCATCGGGAGCCCCCGATGCAGCGAGGGGGGGTCCAGCACTGGGCACTTCAGAGCCAGCGGGCAGGGACATAGGCGAGATCAGGTAATGACAATAGCAGAACGTCACGTGGCCCAAGCTCACCCTGAAAACCTGCTCCTGGCTCCTCTGCGTTCACGGGGCCTCCTGGGGGTCATCTGGCGGCTCCAGGACTAACTTCTGCCCCGGGGGCCGCGTGGAGCAAAGCACGCTGTGTGGGGCTCTGCCGCCCGGCCGGGGAGACCCCAGAGCCACCTGCAGATCGGCCTTGGGTGTCACTTCTGGCAGCACAGCCACCATGCCTGGTGCCGCTCCCGCATCACCGGGGGGGGGGGGGTCCTGGGGTCCTTAGGCTACCTCAGTTTCTG